>CM077151.1:37379363-37655498 GCA_039583875.1 Platanthera guangdongensis | reverse complement strand
TATTCTTGAATTGATGGATATACACCTCAGAAAAATTTGGAAATTATTCTAGTGTTGTATTATTAGTCTTGCATAATAATTTCAGAATTTATGGATGTACTGATAATTTTTAAATTAATATAATGGCATTTTGGTAAATATGTAAGAATGGAATTATTAGGCCATTAGATTATAAAAGTTGATGAAACTCTGCCAATAGTCCTAAATTAATGTTTTATATGTTCCGTAATTTTCCTGGAATTTGGATTACATATTCCTTGTACTTTATTTGAAAAATGGAAATTATGTAGATTTGGTATTAAATAAGGAATTGGTATAAATAATCAAAGTAAAATTGTGAAACCCTGAAGACAGAAATATTTTATCATTATACAACTCAGGAAAAATTACCTAGGTCATTGGATTTTAAATCATACTACTTCATGTGTAAAGTGATGTAGGAATTAATTTAAAAGATTTAATTAAGGGATTATTTGGCCAAGGAAAATTATGAGAACCCATATGATAGTTCCATTAGCTCATACCACCCTAGGATAAATATTTAGGGGCAAGAGGCCCTAAGGATTAGAATATTCCATTTTTGGGGTAATAATAGGACATGGTCTGCATATAGCATAAATAGGGCATACTTTAGGGGATTACTAGAGGATTGATTATCGGAAGAAATAAAGGAGTGCAATATGAATAATCCTTGGTGGGTAGTATTGTCTTAGTGACGGGATTAAAAGTGCAAGTCTTTAGGTAGCAACCGGAGTGGAGGTCGACAGAAGACCGTCGGTTTTCCGGTAATATCTTAAGTCACTAGGATTGTTCCAGAGCAACAATGAGAGCTGGGGTGAAACATGGGTAGTCATCAAATAAAGTAAATATCCTTACGAAAGGGAACTTTGGGCGTAATCTCATCGTAGTTCCTAGTGCCCCCGAGAGCCCTTCACCGGGTATACCCTGGGCAGTCCTGGGATTAACCTTAAATCAATAAGTATAATAACTCGTAGATAAGAGTAGTCCAATAGGTTAAGACATTTGTTGTACATTCTCACCGTGTAGGGTTGGAGAGATTCATGATATATGCTCACCCGTGTAGAGTTTGAGGGAATTGGTATAAAGGCACTATTGTGCGTTCTCACCCGGGTTGGGTTTGAGGGTTTCAGGACGGGTTTGGTCCTGCGAGCGGAAGGCTCGGAATAAAATACTTGCATGTGCATAAATATAGTGGCGGGGCATGTAGTACTGGCCGTTCGTCACACCGATGGCAGTACGGTGCACCAGGCGGTTGTGAGGGTTAGAGGGGCCAGTGGGTTGTTTTACACTGCGGTCTGGAGGACGACCCCCGATAACGCACATACGACCCAACAAGACTGACGGGTTGTCAGCAAAGTACGTACGCGAGACTCTAGAGTGCACCTTGGACGTGTATAGAGGCGTATGAGAGGGGTCTAAGGCTTGGTAGTGTGCATACCGGCCTAGAAGCGGAGACGCCCGCTCCGCTGCTGCCGTAGCCACAGTGGTGGTACCCGAGAGAGATGCTAGCTCTCAAAAAGTGGGAACTAAAGGTCTATGATCACAGAGTCGTTGTGCGTGAGTTGCACTTTCATGTGCATAAAATTGCATCATAACATTCATTCATACTAGGTCATACGCTTCATAGATCTTTATCATATAAATTAGTATGAGCTCTTTTATATGATAAGTTAAATTTCTTGTAAATCCTAACTTATATATTTGTATGGGCATTTATATAAGTTAGTGTACTTTTGTGATGGTAGTATAGTGGTAGAATAGTTTATTTACATGCTCTTACTGCTGTTCTTTACTTCCTTTACTAGTACTGCTCTTTACTTACTTGTATCATATTTAGAACTGCTATAGTAGAACAATAATACTTATTACAACTGCTAGTTAGTTTCTGTCACCTGCTTCCACTTTTGCTACCCCTTGTTGTCCTCCGCTTCGTCCTCCCGCCCGGTGCCTAGAAGTTGCGGGGCGAGGTGCGGAGGAAACGACTTAGTCTTTTTGACTAATGGTCGGTGACCATACTATTTTTAGGAGCCCGTGGAGATGGAGTACCAGCACGACGAGGAGACAGGACGTGAGGAGTAGATACCGCTACAGCAGGCTACTACCACTACTGTGCATCCTCAGGTGGGACGAGTTCTGATGTACTAGTATAGCTTCCGCTTTTATTTGAGAGAGAGAGAGTAGATTTTGATGTACCGGGCATAAGCCCTTATTACTCTTTCATTTTGTACTCTTTTGTGGACCATGTTGCTGTACTTTTCATTTTATTATATGATGTACTCTGTGACTTGTGGACTTGTAGATTTGTTACATTGTTACACTTCTTTTCTCATATTGGCCTACGTATATGATCGTATTAGCCGGCAGGATCGGCGTGTTGCGGTGTTGACTAACCCGTGCGTTAGTGCCACCGTAAGACGGCGGTTCTGGGCATAAGGCCCGGTAGCCCTCCTTGGTAAGGGGGAGGAAGGGGTCTTACAAACTGGTATCACTTGAACAACGATCATATGAGAAATAAGTCCACAACACCGGATCACCCCCGCCCGAGCATTAGTTTGCGGACAAACTATGCAGCGGAAGCCGTGGTGAACCATGTGTAAAAGTCACATAAAATGGTCCACGAAGTACAATGAGTTAGGTCAGTTCTGTTTTAACCTTACCTTTATGCAACCTCCACAGGTCGTCGCGCCGCAAAATGTGACTTCTCCCCCTCCAGCTGCCACTTCATCCCTACATACGGAGATAAGGCAGACTTTGACGGCGATTCTAGATGCCTTCAAATCCCAGCAAGTCCCGGCTGCGCAGCCAAATCCGGGGTCAAACTGGTTGAGTGCTTTCAAGAGTCTGTCCCCACCAGTGTACCATGGGACAGAGGATGTGGTAAAGACGGAGGAATGGCTGGAGGTCATACACGAGATTTTAGCAGGCATCAGCTGCCCGGTCGGCGAGGCAGTACCTCTAGCAACCTCTGCACTAGAGGCTCATGCGAATAGATGGTGGAAATCAGTGCGGGAGTCTACATATGTAGACTGCGAGCTGTCAGAGATATCATGGGAGGAGTTTGGCGATGTATTTCTGGATCACTTCGTCTCTGCTACGGACAGAGATGCCTTGGAGGAGAGGTTTTTGAACCTCAGGCAGGGGACTAGATCAGTGATCGAGTATTAACGAGAGTTCTCTCATTTGGCCTGGTTCGTATGGATTCAGGATACCGATGATAGGAGGTATGACAAGAGGTTCTACCGGGGGCTCAGGGACGATTTGAGGCAGGCCTTGCTGTTCATTTCTCATGGCAGCACTAGGCAGGTCATTGAGATGGCAAAGAAGCTGGAGGCTGACCAGCTGATGGTGCAAGGCAGAGGAAAGAGACCGTTTGATGGGTCCACATCAGGAGAAGGCAGCAGGGGCTCTCAGAGAGGCAGGACTATCGGATACAAGAAGGGTGGGGGACGTCGTCGTCCCAACTTTAGGCAGGAGCAGGGGCCTCCTCCAGCATTGGCTCCCCCACCTCTACAGATGCATGATCCGAGGAGACAGGATTACCATGGCCACCGGCAGGTAGTTTGTTACGGATGCCGCCAGCCCGGGCACATTAGGTCGGAGTGCCCGCATCGATTCCATCCTCGTCCTCCTCCTCCACCTCCAGTGGCCCCAGTACAGCGAGGTCGAGGCCAGGGCCGAGGACGAGGCCGGGGATATCACGGCAGGGGACGCAATCATGAGCAGATATATACCTTGGACCTCACGGAGCAGAGGAACCCCGAGGAGGTTATCACAGGTACTTAAGGTTAATTATTAAGTTCCTTGAGTTTTCAATTATATAGTACCTGAAACTATAGGGTAACAATTAATTTTAACTTAAACAAACCTCAGGCATAGTTATGATCAGCGGCAAGCCCGCACATACTCTCTTCGACACGGGTGCTTCGCACTCGTTCGTATTCGAGACATTCATAGACGGACTCGAAGGCGTGGAAAGATTTCCTGGACTAGAGATGAGGGTGCGTCTACCCGATGGGTCAGAACTACGGACCACAACCCATTGTGATTTGGAGGTCGAGATTAGCAGCAAGGCATTTGAGGCGCCGGCAACTATTCTGAAGCTGCAGGACTTTGACTTGATTTTGGGCATGACATGGTTACATCGGAACCATGCTCAGATAGATTGTCCATCAAGAAGGATCACACTAAGGCATGACGACTCCCATGTTATCATCGAAGGTATTCAGCCTATCTGCCACACATTGTTATCTTCTGTACAGGCTGTGAAGGCCCACGAGCAGGGAGAAGAAGTTTACCTTATCTGCTTTGAGATGTTGGGGACAGAGACTTCTATTTCAGATGTTCTGGTGGTCCGGGATTTCTCCGACGTATTCCCGGAGAAATTGATCGGGCTACCACCAGCCAGAGTCGTGGATTTCGGGATCCAGCTAGTACCGGGAGCGACGCCGGTGTCCCGGGCACCTTACAGGATGGCTCTTAGGGAGTTAGCAGAGTTCAGGACTCAACTTCAGGAGCTAGTTGAGTCGGGATTTGTGCGGCCTAGTTCATCGCCATGGGGAGCGCCAGTTCTATTTGTGAAGAAGAAAGACGGATCGTTACGACTATGCATAGATTACCGGGAGCTGAACCGGTTAACGGTCCGCAATACCTACCCACTACCTCGGATAGATGAGTTATTTGATCAGCTGCAGGGAGCCTTCTGGTTCTCTAAGCTAGATTTGCGATCCGGTTACTACCAGCTCTGCATCCGGGAAGAGGACATACTGAAGACGGCATTCAGTTCACGCTATGGATTATACGAGTTCACGATGATGCCTTTTGGGCTCACGAATGCCCCTGCCGCATTCATGAGTCTAATGAACCGTGTATTCGAGCCCTTCTTAGACTGCTTCGTGATTGTATTCATCGACGACATTTTGATATATTCCCGGACTCAGGAAGAGCATACAGAGCATTTGACGCTGGTCTTGCAGAGGCTGAGAGAGTCCCAGTTGTACGCAAAGTTTTCAAAGTGCCAGTTCTGGCTGCAGGAGGTGGCTTTCCTGGGACACACGATCAGTGGGGCTGGATTAGCAGTGGACCCAGCCAAGATAGAGGCAGTAAGGGATTGGCCACGGCCAAAGACAGCATCCGATATTCGCAGCTTCCTGGGTTTGGCAGGGTACTATCGGAAGTTTGTAGAGGGGTTCTTGAGGATAGCCCTCCCCCTCACGACTTTGACGAGAAAGGATACTAAGTTCACCTGGACAGAGCAGTGTGAGGCGGCATTTCAGGAGCTGAAGGACCGACTCATCTCATCCCCTATTCTTGCGCTTCCATCCGGGAGTGAAGGATTTCAGATTTACACAGATGCCTCTTACTAGGGGATGTGTGCTGTCCTGATGCAGCATGGACATGTTAGTGCTTATGCTTCGAGACAGTTAAAGAAGCATGAGCATAACTATCCAGTACATGACTTAGAGCTCGGGGCTGTGGTATTCGCCATAAAGATATGAAGGCATTACTTATACGGGATTCATTGTGATATTTATTCAGATCACAAGAATCTTAAATATGTCGATACGCAAAAAGACTTGAACTTACGACAGAGGAGATGGCTGGAATTCCTCTGCGATTATGATTATAAGATCCACTACCATCCGGGGAAAGCGAACACAGTAGCAGATGCTTTGAGTAGGAGGCCTGACACTTCTAGATCGGAGCCACGATTGATGTCTATAGAGCTGCTGCGGATGATGGAGGACATGCACATTACCATGGTATCCGAGGCCGAAGCAGTGGTATATCGAGAGTATTTGAGCTCAGTGATCAGTAGTGATGACATACGAGAGCGCATCCAAACACATCAGAGGCGGGATGCTGCATTACAGCCGATTTTTAGTGCCCTGGAAAGGGGCAAGGTTGAGGACTACACGATATAGGATGATCTTCTTCGATTCCGTGAACTCATTTACATACCAGCAGGGGCAGTATCCGGGAGGACATACTCAGAGAGGCTCATTGCTCCAGATTTTCAGTGCATCCCGGTATCACCAAGATGTGGGCAGATTTGCGGAGGTCTATGTATTGGCCTGGGATGAAGAGGAAGATCACTCATTTTGTGACATTCTGCGAGACGTGTCAGCGCGTGAAGGCGGAATGTAAGAGCCCAGGAGGTTTGCTACAGCCACTGCCAGTACCAGAGTGGAAGTTTGAGGACATTGCTATGGATTTTGTGCACGGATTACCTCGCTCCCACTCTGGGCATGATTCTATATGGGTCATAGTAGACAGACTGAGCAAGGTAGCGCGCTTTATCCCAGTTCGGAAGGATGCCCCAGTTGCAGTTCTGGTGAGATTATTTGTGGAGCAGTTCGTCAGATATCATGGCATCCCCAGGACGATCGTTTCGGACCGTGATGGTCGGTTGACTTCGAGCGAGTGGAGGGTCGTGCATGCTTACTTGGGCTCTCGACTTACTTTTAGTACCGCCTTCCACCCACAGACCGACGGACAGACCGAGCGGACCATCCAGACCATGGAGGACCTACTCAGACTATGCATATTGGATACGGGGAATCATTGGGAGAGGCTGCTGCCACTGATTGAGTTCTCGTACAATAACAACCACCAGGCTAGCATTAGGATGGCTCCATATGAGGCACTTTATGGGAGGAAGTGCCGGACACCGCTATCATGGGTTCAGGATGTGGATACCAGGGCTCTTGGATCTGATTATATAGAGGATACTGAGGTTCAGATTCGTTTGATCAGAGATCGGCTACTAGAGGCCCAGAGCAGGCAGGCAAAGTATTATGATGCTCGGCACCGGAAGGTGGAGTTCCAGGTTGGAGACAGAGTTTTCTTGAAGATACGTCCAGTACACGGTGTCTCTCGGGTGCGGAGGCACAAGAAGCTCAGTCCACGATACATGGGGCCATACTTGATCCTAGAGCGGATCGGCCCCTTAGCTTATAGACTGCAGCTGCCACCGGAGCTGGGTGCATTACATGACGTCTTCCATGTCTCTTCCTTGCGAAGAGCTCTCCTTCGGCCGGAGCAGCACATTACTACTACAGCCGGACCGGTAGATCCTGACAGATCAGTTAGATTGGAGCCGATCCGGATTGCCGATACAGCCATCCGAGTGTTGAGGAAGAAGAAGGTCCCTCTTGTGAAGGTGTTGTGGTCCAACCATGGACGGGAGGAGCAGACCTGGGAGCCGAGGGATCTGATGCTGGAGCAACACCCGGAACTATTTGCATCAGGTACTTTCAATTTATGTTTTAAAGTTTCTTAAAAATTCTTGCAAGTAGAACCCCGTAAACCCGAACTTAAATTTTGAGGACGAAATTATTTTCTTGGGTGTTGGAATTTGTAACATCTCATGTTACTTCTAGGCCCCTTCCACTTAGATTGGGTTAGGCATGGGATGGGTGACAGGGGTTTTAGCTAGGTTTGACCCTAGGTAGTGGGTTGTAGCCATGTGGGGCCCACTATAGGACCAAGTCAAACTAGGTCAAACTAGCCTAAGTAGGGATCCAAACCACACCATGACCCCACCACATTGCCCTAACCCTAAAAACAATCTAAGTGCACCCTAGGGCATGCATTAGGTCAACACTTTGACCCCAGTTGACCAAAGTCAACCTTGGGCTAATTTGGTCAAACCCAGACTCATAAGCCCAATTAGCCTAAGTAGGGCACCCCCTTGACCCAACCCAAGTTGGGTGGTGCCACTAGACCCATTACCACCAAGTAGGGTCAGCCCACCCACCATGGTTGACCAAGTCAACTCAAGGTCAACATAGTCAACTATGTGACCTAAAAGAGAGAAATGAAGGCCAAGCTCACTTTCCTTGGACCAAGCCCACCAAATTTGGCCCATGGCCAGCCCAAGTGAACAAGACCAGCCCTACCCCTCTAAATTAGGAGAGAGAATGCATGCAAAGGGGTAGAAATGGGATTTTGAGAGAAAGAGGAGAGAGAAATGGGGATGAAGGGGAAGGGTGGCCACATGGTCACCCCTTCAGCTGCAATTCCCTGCCCAACACATGCTGGCCGGCCCCCTCTGATATCCCAGAGAATTTTTGGTAGCATGCTGGCCACATGGCACCCATGGTGACACAACCAAAGCTCAAACCGAGCTCACATTGGGCTTATCTCCCCATACACCCCCTCTCAGCCTCAATTAACCCCTCCATTAGCTTCAGAGAGAGAAAAGGAATTGAAATCGAGTGCTGGAACATGGAAAACGGTGGAGAATCAAGGAATCGGGGAGGAGCTCGCTGGCGCACCACCACCATGGCAAACCGCCGCCTGACCCGCAGCCAAGCCCCAATCCAGGTCTGTTTCACCTCACCTCTACCTGTACTAGAATTCTAGATCCATTTAGGGAGATATCGGGCTCAATTGAGCCCAATGCCATGAGAGAAAAATGAGAATTTCCGAGACTTTTCTTCTTGCTCGGGTTCATTGGAGGAGCCAACTCCGGCGGCACCACTGTTGGGAAACGCTATCCCCCACCTTAGCGAAGGTGGTGGCGACATCCGCCGGCGGTGGTGGTGGCTCAGCTGGCCGGAAACTGCCAGCAAACATCGCCCAGGAAAAATAAATCTCAGCCTTTGATCCATTGGGGACGATGACCGGATCCCGTTCAATTGAGCTTCAAGATTCGTGCGGATTTTATTTAAAAATCAAAATACTTATTATATATATTAAATGAAATGAATCTAATTGTCATATAAATACAGTGACCTTGCATGTCATTTTTAGGCCTATTAGAGGCATTTCCAGAAACTAATCTCTAAATGAAAAATGTAGTGGACTGTCTTACCTTTTTTTTGCCACCTTAAATTTGTGATTTGGTGTAGTATACAGTCTTGTACGGCATTTCTCCTAGGACTGGTCCTAGACAAGGGTAGAAATTCATTTGGATGCCCAAGTTAAACCAGCAATCACCATGGCCCCAAATTTTGGGTACATGCATGATTATGGCATACCTAGCCCCTGCCAAAAATGGGGAATTTTTGAAACACATTTTTCTATAGTTTTGGTCATAATATCAAAATCTAAATAAATGAAATATTTGGAGTTATATGACTCCTCATGGCCCCAAATTTTGGTGGTAGGTTCTTGGGGACATCAGTGGTGCATGATAAAAATTTCAGCACATTTGGATCACTGCATGTTGGAGAATCCACTTGCATGTGTTGGTTTATATATTACCTTGGTGTGTCAATAACAATAAATTAAATATGGTGCATTCAGCCTAATTGAGGCACTCAAAAATCATGGATTTTATTCCTATGGTTCATTAGGGTAACGTTCACCCCTCAGATTAATTATGAGATTTTTGGAATCAAAAATCCCATTAATTGTAATTTTTAAAAATATAGCTCCTTTTGAAAATAAATTGGAAAAATAGGTTATCCTCAAGTAAAAGTCCTCAAACTTTGCCAAGATAAAAATAAGGTTATATTTGACTTAGGAAAATTTGATCTTTCTGTTTGAAGAACTTTTGGAGTAAAATACCTTGAAATGTTCATTTTACCCTTATTTCATTTATTCTTGAATTGATGGATATACACCTAAGAAAACTTTGGAAATATTTCTAGTGTTGTAAACTTGTATTATTAGTCTTGCATAATAATTTCAGAATTTATGGGTGTACTGATAATTTTTAAATTAATATAATGGCATTTTGGTAAATATGTAAGAATGGGAATTGTTAGGCCATTACACTATAAAAGTTGATGAAACTCTGCCAATAGTCATAAATTAATGTTTTATATGTTTTGTAATTTTCCGAGAATTTTGGATTATATATTCCTTGTACTTCATTTGGAAAATGGAAATTATGTAGATTTGGTATTAAATAAGGAATTGGTATAAATAATCAAAGTAAAATTGTGAAACCCTGAAGACATAAATATTTTATCATTATACAACTCAGGAATATTACCTAGGTCAGTGGATTTTAAATCATACTACTTCATGTGTAAAGTGGCGTAAGAATCAATTTAAAAGATTTAATTAAGGGATTATTTGGCCAAGGAAAATTATGAGAACCCATATGATAGTTCCATTAGCTCGTACCACCCTAGGATAAATATTTAGGGGCAAGAGGCCCTAAGGATTGGAAGATTCCATTTTTGGGGTAATAATAGGACATGGTCTGCATATAGCATAAATAGGGCATACTTTAGGGGATTACCAGAGGATTGATTATCGGAAGAAATAAAGGAGTGCAATATGAATAATCCCTAGTGGGTAGTATTGTCTTAGTGACTGAATTAAAAGTGCAAGTCTTTAGGTAGCAACCGGAGTGGAGGTCGACGGAAGACCGTCGGTTTTTCGGTAATATCTTATGTCACTAGGATTGTTCCAGAGCAACAATGAGAGCTGGGGTGAAACATGGGTAGTCATCAACTAAAGTAATATCCTTGCGAAAGGGAACTTTGGGCGTAATCCCATCGTAGTTCCTAGTGCCCCCGAGAGCCCTTCACCGGGTATACCCTGGGCAGTCCTGGGATTAACCTTAAATCACTAAGTATAATAACCCATAGACAAGAGTAGTCTAATAGGTTAAGACATTTGTTGTACATTCTCACCCGTGTAGGGTTGGAGAGATTCATGATATATGCTCACCCGTGTAGGGTTTGAGGGAATTGATATAAAGGCACTATTGTGCATTCTCACCCGGGTTGGGTTTGAGGGTTTCAGGACGGGTTTGGTCCTACGAGCGGAAGGCTCGGAATAAAATACTTGCATGTGCATAAATATAGTGGCGGGGCATGCGGTACTGGCCGTTCGTCACACCGATGGCAGTACGGTGCACCAGGCGGTTGTGAGGGTTAGAGGGGCCAGTGGGTTGTTTTACACTGCGGTCTGGAGGACGACCTCCGATAACGCACATCCGACCCAACAAGACTGACGGGTTGTCAGCAAAGTACGTACGCGAGACTCTAGAGTGCACCTTGGACGTGTACAGAGGCGTATGAGAGGGGTCTAAGGCTTGGTAGTGTGCATATCGGCCTAGAAGCGGAGACGCCCGCTCCGCTGCTGCCGTAGCCATAGCGGTGGTACCCGAGAGTGATGCTAGCTCTCAAAAAGTGGGAACTAAAGGTCTGTGATCACAGAGTCGTTGTGTGTGAGTTGCACTTGTCTGTGCATAAAATTGCATCATAACATTCATTCATACTAGGTCATACGCTTCATAGATTCTTATCATATAAATTAGTATGGACTCTTTTATATGATAAGTTAAATTTCCTGAAAATCCTAACTTATATATTTGTATGGGCATTTATATAAGTTAGGGTACTTTTGTGATGATAGTATAGTGGTAGAATAGTTTATTTACATGCTCTTACTGCTGTTCTTTACTTCATTTACTAGTACTGCTCTTTACTTGTACCATATTTAAAACTGCTAGAGTAGAACAATAATACTTATTACAACTGCTAGTTAGTTTCTATCACCTGCTACCACTTTTGCTACCCCTTGTTGTCCTCTGCTTCGTCCTCCCGCTCGGTGCCTAAGAGTTGTGGGGCGAGGTGCGGAGGAAATGACTTAGTCTTTTTGACTAATGGTCGGGGACCATACTATTTTTAGGAGCCCATGGAGATGGAGCACCAGCACGACGAGGAGACAGGACGTGAGGAGAAGATACCGCTACAGCAGGCTACTACCACTACTGTGCGTCCTTGGGTGGGACGAGTTCTGATGTACTAGTATAGCTTCCGCTTTTATTTGAGAGAGTGAGAGAGAGTAGATTTTGATGTACCGGGCATAATCCTTTATTACTCTTTCATTTTGTACTCTTTTGTGGACCATGTTGTTGTACTTTTCATTTTATATATATTGTACAACCCCATATTCGCTGAGCCAGGCAAGGAGGCACAATGGTCACAGTTGGGTTAGCCGAAGCGTTCTCGCCCTAAGGAAGATCTCGCCCTAAGGAAGATTTCGCCCTAAGGAAGATCTCGCCCAAAGAAGGCGGGAACGATTGCGCCTGATCGTTGAATGAGGAGCCGTAAGCCAAGACCGTCAAGCGCGACCTGCGCGGAAGCGCTCTCGCCCAAGCCAAGCTCCTGTCTCAAAGAAGTTCTCGCCTACGTTGGGCGAGAACGTTCGCGCCATGCCCTGGGCAGAAGGTCTCGGCACAGCTCTCGCCGAGTGGGGGCCAGGGTCTTAGGAAGAAAGTCCTAATTGCCCTCAGGAGAAATTACTTCAGTACCCTCAGAAAAACAGCGGGATTCGGCTATTGGCAGACCAACTAGGGGCTTTTCAGTAAATTCAGGACAGCAAAACGCTATAAATAGACCCATAAGGGCTCCTTAGAAAGCAAGCGATCATTGTCTCCCAAATTCCAGTGCTTTCTGAGGAGCTCCTAGCCCAGCTTTGGCTTTGGAGGGGAAGCTCTCAGAGATCTTCCGGGTGTGAGGTGGGACCTCCCTGCTGAGGCTTCTGGGTCAGTCTTAGGTCCTTAGAATCCAGTCAAAGGGTGAGACTTGAGAGAAGTAGGTTTTGGTTGCACCCTTTTTTCTTCGAACTTCAGTTGGGGTCATATTTGGCTTCAACAGTTCTGGTGCGGTGAGCGTGTAAGGCAGCCGATTCAAGAATGCCTCGAGTTTTGTCCCATGGCTGGAGGTGAAGGTGAAGGGTCAGGTTCTGGAGGATCCCCCACCCGGGGGCTCGCCTGTGGGGGATAGGTTTGGTTGGTTTGAAATCTTCATCGGCACCCCGAGCTCGGCTTGGCCCCAGGTAGACCCGCTGCGCGGGCTCTCATCTAGCTGGCAGGTCCGAAGGCTCGCCTGTGGGGGATAGGTTTGGTTGGTTTGAAATCTTCATCGGCACCCCGAGCTCGGCTCGGCCCCAGGTAGACCCGCTGCGCAGGCTCCCATCTAGCTGGGAGGTCTGAAGGCTCGCCTGTGGGGGATAGGTTTGGTTGGTTTGAAATCTTCATTGGCACCCCGAGCTCGGCTCGGCCCCAGGTAGACCCGCTGCGCAGGCTCTCATCTAGCTGGCAGGTCCGAAGGCTCGCCTGTGGGGGATAGGTTTGGTTGGTTTGAAATCTTCATCGGCACCCCGAGCTCGGCTTGGCCCCAGGTAGACCCGCTGCGCAGGCTCTCATCTAGCTGGCAGGTCCGAAGGCTCGCCTGTGGGGGATAGGTTTGGTTGGTTTGAAATCTTCATCGGCACCCCGAGCTCGGCTCGGCCCCAGGTAGACCCGCTGCGCAGGCTCTCATCTAGCTGGCAGGTCCGAAGGCTCGCCTGTGGGGGATAGGTTTGGTTGGTTTGAAATCTTCATCGGCACCCCGAGCTCGGCTCGGCCCCAGGTAGACCCGCTGCGCAGGCTCCCATATAGCTGGCAGGTCCGAAGGCTCGCCTATGGGGGATAGGTTTGGTTGGTTTGAAATCTTCATCGGCACCCAGAGCTCGGCTCGGCCCCAGGTAGACCCGCTGCGCAAGCTCTCATCTAGCTGGCAGGTCCGAAGGCTCGCCTGTGGGGGGTAGGTTTGGTCTGGTTGGCTTGATTTGGACAAGGCAGGAGGCGCGTTGGGAATACCAAATGAAAAATGAAAAAGATGAGATAGATCTCGGCAGGGATAGATCTCGGCAGGGATAAATCTCGGCAGGGAAGTCCCCATCAAAGGGATCTCGAGGTGGGGAGGCTTTCGCCAAAAAGGCTCCTCTCAGTGTTCTCGAACAAACATGCGAGATCGTTATGCGACGGGCTAGAGGGGACTCGCGCAGTCTAAAGGGGACGGTCCCGTCCTAAGGATTCGAGAGTCACGCTTCCGGCTGGCCGGTTACCACGGGTTCTTGTTGATCCATCACTAAGGATTTCCTAGGAGGGCCAAGGGCCTTGGTAGAAGCACACGCCGAAAACGTTCAACCACGACAATTACATCAAACGCATTCACAAATAACAAGACGAGATGTTCGCAAGAAAAACATTTGCATTAACAATACTATGTACAGGTACAAAATGATAGCGTCTCGCGCTTTACATAGAGGTGAAGAAGAGAAGCGAGAAGGGGGCCCTCAAGGAGACAAACTGTACCCCTCAGAACTCTCGCTTGAGCTCCCGCTGGAGCTTCCGCCGGAGCTCCCCCCGGAGGTCTCGCCACCAGCTGCGGGGGACTTTGAGACATCCGAGGGAGGGGTATCAGGGGAGCCCAGGGGCTTTGGAATGGGCTCGAAGAGCCATGGAACAAGCTGCTGAGCGGTGATGTCTTTGCCCCTCCCGTCCCAGCAGTCGATGTCGCGCAGCGTCTTCAGCGTCAACTTTACGGTAGCTTGCGCGTTCCCCTGGAGCAGCTTGTCGATGTCATAAGCCGAGTAATGCTGGCTCTTCAATCTCTCGTCCAACGGAGGGGCTGCACTCGCCTCAAGGCGCGCGATCTGCTCCCGCAGGAGAACGTTGTCGTATCGAGCCTGAGACAGCTCCTCGTGAAGTGCGGTCTGGGCGGAATCCTGAGCGACGGAAGGTTAGTATAAGAGAAGAGTTAGGAAGGCGAGAACAAGTGATTGTGAAAGGTCTCGCTTACCCCTTCCGCTTGGCGCGAGGATAACATTTGCTGGGCCTCGGCCAGCTCCTTGGCCAGAGAGGCCGCCTGAGCCACCGCATCGTCCCTGGCCTTGAACATGTCTTGAAAGTTGCGGTCTATCGTAATGCTCCGCCGGGCGCACATGTGCGCAAGCTCCAGCCCATGCATCAAAGCGTGAGTGGAGTCGTAGGCCAGCAGCCGGGTCGACATCCTGTCGTAGACGCTAGCGTCCTCCCGGCTGTAGAGGCAATAGCCTAAGGCGAAAGCTTCGCCGGTGACCTCGTCTCGCTCTGCCCAGCTTGGAAAGAGGGACGAGATCGAGACCTTGTTAGCGTCAGGGTCCCATTGCAGCAGTGGCTTGTTCTCCGCGTCCAGGAACCTCATGCCTAGACCGAAATTGCGATGGCCCCGCGGCACCTCTTCAGATGCGTGGTGGCCAGAGGTCCCGGCGGCGGCACCCACGTCTTCTGCGGCACCAGGGGCCGGAGGGATCTCGGCAGGGGTCTCATGGCCACCCCTGGTGGCCGCAATCTGGCTTACGGCCTGCAAGACCTCCTTAAAGGAGCGGCCTGCAGGGAGGGGTTGGGTGGGCGACACCACAACAGCCTTGCCCTTCTCGGTATCCGTGGTCTTGGGTCTCTTGATTGGTTGAGGCGCGGAGGCACCGGGCTTTCGCTTCACGACACCGCTTGAAGAGGGAGGGCCCGACTCTTTTCGGCAGGCTTGCGCGGCGGCTTTCGCAAGAGCCAGCGGGTCCCTAGGAGGTTGACTCCCTCTGGCGCGAGCCTCGTCGAAAGGCTGGCAAAGGGGGATCTCACGCTCTCCTGCGAAAACAATAGCGATAAGTTCCAACCTTGGAAAAAGCAAGAAAAAGGCAAATAAAGGTGAGATCCTACCTTCTCCCGGAAGTACAGGGGAAAGAGAATCGACGTCTCGCCGAAGGAAGAGGACGTCGAAATCCTTGGTTCCGAAGAACTCAAGGAGGGCGCTCTCGCGGGAGCCCAAGGACGGAGGCTTATAGGCGGCATCCTCGTATTGGATGGGGGCAAGGGGTACGTTCCCGAAGTCGCCGGAAACATAGATGAACCTCTCGCCCCAGTGATGGTGCTTGTTGGCGAGACTGATCGTCTTCAGCAGTTGCCCGGAGAAGAACACCACGCCTCCTTTCGCGCGGAAAGTAAATAACTTGCGGAAGATCGGCAAGCTACTCAATCCTCTCCGACCACATATAACATATGAAGGCCATGAGAATCGCCACGGAGTTAGGGTTCAGCTGTGCGGGAACCACCCCGTAGTACCGGAGGGCCTGCCGTATCTCAGGCCACAGCGGGAGGCGGAAGCCCACCTCGAAGTGTTCAATAGGGATGGCGAGCTCCCCCTCCCCTGCGGTGTTTACTTTGTCGTGATTGCCCGGGTTCCGCGCGGTGAAGCCGGCGGGAACGTGCTGGGTCTTGATCAGGTTGAACTCGTCCAGGGTGAGAGTGCAGGAAGGGAAAAGATGCTTTTGGAAAGCTTCCGCGCAATTGGATCGTCCTTCACCTCCGCCCGGCATCGCGATAAAATTTGAAGGCGAGATCTAAGAGGAGTAGGCGAGAGCGAGAACGGTGCGAGAATGGAAGTAGAAGGCGGAGACGGGCGAGAGCTTTGGAAAGACCGCGAGAGCAACAGGAGAGGAGAGAAACTGGAATCGGAGAAATGAATGTGGTAGGTGAGCCTCCTATTTATAGAAAATCGTGGTAATGATGGCTGTTTTCAGAAAGGCGGCGAGGGTACAGCCGGCGCGTCCTAGGTCAGAGGCGCTTCGTTTTTCCCGCCAGAATCTGACAGTGACCGATTGACTAAGTGACTAGCGCAAACGTTGCGAAATGTCATGCGGCCGGCAAGGTAGGCGGAAGCGAGGTGGCTCTCGCCACCCAAGGACCCGGGAAAATAACTCATACGCATATAAAAATATTAAAAACCGAGCTATTGCTCTTGCTGAGCGAGAACGCGATAAAATAATAAGCGAATAAAGTTCAGAAACATTAGTTACAACTCTGAGCGAGTAAATAAGGGTACATTTGAGAAGGGAAGGCCTGGAGAGGAGGAGGGGAGGTCTCGCGCTTCAGTACGGCTCCCAGCGCCATTTCCCTTGCTCCCACCGCCATTTGCCTCGGTCCCGCAGCTTGGTCCGGGGGGGCGCCTGCGGGTTGAAGTAGGACGACAGAACGCTGCATCCCAGGTCAACCCGGCGAGACAGATCCCGGATTCGCTCGATGCACCTCTCGGGTGAGGATCCGGCGGTAGCTCCCCCCGGCCGGTCCATCTCGCCTATAAGGTAATCTCGCTCAAGGGACTCTAGCCTCTTCTCCACTGACTGGCGAAACTCTCTTGTCGCAAGGTCGCGGACCCGTTCTCGCCGGATGAGCTTCGACAGAAGGGCGGCGACCTTCTTCCCCTGTCTTTTCGCGCTCCCGGCACCGGTCAGGATCTCCTCCATCTCGTCAGACGAGGGGAAGGGAGAGCTCTCGCCATCTTCTCCCTCTCTTTCTTCTTCTTCTTCTTCTTCTTCCTCTACCTCAGCGCCAGGCCGCGAGCCCATGTCCCCTGTCAAAAGAATCCCCGTTTTAGCGGTAGCTAAAGGATAGATGCGATAAAGTTTCCGTGTACCTTCAGAGTGACGAGGCCCCCCGGTCGACGGCAGGCGAGAAGGCCCAGCCCCCCCCCCCCCCCCCCCCCCCCCGCAGCTCCAAAGAGGAGGTGGATTGGCTTTCCTTTTCCGGGGGGGTAAACTTTACGAATAGTGATCCCGGCTTGGTCAGGAGCGGGGGAGCGAGCCTCCTCTCCCGCGGGAGGGCTAGCATCTAGCAAAGGCGCGGAGAACTCGGCGGCATTTCCTCCCGCCGGTAGGGAGGAATCAACCACACGGGCGGACTGATTCGCAGCTCTCGCCCCGCTCCCCCGGGTGGCGAGGTCTGGTGGTGCGGAAACCGACGCTGCGAGAAATCAGGTCAGCATTTAAAGATACCAGTCAACGGCGAGAGGGGAACCTTTACCAGCGGTGTTCGGGTCTGGTGGAGGGGGCGCCTCGGGAACCTGTGATTGATCATCGTGATGGCTAGAGGGTGGGTCCAAAGGTTCTCGCGGGGACGCGGCAGCGTCAGGAACCGTCTCCTGCGAGAGGTATCACGTTAAACAATTGAACAGCTGGTTTTTTGGTAATTGGTATATCAAGCTTACCTTCCGCGGCAAGGGGCCGTCCGCGCGACTAGGGGTCGGGGAGGGCGGGCTCCTGTTCTCGCGGGATAGGTCCCACTGAACCACCTTCGCCTTCTTCTTCTTCTTCTTCTTAGGCAGAGAGGGCTCAGCAACCGACGATTGTCTCGCTAGCCATGGGGCAACCAGGGCGCTGTTAGCCCTAGCTCGCGTCTGTGCCGCGTTAATGCGGTCCTGCAGATCCTGCGGAAGCGGTTTGTCGGCACGCTTGGAAGGCATAGCGAGAGAAGGCGAGAGCTCAGGGGGAGAATGACGTCTCGAGGGAAGTATTATGGCCGTCTATCGGCACACATATTTATAGGCACCGTACGGCCCACCGAAAGATTTCCTGATTTTGACACGTGCTCAGCGAATATTTTGGGTTGGACATGTCCTTTCGAGCACGGTGCTAGCTCAAAAAGAGCGCGGATTATGTACAACCTCATATTCGCTGAGCCAGGCAAGGAGGCACAATGGTCACAGTTGGGTTAGCCGAAGCGTTCTCGCCCTAAGGAAGATCTCGCCCTAAGGAAGATCTCGCCCAAAGAAGGCGGGAACGATTGCGCCTGATCGTTGAATGAGGAGCCGTAAGCCAAGACCGTCAAGCGCGACCTGCACGGAAGCGCTCTCGCCCAAGCCAAGCTCTTGTCTCAAAGAAGTTCTCGCCTACGCTGGGCGAGAACGTTCGCGCCATGCCCTGGGCAGAAGGTCTCGGCAGAGCTCTCGCCGAGTGGGGGCCAGGGCCTTAGGAAGAAAGTCCTAATTGCCCTCAGGAGAAATTACTTCAGTACCCTCAGAAAAACAGCGGGATTCGGCTATTGGCAGACCAACTAGGGGCTTTTCAGTAAATTCAGGACAGCAAAACGCTATAAATAGACCCATAAGGGCTCCTTAAAAAGCAAGCGATCATTGTCTCCCAAATTCCAGTGCTTTCTGAGGAGCTCCTAGCCCAGCTTTGGCTTTGGAGGGGAAGCTCTCAGAGATCTTCCGGGTGTGAGGTGGGACCTCCCTGCTGAGGCTTCTGGGTCAGTCTTAGGTCCTTAGAATCCAGTCAAGTGGTGAGACTTGAGAGAAGTAGGTTTTGGCTGCACCCCTTTTTCTTCGAACTTCAGTTGAGGTCATATTTGGCTTCAACATATATGATGTACTCTGTGACTTGTGAACTTGTAGATTTGTTACATTGTTACACTTCATTTCTCATATTGACCTACGTATATGATCGTATTAGCCGGCAGGATCGGCGTGTTGCGGTGTTGACTAACCCGTGCGTTAGTGCCACCGTAAGACGGCGGTTCTGGCCATAAGGCCCGGTAGCCCTCCTTGGTAAGGGGGAGGAAGGGGTCTTACAGGGAGTGGGGCAGATATTAACTTCCTCTAAAATAAATTTGAACGCTTTCATTTTATTTGAGTTGTTTCTCTCTCATCTGGCCACCATTTTTTATTTATAAGTAGTCAAAATCCATTGTCTCGATGAGAAAAATCCAAATCCACCAACCATTTGAAAAATAATGGGGGTCAGTGTCCCTCAAGCCCCCTGGATCCGTTCCTGCCTTCGAGAGTACCGTTATACTATGTCACCCGAGATGAGTTGTTGTCGACTCACCGACGGGACCACCGCATTTTTTCCTGCCGAACACGGCTCCGATGTTCGCCCGACCATACTGTTATCCATTTTTACAAAAGGATTAGATCAAATGGCAATGGGTCACTATATTGCGCTAAGATATCATCCACCATAGCGTGTCTCCATTCCCCTCCCCGATGTTATTGGACCACAAAAAGGATGGCACATGACGATTCTGCATGGATTACTGTCAATTGAACGTGCATACGATCAAAGACAAATTCCCTATACCAGTGATGAAGTTGCACGACAAGCTACATGGCGCACGATATTTCTCTAAGCTCGACCTTCGCTTTAGGGTGTCCTTATGAGGCAACAACCTAGAGTTTACGGCACTTGAGGGGAATGCCCTGTAGATGTAAGTGACTTTAATAGTTTTTGTACCATCATGTTGACAATTGTTGCCTTCTTCCATATAATAAATCATATGCTGCCCTGTTGCGATTTGCGAACGATGCAACTAATGAATACAAAGAAAATTGAAAAAAGTTATCCTACTGCTAGAATTTGAAGCTTTGGATGCCTACTATGAAGTTGGTTTTAGATGGTGTTCTATTTGCTGAGAACTAATAATTAATATAGTGTTATTGTATAATTTGCTGCCCCCTTTTTACTTAGGCTTCATTTGTTTTAGTGGTGGCGGGTCGATCCGGCGGGTGGAAACGGAGAGTTCGAACAGGAGGGGAGAGGTGGCTGCTCCAAACAGAGCTTTTTGTGCCGTTTCTCAAGGCGGGCGGGTGGAAACGGAGCAAACGCCGCCGGAGGTTCATTTGTTTACCCTCCTTCTGCCGGCGTTTGCCCAAAACAGAATTGCGAAACGCTCAAACAAATAGAGCCTTAGTGTAATCATCAAACAATAATTTCAATCTATTTTTAACGTTCTAATGTAGATTTGGGCTCTATTTGGGGAGATTTATTTTCACCGGTCAAGCGGTTATGACCGCATGAACCGGACCTTAATTCATAACCGCTTGATTGATGATAATAAGTCCTCCCAACGGAGCCTTAGAATTCGTTTGACATGACTTATTAACTCCATTGAGTTTGGTCAAAAACATCGTTATCATAGAATGTATGTTTGACAAAACAATGGTTATGACTGTTACCAAGGAAATAAACTAGTTTTGAGCAGAAGATGAATGAATTTTTTTAGATGAGATCGAGCGTTCACGAATGACGATTCATGACCAACGCGTTCATGACTGCCCCCACCGTGCCAAATGAGGAGATGGCTATTTGTAGACCATTTAGCTCAGTAGCCTGACGGCTATTCACAAACCTTGCTAGGAGAATACTCGACATACTCAAGGATGAGAATAGTGGCGGATATTTATCAAAGGTGATTACCTATTACTACTTGCCTGCATTGACAAGCATCCATTGCAACTCGTCAGTACGGGAGAGTACCCATTGCAACTCGCCATTATGGGCGAGTACCCATTGCAACTCGCCAGTAAGGGCGAAGATCAATTGCAACTCGTCACTATGGCCGAGTACCCATTGCAACTTGCTAGTATGGATGAGCATACAAAGACCGCCAGAGGGCGAGTTCTTATGACATTCACTATATGTGAGTAGCACCTCTTAGTAGTCATATGGATGAGGTTGCTCCTTAAGTCGTGAGGTAGGTATCTCGCAGGGGTGGGGAATTCTCGCATACATACCCCTATAATGTGTTTATAAATTGGATCTCAAGGGTACCAAGAATGACACGTCGAGACCCTCTAAACGTCATGCTCACCAAGACAGAGTCTTCCTCATACCAACTAAGCTCTTTGGTTTTGGAGGGAAGATTTTTTCTACTTCCGGGTACATGGCGGGACCTCCTCGTTATAGCTCTCGGGTTGTATTTACAGATAGTCTAGTTCTCTCACACACACGCTTGTGATTAGACCCGTGAGATTAGACCACGGGATCAACAACCTTGGGATGCACCTTGGTCCTAACATTTAGGCCTATAATTTTTTTGGTTCCAACACCTACGGGGTCAGTGAGATATTGATGGCCCAGTGAACCGACTACAATAGGCCCGAACCTTGAGCTATAATGACTCGAATATGCTTTTGAGTTAATGAATTCAGAATGAATTTTGGTCAGTGGCGTTGCTCTCGAATGATCAATACGAACTCAACGACATTTGTCTCGTTCCATTTCGTTGAGAATCATAGAAGTCAACCAAGACGAGTCGCGGCGAGCTATGTGACACCTCAAATGTGATTTTTTGAGCAGATTGTCTCAGAATCGATCACAATTTGTGTCGTTAGACTTGTAACAACAATACAAGTCCATCTTAATTGTTCGTTCTCAATTCTGAAAAATATCAAAGAATGTGACATTCAAGCACAAATTTTAAATATCATAATTATCCAAACGGTAAAATTGAGCAAACGATCTCAAAATTGATCCTAGTCAGATTCATTATACTTGGATAGGGTCCTTCTGAAATGATCCAGGTTGCGGGTAGTCAAACCGTCCACCTCCTTTGATGGAGGATGTGGGGTTGACAAAGTCAACCCCGCTAGCGCCGAAACCGCCATCACCGTCGTCATCGCCGCTGTCGTCGTCTTCATCATCGCCATCATCGTCTTCATCACCGCCGCCATCTTCGCGGCAACCGCCGCTATCGCCTCCATCGTCTTCATCACCGCCGTCGTCACCGTCGTCATCGCGGCAACCGCCTCCATCACCGCGGTAACCTCCATCATAGCCGCAGCCACCTCCTCCATAGCTGACATCATCTTTATCACCACTGTCGTCGCCCTTCTCATCCACCGCCACCGTCTCCGCCGCCCTTCTCTTCCACCGACGCCGCCGTTGTCGCCCTTCTCATCCACCTCAGCAATCGTCATCGTCCTTCTCATCCACCGCCGCCGCCGCCGTCTCCCTTCTCTTCCCCCGACGCCGCCACCACCGGCCTTCTCTTCCGCCGATGTCGTCGTCACCCTTCTCTTCCACCAACGCCGCCACGTCTCTCCCTTGCGCGCTCCCACGCGTTCGGCTTCCTTACGCTCTCCCGCGCGTCACCTCCTAGCGCCCTCCCACAGGCGTCTTTTCCTAGCACGCTCCCGTGCACGTGTCATCTTTGTGCGCTCTCACGCACATCTCTCTCTTGCGCGCTCTGCTTCCTTGCGCGCTCCCACGCACCACCTCCCTGTGTACTCCCGCACGCACCGTCTCCTCGCGCTCTCCTGCACGCTCTCCTTCAGCAAGCATCCCACACTCTCTCCGCCAGCAAGCACGTCGCGCGCTCTCCTTCAACAAGCACCTCGCGCACTCTCCACCAGCAAGTGCTCTGCGCGATCTCCTCCATCAAGCGTCCTGCGTGCTCTCAGCCAGAAAGCGTCCTGTGCGCTCAAGAACAAGCGCTTCTATCATCAACAAGACAACTGCGCCAGACTTCTCCTCTAAACACAATAAGAGACATATCGTAGAGGATAAGGTGTGCGGAGTGCGTCACCTTGGCTCTCAAGCCCCAGACATCAAAACGAGTTCAACAAGCTACTCCCGTCTCCAAACAACAGTCACAGGCTCTCAAGCCCCAGACATCAGAACGGTGCGCGGGGTCGCGCACGGGCGCACGCGAGCATGCGTGCATAGATACGTGAAAGGGGCGTGCAGGCGCTCCCGCGGAAGTGCGGGCGGACGCCCCCGCGCTGGACCGTGCGCGGATGGTCGTGCATGTAGGTGTGTGCCAGACCACGTGTGTGGGAGCGCGCGGTTGCGCGCAGTCGTGCGCGGGGTGAGGGCGCATACGCGGGGCGTGTGCGGGCACACACGCGGGAGCGCGCGGGCGTGCGGGTGCGCGCACGGGCGCACGCCTGGTTGAACGGGCACACATGTGCGTGTCCGTCCCCGCGCCCGTGCGCGCACGCGTGCGCGCTTGGTCGTGCGGGTGCACGCGCGCGCCCGATCTTGCCCGTGGGGAGCGCGCCCGGCCGTGCTGGGGCCTGTCCGCGCACGAGCTATGCCGCGCGCGGATCTAGCCGCGCGTGGTCCTGGCCGTTCGTACTGGGATGCACGCGTCCTGGCGCACGCTTTTGGGCTTTCGTGTGTGTTGGCATGCATACACGTGTGTGCGTTCGGGCGTGCCACGGACTTTTTTGTGCACAATGAGGGTGGATGACTTTTAACTAGTGCTTTTTAGTCTAAATTTTTATTCTTTGTGACAGGGCTCAAAACGTACTGATCGGTCGATGCGTCTCCGTTCTTCTCTTACTGAGGATCAGGTTGTAATTTGGAGGAGGAGGTTCGACCTTCCTACTGACTTTGAAGTGAGGATACTGCGTGCTGAGGAGAGGGTGCAAAATCCTCCTCGTGACTAATTGATGATCTACGAGACTACCTTGAGATTAGGACTTCGGTTCCCCCCGTGTGAGGAAGTGGTTGGGATTCTGAAGTTCTGCGACGTGCTGATTTCCTAGTTTACTCCTTTGGGGGGTGTTACGCTGCATGGGGTTGTTTATCTTCTTTCGTGAGCATGACGGGAAACTTTCTTTGGATTGCTTTTGGGACCGGTGCGATGTTCGCTCTGATGGTGGCGAGCGGGTGGAGATTTGCAACAAAAAGAGTTGGTTTGATTTTGAGGTTCAGACAAACCTCCACCATGAAAATGTTTTGTTTGTTATGTCAGAAATTCTTGGGGCTTGTCGGAGCTGTGGAACGCATTATCTGACTGTTGTCGTTGCCAAAAGGGAAAGGAGCGGGAGTTCACTTCAGTACTCGGGTTTTCGGAGCCTCGCGAGTTGGCGAACCGTCTATTCTGCATTTCTTCGTTCATGGAAGAGAAGCACTTGTTGCTGTGTGATATTTCTTCAGTCTTTGGGCATACCGCTAAGACGTCTTTGGGTTGTAGTCGGAAATGAAATGTCATTGTAGTTTCCCGAGGTGGCGGGAGCTCGACGCCTTGTTTGTCTTCTTCGAGCGATGACTCTCCTTTTGGTGGCCGCGACGGTTCGCCTCCCGAGGTACAGGTGCTTGGCTCATCTGCCCCCAGTCCTTCCCTGTAGAGGTAGCAGCTCCGAGGTTATCTTATTCTTTGAAGGAGATGAATGAAGTGGTAAGTGAACTTTATCATTTTTTACTCTTCTTTATTGTTGTATTGCACTAACTTCTTTCCATCCTTCTTCTTTTGCAGACTGAGGCCCAGGTTCAGATTGTTGTTACCTGAAATGACCATTATGTGAGCTTGAAGGATGGATATCTGGCTCTTAAGGATAAGTTTCATGCTACAGTGAGTTCTCTTGTTGTCTTGAAGGATGATCATGACCGGGATGTTTCTCAATTTCGCCGGATTGGATCGGAACTGAATGCGAAGTTGGAGGAGACTTGGGCTTCTCTAGAGGTGGAGAAGTCTCTGGTCGAGAGGACTACACAAATGTTGAAGCGGGTTCAAGAGGAGACTTCTCGTTTGGAGACGGAGCTTGGTGCGGCGAAGACCAAAGTGGAAGCATTGTCTTCTGATAGTCGTGTGTCAGAGTTGAAGGCTACTGACCTTGCAGAGTATATAGAGTCTCTGGATTACATGCAGGATAGCTGCTTGATCAACGAGGAAGTTCGCGGGGAGATCTAGAGCAAGGAGGTGGAGCCTCAGATGGAAGACGTTCGAGAGTTGGCTCTCAAGCGTGTAGTCTCGAAGGCTTTTCGTCTTGTTGGCAGGAGCTTGGGATGCGATGTATCCGGCCTTTGCTTTGATGATATCCCTGGTGACGAGGGATCTGATGTTGATGAGGCTGACGTGTAGCAGCGTTGTTTTCTTATATTAGTGTGTGTTTGCATTTTTCGCATTTTCAGTAGGTCGTTGTTGTTTGACGGTTGTTGACTGGTGCGTCTGCGCATGTATTTGTATGTTGTTTTAATGAGGATTGTGTCCTTTCTCTTGCCTGAGCACTATTTGGCTCGTAGTGTTGCTTTTGGGGGGCTATAATTGTGTCTGTAGTTGGTTAGTAACTTAGTTCGCACGATGATCGTTCGCAGCTTAGTTCGCACGGGGATCTCCCGTGGCTTAATTCGCACGAGTATCACTCGCGACTTGGTCATGAGGTGGGGCAAGCCCTGACAACATCATGGCATAGAAAGGCAGGTTCAATGAATAGCTTTTGTATTCAAACCGCCTGCGCAGTCTTACCTTTTGCATGAGGATCGCTCGCGGCTTAGTTAACACAGGGATCGCTCGCGTCTTAGTTGCACGGGGATCGCCCGCGACTTAGTCCGCATAGGGATCACCCGCGGCTTGGTCGTGCGGGGGGGGGGGGGGGGGGGGGGGGGGCAGGCCCTAACAATGTCCTGGCGTAGAAAGGAAGGTTTGGTGAATAGCTTTTGTATTCAAACCGCATGCGCAGTCTTACCTTTCGCATGAGGATCGCTCGCATCTTAGTTCGCACGAGGATTGCCTGCGAATTAATTCGCATGGGGATCGCCCGTGGCTTAGTTCGCACTGGGATCGCCCGCGGCTTAGTATTACATTAAACTAGTCGAACATTGTTAGAAAGGGATGCTATACTTTATATGTAAAAAAATAGTTTTCACAAGTTCAGGCTTGTGGCTTGTACAGTAATTGGTCGGGGAACAACAGTAGAGTAAAAACTGTTTTATAATTTAGGGAAAAAAGCGGCTGGAGCGGGTTTGAAAGACGTCCAGAAGTGATTTGCTGCAGTAACGCAGTATGATCACAATCAGCTTGGATGGCTAGAAACTGTACATTGTAGGTGGCCTGCTCGAGTTCCTCTCCAAGAGCGATGGGAAGGATGATAATGCCTATAACTGGTACTGAAGTGCCCTCGGGATACGCGCTCTAGTTGACTCTAGCTTGAGGCTGACAGCAGTTAATTTGAGTTGAAGCAACGTTGACAGGAACATCATATTCACTGTAATCCCTTCATCTACCAAGACCTGGTCTAACTCTACTGGCGGCTCGCTGATGCCGATGGTTATGCTCCGGGGATTCTGGGCGTGAGACTTCTTCTTTTTTGCTAGGAATTGGTCGACCGCCCTTATGCTGGCGAGTCACTGAATCTCTTCCTTTAGATGATTGCATTCATCTGTGCAATGCTCGGGCCCTTGGTGGTATTGATAATATTTTGATGAATCTCCTCGAGCTCGGGTGAGCGACTTGGGCTTGTGCAATGCTGGATGATTTCGAATTGCTTGGAAAATCTTATTTTATGGGGGCATTTATGGGGTGCAGGTTCTCGGTGTCGGCGTGACTTCTTTGCTGAGCAGGTGTCTGTGTGTTGCTTGTAGTTTATTTTATGCTCCTGGTGTGATTCACTAACCTGCTTGCTCTTCCGAGGTCCATTAATTGTTGAGTTTCTGATGCCCCTTGTATCGTGGGCTACCGAGATGACGATCTTGCGTGTTTCGGGTTAGTGTTGCTGGAGTGAGAGAACTACTAGTACTCGAGAACTCCTTTTCTATATCATACTCCTTGTAGGGCGCGCCCTAGTCGTGGCAAAGAGTTCATCGGGTGGTGATGACTTAATCTGCACGAACGGTGGCGCAGATGACGGTTTTACTTCTCGACATATGACGAGCATTATGGCTTGGAGTTTGTTGATTTTGGGAGGTGTGTTTGGCGAACATGCCCTCTAGCAGGCTTGTGGTAGCTACTTGATCAGTTTTGTCAATGTGAGTGGGGCCTGGCTTGGTGCGCCTGTACAACCTCATATTCGCTGAGCCAGACAAGGGGGCACAATGGTCACAGGAGGGTTAGCCAAAGCGGTCCCGCCCTAAGGAGGATCTCGCCCGAAGAAGGCGAAAACGCTCTCGTCGGATGATATAAAAGAGAAACCGTAGGCCGAGAGCGCCAAGCGAGGCCTGCGCGGAAGCGCTCTCGCCCAAACCAAGCCTCAGTCCCGGAGAGTTCTCGCTTGCGCTGGGCGAGAACGTTCGCGCCACGCCTTGGGCCGAAAGGTCTCGGCACTGGCTCTCGCCGAGTGGGGGCCCAGGGTCTTTGGAAGAATGTCTTAATTGCCCTCAGGAGAAATTACTTCAGTACCCTCAGGAAAACAGCGGGTTTTGGCTATTGGCAGACCAACCAGGGGCTTTTCAGTAAATTCAGGACAGCAAAATGCTATAAATAGACCATAAGGGCTCCTTAGAAAGCAAGCTATCATTGTCTCCGGAATTCTAGTGCTTTCGTAGGAGCTCCTAGCCCAGCTTTGGCTTTGGAGGGGAAGCTCTCAGAGATCTTCCGGGTGTGAGGTGGGACCTCCCTGCTGAGGCTTGAGGGTCAGTCTTAGGTCCTTAGAATCCAGTCAAGGGGTGAGACTTGAGAGGAGTAGGTTTTGGCTGCACCCCTTTTTCTTCGAACTTCAGTTGAGGTCATATTTGGCCTCAACAGTTTGGGTGCGGTGAGCGTGGAAGGCAGCCGATTCAAGAAAGCCTTAAGTTTTGTCCCATGGCTGGAGGTGAAGGTGAAGGGTCAGGTTTGGAGGCTCCCCCACCGGGGAGAGGAAGCAACGAAGAGGATGCTGGATGAGTTCAGGCGAGAGGTTCTGCAGACGATCAGCTTGACCTTCTCGGCGAGAGGCGAGTGGGCCACCCCTCAGATCCCGATAGAAGAGGTCCCGCTCTTGGGCGAGAACGCCCCAGGGCAGCGCCCAGGAAAGGAGGTCCCGGGCGAGGCTGGCGAGAGAGATATGGCGGCGCGGCGGGAACTATTCCCAGGTCAGAGAGCAGCGCCCGGGCAAGGAGGCATTGACAGAGCCTGGCGAGAAGGAGGCGGCGGTGCGGGAACTCTTCCCAGGGCACGGTCTCGCGGATCGGGCGAGCCAGCCGAGGCCGCGAGACGTGCCTTCTCGCCAGGCAGGAGGCGAGAGCCCATTTAGCGAGCTCATCATCTCGGCTCCGGTACCGGAGGGGTTCGGGAGCCCGACATGTCCTACTACTCAGGGAAGGATGACCCGGTGCAGCACGTACAGTGGTTTGAAGACGTTGTGTCCATAAGACAGATGACGGACGCCTTCAAGTGTCGCCTCTTTGCGATCACGCTGAAGGAGAAGGCAAGGGACTGGTTTCACCAGTTGCCGGCAAGGTCAATCTACTGTTTTGAAGATCTGCGGAGAAGTTTTCTGTTGAGGTTCTCAACCTCAAAGAAGCGGAAGAAGGAAGCGGAGTGTCTGTTTGCGGTGAGGCAGAGGCCGGACGAGACGTTGGGTCACTATGTCGACCGGTTCCAGGAGGAGATCCTTTTGGTCCAGGAGGTCCCAGGGTACGCGCTGATGCTGGCCTTCACCCTGGGGCTGAGACCGGGATTTTTTAGCATGGAGTTGAAGAGGATGCCCCCCCTCTCCTTTGAGGAGCTCATGAAGAGGCGGCAAAGGAGATTGATTTCGAGAGAGCAAACCCAGCATTCGCCAGGAAGTTGGCCAAGCTAGCAGAAGAGGACGGGAAGGAAGGAACCAGCAACAGCGGGAAGACAGAAGGAATCGAGGGAGCAGAGGGAGCTGAGAGAAGATAGGAGAAGGGAGGAGCCCCGAAGGTTTGGGCAGCAGCAGGGTTGGGGGGCCCGGGAGCCAGTCAACCGGTTGGGTTGGAGGCCCCAGGAGGGTCGCCCCAAGGTCCAGGAGAGGGCTATCGGGGGAGAGATAACCTACGGGAGCCCCGGAGGTTCGATCGACCGGCATGGAGGCAGGAGCCGAGGGATCGTCCCCCACCACCGCAGGAGGCAATGGAAGTAGGAAGAGGGAGAGGAGCAGCCAGGGGAGCTCGAGGAGGCAGAAGAGGAAGGGGAGACGGGAGAAGGGGCGGGGAGGCGTTGCTATTTTGTGACTTCCACCAGGAGGAGGGGCACGCAACGGCCACCTGCCCAGAGTTCTTGGAGTTGAGGGCTGCCAGGGGAGCAGGGAGGCAAGATCCACCGATGA
The DNA here is from genome assembly GCA_039583875.1 of Platanthera guangdongensis. NCBI lineage: Eukaryota > Viridiplantae > Streptophyta > Magnoliopsida > Asparagales > Orchidaceae > Platanthera > Platanthera guangdongensis. The sequence continues at coordinate 37,626,219 of CM077151.1, read as the reverse complement.
GGATAGTGGAGGTGCAACAGGGAGAAGCGGAGGACAGATGTGAAGACCGGGTGGATGTAGGGACCCGGGGAGGAATCGGGGTGATTCATGGAGGAGTGGGGATTGAGGCAACCCGTAAGGGGAGCCTTCAAACCATGTACCGGAGAGGGGTAGCCTCAACCTCCCAGGTCCCTCCACCAGAAGAAAAGATCACTTTCTCATCAGCGGACATGCCAGACTATGAAGATCCATTCTGCGACGCCCTGGTGATCCAGACGGCAGTGGAGAACTATACCGTTTCAAGGATACTGGTAGATAACGGGAGCTCGGTTAACGTCATCTTCAAGAAAGCTTTTGATGAGATGAGGGTTGAAGGGAAGAGAGTCTTGGCATCGGATGGACCTCTGTTCGGGTTCTCCGGGGAGAGGAAGGAAGGTAGAAGGAGGAGTAGGGTTACACGTAAGGTTGGGGGGCGTGTCGCGGAACTGCAGGTTCGTGATCGTGGACGCCCCGAGCAGCTATAACGCCATCTTCGGACGTCCCCTCATCAGCGCCTTTCGCTGCGTCCCCTCCTCGTTCCATCAGTGCCTCAAGTTCAACAACGGGGGGGGGGGGGGGGGGGGGGGGTGCAGGTCAGGGTCAGGGGAGACCCGAAGGTGGCAAGGCAATGTTATGTTACAGCAGTCAACACTATTTCGTGGATGGCGGAGGCGGAAGAGTTGGAAATTGAGATGGCGGCCCTAGAGGAGGTTGTGGAGGAAGAGGAGATGGTCCTTGAGGAGGTAAGGAAGGAAGCTGGAGAGGAAGCTGGGGAGGAAGAGACAGAGAAGGTGCGAAGAGGATGTGCAGGTGATACGGAGAAGCGATGGGCAGGAAAGCCCGAAAGGGGCAATGGAAGTGGAAGAGCAGGCGGCGATAGAAGTCGAGGGAGAAGTCCCGGGAGGCATAGGGGCCGAACAATAGCAGTAGAAGGGGGTAGAAGCGATGGAGATTGAGGAGGAAAAAGGAGAGATGGAGCTGGAGGAAGAGGCAAGAACCGGTTGGGAGCAGCCGCGGCTGGAACCGGCTGAAGAAGTGGTGGAGATGGAGGTCTTCACCAAAGCAGGAGAGGTGCAAAGGGTGCGGGTCAGCGGGGGGTTGAGTCTCGAGGCCCTGGAGCAGGTGCGAGCTGCATTCAAAGCAACGTTGACGTCTTCGCTTGGAGCGCGGTGGACATGCCGGGCATCGACGCCGATGTAGCTTGCCACCGCCTGAGCCTGGACCCCCGCGTCCGCCCCATCCGTCAGAAGATGAGGGCCATCGCCACAAAGCTGGAGGAGCCCATTCGCGAGGAGGTCAAGAAGCTCCTGGAGGCGGGCTTCATCTCAGAGATCCAGTACCCAGGCTGGATCTCCAATGTGGTAATGGTGAAGAAGGGATGTGGTAAATGGAGGATGTGTGTTGACTTTTCTTTGTTGAATAAATCATGCCCCAAGGATTGCTATCCCCTGCCTCGGATCGACGCGCTGGTTGATTCAGCCGTCGGTTTTTCTGTCATGAGTTTTTTAGATGCTTTTTCAGGTTATCACCAGATCCGGATGCACCCTCCTGACACCAAGGATGTTTCCTTCATCACGAGGGATGGATGCTTCAGTTACAAGATGATGCCCTTTGGGTTAAATAACGCAGGGGCTACCTATCAACGCATGATGGATCGGGTCTTCCGGGATCAGAGAGGGAGGAACTTGGAGGTCTACGTCGACGACCTAATGATCAAAAGCAAATGCATAATTTCACACCTGCAAGACCTCGAGGAAACATTCGCCACCCTGAGAAGATTTAAAATGAGGCTGAATCCCTTGAAGTGTGTCTTCGGGGCAAGCCGCGGGAAGTTCCTCGGGCATCTCCTGACTCCGGAAGGAGTGGAGCCCAACCCGGACAAAGTCAAGGCCATCCTGGATCTGGAGTCACCCCGCGACGTCAAGGAGGTTCAGCGCTTGACAGGCAAGCTGGCTGGACTAAGCAGGTTCCTCTCCCGGGCAGGAGACAAGAGTTCTTCATTCTTTAAAGTGCTGCGGGGGAATCAAAGGTTCGAATGGACGGCCGAGTGCAAAGAGGCTTTCCAAGGGCTGAAAAGGCAACTCTCTCAGGCTCCCCTCCTCCAGAGCCCAAAGGATGGGGAGGACTTGACCTTGTACCTCGGAGTAGGGGCGGAGGCGGTAAGCTCCGTCCTAGTAAGAGAAGAAGGAAAGAAGCAGCTTCCCATCTACTACGTCAGCCGGATATTGAGAAATGCAGAGCTTCGCTACCCCATCCTGGAAAAGCTCGCTTATGCCTTGGTCATCTCGGCCAGAAAGCTCCGGCCGTACTTTCAAGCGCATTCGATTAGGGTGGTGACCGACCACCCTCTTCGCAAGATCTTCGAAGGAGTGGAGCACTCGGGAGGCTGGCTAAGTGGTCCATTGAGCTAAGCGAGTTCGACATCTCCTTTGTACCAAGGCTCTCCATCAAGGCACAGGCGGTGGCGGACTTTCTAGCAGACTACGTTGTTGAGGTTGAGGGGGAAGAGCAACAACCGCGAGAAGCATGGAAGTTGACGGTTGATGGGGCCTCAGGAAGGCACTCCCTAGGGGCAGGGGTGGTGTTGACAAGTCCCCAGGGGGTAACCATAGAGCAAGCAGTCATTTTACATTTCCCAGTGACCAACAATCAAGCGGAGTATGAGGCCGTTATTGCTGGCCTTCGCCTGGCAAAGGAGCTGGGGATTCAGGAGGTGGAAGTTTTCACTGATTCAAAGGTAGTGACATCGCAGATCCGGGGAGAGTTTGAAACTCGGGAGCCAACCCTCATTCGATACCTCTCCAAGGTAAGGGTGATCATCGGAGGATTCCGGTCTTTCTCAATTCAACATATTCCAAGGGAAGAAAGTGTAGCCGCCGATCGACTGGCCAAGTTCGGACCTCAGGTAGGAGGGACCTTGACGGAGCTATTCCGACCGGCTATAGATGAGGGAGAATTGATGATGGTGGATCGACAGCCCTCGTGGGTGGATCCATTTGTGGCTTTCCTAACCACCGGAGAACTGCCTGAGGGGACCAGGTCGGGAGAAGCTTCAAGCGCAAGGCGGCTCACTACTTGATGATGGAGGGGGGTCTGCATCGTAAGATGTTGTCAGGGCTCCTAGCCAGATGTGCGACCGAAGAAGAAATCCCGAAGATTTTAAGGGAGGTGCATTCGGGCGAGTGCGGCAGTCACTCTGGAGGAAGGACACTAGAGGCTAGGGTGGTCAGACAGGGGTACTTCTGGCCCACCCTAAGGAAGGATGCCATGGAGTTTGCAAGGAGGTGTCAAAAATGTCAGCTCTACGCCCCCCTTCAACTATTGGCAGCTCAAAGACTCCGGAGTATCACGGCACCGTGGCCATTTGCTATCTGGGGAATGGACTTAGTTGGGCCCTTTCCTCCGGCTAGTGGGCAGAGGAGGTTCCTTTTGGTCATGGTTGATTATTTCTCGAAGTGGCTAGAGGTTAAAGCCTTAGCCAAGGTCACCTCGCAGGTTATAAGGAATTTCATCTGGGGGGAGATCATTTGTAGACATGGGTTGCCCCAAGCAATAGTGACCGATAACGGCCCCCAGTTTGCCAGCGAGGAGTTCATCAGCTTCTGCGCTCAACTCGGGATAGATCTCCGGTTTGCCTCCGTCCATCACCCTCGGAGTAACGGCCAAGTGGAAGCAGCAAACAAAATCATTGTAAACCTACTAAGGAAAAAGGTGGAGAACTTGAAGGGGAATTGGGTGGAGCAACTCCCGTCGGTCCTGTGGGCACTACGAACCACTCCGAACACAGCCACTGGTGAGACCCCCTTCAAGCTCTCTCATGGGTGCGAAGCCGTCCTACCCGTGGAATTCGAGGTCCGGTCCCCGCGAGTCATAGCCGCGGGTGAAGGAGACGAGGCTTGGAGGGTGGAGAATGAAGAGGGGCAGCGTCTCTCGTTAGATATGGTGGAGGAATTGCGAAACGTGGCGGCTATCAGGCAAGAAGAGATCAAGCGACGGATGGCCAAGCATTTTGATAAGCATGTCAGGGTCAAGCAGTTCGCTGAAGGGGATCTGGTGCTGAGAAAGGTCGACGCGGCGGGAAGATCGGCTCCCGTGGGTAAGCTCCACCCGAACTGGGAAGGTCCATACATTATAAAGGAAGTCCTCGGAACAGGGGGATACTACCTCCAGGATGTGGAGGGAAGAGCCTTAAGCCACACGTGGAGTGGTGATGATCTAAAACGATTCTACCCCTGAGGGGGGAAGGATGTAACCGTGTATCTCAAAATTAAACTTGTTATATTATACCTATTGATTCTCCTTTAACTAGTGTCGAATTTTCATGACGTAGCATAGTTGAATGTTTTGTGGCACCCCGAGCTCGGCTCGGCCCCAGGTAGACCCGCTGCGCAGGCTCCCATCTAGCTGGCAGGTCCGAAGGCTCGCCTGTGGGGGATAGGTTTGGTTGGTTTGAGATCGTCATCGGCACCCCGAGCTCGGCTCGGCCCCAGGTAGACCCGCTGCGCAGGCTCTCATCTAGCTGGCAGGTCCGAAGGCTCGCCTGTGGGGGATAGGTTTTGGTTTGAGATCGTCATCGGCACCCCGAGCTCGGCTCGGCCCCAGGTAGACCCGCTGCGCAGGCTCTCATCTAGCTGGCAGGTCCGAAGGCTCGCCTGTGGGGGATAGGTTTGGTAGGTTTGAGATCTTCATCGGCACCCCGAGCTAGGCTCGGCCCCAGGTAGACCCGCTGCGCAGGCTCTCATCTAGCTGGCAGGTCCGAAGGCTCGCCTGTGGGGGATAGGTTTGGTAGGTTTGAGATCTTCATCGGCACCCCGAGCTAGGCTCGGCCCCAGGTAGACCCGCTGCGCAGGCTCCCATCTAGCTGGCAGGTTCGAAGGCTCGCCTGTGGGGGATAGGTTTGGTTGGTTTCAGATCGTCATCGGCACCCCGAGCTCGGCTCGGCCCCAGGTAGACCCGCTGCGCAGGCTCTCATCTAGCTGGCAGGTCCGAAGGCTCGCCTGTGGGGGATAGGTTTTGGTTTGAGATCGTCATCGGCACCCCGAGCTCGGCTCGGCCCCAGGTAGACCCGCTGCGCAGGCTCTCATCTAGCTGACAGGTCCGAAGGCTCGCCTGTGGGGGATAGGTTTGGTAGGTTTGAGATCTTCATCGGCACCCGAGCTCGGCTCGGCCCCAGGTAGACCCGCTGCGCAGGCTCTCATCTAGCTGGCAGGTCCGAAGGCTCGCCTGTGGGGGATAGGTTTGGTAGGTTTGAGATCTTCATCGGCACCCCGAGCTAGGCTCGGCCCCAGGTAGACCCGCTGCGCAGGCTCTCATCTAGCTGGCAGGTCCGAAGGCTCGCCTGTGGGGGATAGGTTTGGTAGGTTTGAGATCTTCATCGGCACCCCGAGCTAGGCTCGGCCCCAGGTAGACCCGCTGCGCAGGCTCTCATCTAGCTGGCAGGTCCGAAGGCTCGCCTGTGGGGGATAGGTTTGGTTCATGGTAGGTTTGAGATCTGGCAGGTCAGGCTCGGCACCCCGAGCTAGGCTCGGCCCCAGGTAGACCCGCTGCGCAGGCTCTCATCTAGCTGGCAGGTCCGAAGGCTCGCCTGTGGGGATAGGTTTGGTTGGTTTGAGATCGTCATCGGCACCCCGAGCTCGGCTCGGCCCCAGGTAGACCCGCTGCGCAGGCTCTCATCTAGCTGGCAGGTCCGAAGGCTCGCCTGTGGGGGATAGGTTTGGTTGGTTTGAGATCTTCATCGGCACCCCGAGCTCGGCTCGGCCCCTGGTAGACCCGCCGCGCAGGCTCTCATCTAGCTGGCAGGTCCGAAGGCTCGCCTGTGGGGAATAGGTTTGGTCTGGTTGGCTTGGTTAATGAAAGACAGGAAGCACGTTGGGAATACCAAATGAAAAGTGAAAAAGAAGAGATAGATCTCAGCAGAGATAGATCTCGGCAGGGAAAGGTCTCGGCAGAGATAGATCTCGGCAGAGATAGATCTCGGCAGGGATAGGTCTCGGCAGAAGATTCCTTATTGAAGGGAACTCGAGGTGGGGAGGCTTCCGCCAAAAGGGTTCCTCTCAGTGTTCCCGAACAAATAGGCGAGATCGTCATACGATGGGCTAATGAGGACTCGCGCAGTCTAGAGGGGACGGTCCCGTCTTAAGGATTCGAGAGTCACGCTTCCGGCAGGCCGGTTACCGCGGATTCTTGCTGATCCATCGCTACGAATTTCCTAAGAAGGCCAAGGGCCTTGGCGGAAGCCTACGCCGAAAAGCGTTCAACTACGACAATCACATCAAAACACATTCGCAAATAACAAAAAAATATTCGCAAGAAAAAACAGTTGCATTAACAAATACTATATACAGGTACAAACTGATAGCGTCTCACGCTTTACATAGAAGTGAACAAAAGCAAGAAGAGGACCCTCAAGGGGACAAGTTGTATCCTTCTGAAGTCTCGCTGGAGCTTCCGCTGGAGCTTCCGCCGGAGCTCCCCCCGGAGGTCTCGCCATCAGCTGCGGGGGACTTTGGGACATCCGAGGGAGGGGTAGTGGGGGCGCCATGGGGCTTTGGGATGGGCTCGAAGAGCCATGGGACAAGTTGTGGAGCGGTAATGTCTTTGCCCCTTCCGTCCCAACAGTTGATGTCGCGCAGCGTCTCCAGCGTCAACTTTATGGTGGCTTGCGCGTTCCCCTGAAGGAGCTTGTCGATGTCATAAGCCGAGTAATACTGGCTCTTCAATCTCTCGTCCAGCGGAGGGGCTGCACTCGCCTCGAGGCGCGCGATCTGCTCTCGCAGGAGAACGTTGTCATATCGGGCCTGAGACAACTCCTCGCGAAGTGCGGCTTGAGCGGAGTCCTGAACAACGGGGGGTTAGCATATGAGAAGAGTTAGGGTTGCGAGAACAAGGGATTATGAAAGGTCTCGCTTACCCCTTCCGCTTGGCGCGAGGATAATAGTTGCTGGGTCTCGGCCAGCTCCTTGGCCAGAGAGGCCGCCTGGGCCACCGCATCGTCCCTGGCCTTGAACATGTCTTGGAAGTTGCGGTCTATCGTAATGCTCCGCCGGGCGCACATATGCGCAAGCTCCAGCCCACGCATTAAAGCGCGAGTGGAGTCGTACGCCAACAGCCGGGTCGACATCCTGTCGTAGACGCTAGCGTCCTCCCGGCTGTAGAGACCATAGCCTAAGGCGAAAGCTTCGCCGGTGACCTCGTCTCGCTCCGCCCAGCTCGGCAAGAGGGACGAGACAGTGACCTGGTTGGCGTCAGGGTCCCATTGCAGCAGTGGCTTCTTCTCCGCGTCCAGGCACCTCACGCCGAGACCAAAGTTACGATGACCCCGCGGCACCTCGTCAGACAGGGGTTGGCCGGAGGTCCCGGCGGCGGCACCCTCGCTCTCGGTGGCGCCAAGGGTCCGAGGGTTCTCGGCAGGAGTCCCGGGGCCGCCCCTGGTGGCCGCAATCCTGCTCACAGCATCCAGGACTTCCTCGAAGGAGCGGCCGGCGGGGAGAGGTTGGGCGGGAGGCACAACAACAGCCTTGCCCTTCTCGGTATCTGTGGTCTTGGGCCTCTTGATTGCCTGGGGAGCGGAAGCACCCGGCTTTCGCTTCACAACACCGCTTGAGGGGGGAGGCCCGGCTCTTTTCGGCAGGCTTGTGCGGCGGCTTTCGCAAGAGCCAGCGGGTCCTTCGGAGGCTGACTCCCTCCGGCGCGAGCCTCGTCGAAAGGCTGGCGGAGAGGGATCTCGCGCTCTCCTGTGAAAACAATAGCGATAAGTTCTAACCTTGGAAAAGGCAAGAAAAAGATAAATGAAGGCGAGACCCTACCTTCTCCCGGAAGAACAGGGGAAAGAGAATCGACGTCTCGCCGGAGGTGGAGGACGTCGAAGTCCTTGGTTCCGAAGAACTCAAGGAGGGCACTCTCGCGGGAGCCCAAGGATGGAGGCTTGTAGGCGGCATCCTCGTACTGGATGGGGGCTAGGGGTACGTTCCCGAAGTCGCCGGAGACGTAGATGAACTTCTCGCCCCAATGATGATGCTTGTTGGCGAGACCGATCGTCTTCAGTAGTTGCCCGGAGAAGAACACCACGCCTCCTTTCGCGCGGAAGGTAAACAGCTTGCGGAAGATCGGCAAGCTGAACTCGATCCTCTCGGAACGCATGTAGCATATGAATGCCACGAGAATGGCAACAGAATTGGGGTTCAGCTGCGCGGGAACCACCCCGTAGTACCGAAGAGCCTGTTGCATCTCAGGCCATAGCGGAAGGCGGAAGCCCACCTCGAAGTGTTCAATAGGGATGGCGAGCTCCCCCTCCCCTGCAGTGTTGACTTTGTCATGACTGCCCGGGGGCCGCGCGACGAAGCCGGCGGGAACGTGCTGGGTCTTGGTCAGATTGAACTCCTCCAGAGTGAGAGTACAGGAAGGGAAGAGATGCTTTTGGAAGGCTTCCGCGCAGTTGGATCGTCCTTCACCACCACCCGGCATCGCAATAGGGTTTAAAGGCGGGATCTACGAAGAGAAGGCGAGAGCGAGAACGGGGCGAGAACGGAAGTGGACGACAGAAAAGGGCGAGAGCTTTGCGAAGACCGCGAGAATAACAGCAAAGAGGAGAGAGACTGGAATCAGAGAAATGAATGTGGTAGGTGAGCCTCCTATTTATAGAAAATCGTGGTAATGATGGCTGTTTTCAAAAAGGCGGCGGGGGTACAGCCGACACGTCCTAGGTCAGCGGCGCTTCGTTTTTCCCGCTCGAATCTGACAGCGACTGATTAACTAAGCAGCTGGCGCAAACGTTGCGAAACGACACATGGCCGGTAAGATAGGCGGAAGTAAGGTGGCTCTCGCCACCCCAAAGGCCGGGGAAGGTAACTCGTACGCATACAAAAATATTAAAGACAGAGCCATCGCTCTCGCTGAGCGGGAACGCGATAAAAAATAATAATAATAATATAACCAGTGAATAATGTGCGGGAACATTAGTTATGACTCCATGCGAAAAAGAAAGGGTACATTAGAGAAGGGAAGGCCAGGGGAAGAGGAGGGGAGGTCTCGCGCTTCAGTACGGCTCCCAGCGCCATTTCCCTTGCTCCCAGCGCCACTTGCCTCGGTCCCGCAGCTTGGTCCGGGGAGGCGCCTGCGGGTTGAAGTAGGACGACAGAACGCTGCATCCCAGGTCAACCCGGCGAGACAGATCCCGGATCCTCTCAATGCATCTCTCAGGTGAGGACCCGGCGGTAGCTCCCCCGGGCCGGTCCATCTCGCCTAGAAGGAAGTCTCGCTCCAGGGACTCCAGCCTTTTCTCCACTGACTGGCGAAACTCTCTGGCCGCAAGGTCGCGGACCCGTTCTCGCCGGATGAGTTTCGACAGAATGGCGGCAACCTTCTTCCCCCGTCTTTTCGCGCTCCCGGCACCGGTCAGGATCTCCTCCATCTCGTCAGATGAAGGGAAGGGAGAGCTCTCGCCGTCTTCTCCCTCTCTTTCTTCTTCTTCTTCTTCTTCTTCTTCCTCTACCTCAGCGCCAGGCCGCAAATCCATGTCCCCTGACAAAAGAAGCCCCATTTTAGCGGAAGCTGAAGAATAGCAGCGATAAAATTGCCGTGTACCTTCAGAGTGACGAGGCCCCCCGGTCGACGGCAGGCGAGAAGGCCCAGCCCCCCCCCCCCCCCCTCAGCCCCAAAGAGGAGGTGGATTGGCTTTCCTTTGCCGGGGGGGGTAGAATTTGCGGATGGTGATCCCGGCTTGATCGAGAGCGGGGAGGCGGGTCTCCTCAGCCGCTGGAGGACTAACGTCTAGCGGTGGCGCAGGGATCTCGGCACTTTTTCCTCTCGCCGATAGGGAGGAGTCAACCACATGGGCAGGCTGATTCGCAGTTCTCGCCCCACCATCCTGGGTGGCGAGATCAGAAGGTGCAGAAACCAACGCTGCGAGAAATCAGGTCAGCGTTTGGAAATACCAGGCGAAGTCAAGGAGGGAACCTTTACCAGTGGTGTTCGGGTCTGGCGGAGGAGGCGCCTCGGGAACCTGTGGATGATCATTGTGATGGCTAGAGGGTGGATCCGAACGTTCTCGCGGGGACGCGGCAGCGTCAGGAACCGTCTCCTGCGGGAGGTATTAAGTTCAACAATCAAGCAACTGGTTGTTAAGTGGTATATCAAGCTTACCTTCCGCGGCGAGATGCCGTCCGCGCAACTAGGGGTCGGGGTGGGCGGGCTCCTGTTCTCGCGAGATAGGTCCCGCTGAACCACCTTCGCCTTCTTCTTCTTCTTCTTCTTAGGCAGAGAAGGCTCAGCAACTGACGACTGTCTCGCTAGCCATGGGGCGACAAGGGCACTGTTAGCCCTAGCTCGCGCCTGCGCCGCGTTGATGCGGTCCTGCAGATCCTGCGGAAGAGGTTTATCGGCACGCTTGGAAGGCATAGCGAGAGAGAGGGCGAGAGCTCAGGGGGAGAATGACGGTTCGAAGGAAGTGTTATGACCGTCTATCGGCACTCATATTTATAGGCGCCGTACGGCCCACCGAAAGATTCCCTGACGTTGACACGTGCTCAGCGAATATTTTGGGTTGAACATGTCTTTTCGAGCGCGGCGCTAGCTCAAAAAGAGCGGGGATTGTGTACAACCCCATATTCGCTGAGCCAGACAAGGGGGCACAATGGTCACAGGAGGGTTAGCCAAAGCGGTCCCGCCCTAAGGAGGATCTCGCCCGAAGAAGGCGAAAACGCTCTCGTCGGATGATATAAAAGAGAAACCGTAGGCCGAGAGCGCCAAGCGAGGACTGCGCGGAAGCGCTCTCGCCCAAACCAAGCCTCAGTCCCGGAGAGTTCTCGCTTGCGCTGGGCGAGAACGTTCGCGCCACGCCTTGGGCCGAAAGGTCTCGGCACTGGCTCTCGCCGAGTGGGGCCCAGGGTCTTTGGAAGAATGTCTTAATTGCCCTCAGGAGAAATTACTTCAGTACCCTCAGGAAAACAGCGGGTTTTGGCTATTGGCAGACCAACCAGGGGCTTTTCAGTAAATTCAGGACAGCAAAATGCTATAAATAGACCCATAAGGGCTCCTTAGAAAGCAAGCTATCATTGTCTCCGGAATTCTAGTGCTTTCTGAGGAGCTCCTAGCCCAGCTTTGGCTTTGGAGGGGAAGCTCTCAGAGATCTTCCGGGTGTGAGGTGGGACCTCCCTGCTGAGGCTTGAGGGTCAGTCTTAGGTCCTTAGAATCCAGTCAAGGGGTGAGACTTGAGAGGAGTAGGTTTTGGCTGCACCCCTTTTTCTTCGAACTTCAGTTGAGGTCATATTTGGCCTCAACAGCGCCCTCCTGGTATAGACGCTTCAGCTGTCCAGGAACTTCGTTTTGCCATTGGAGCTGTTCCTTATAAGCTATCAGGTTAGAGGTTTTATCGCTTCGTACCGCTTTGCAAAGGGTACAATCTTCTGAAGATGTTGGGAACTCGTTTCCCATAGACGACGCCAAACTGTTGCGGACTAACTCGACGTCCCGGTTGGGTCGGAATTCTTGGACCGTCTTAGCTCTCGAGATGGTCGAGCGTGCACACAACCAAAAGAGTAGGTTGATTGTACACAAGTAGTTTTAATGTGGAAAAACTCCTCAACTGGGTAAAAAATCGCTTGACTGGATCTGTGCCGGTCAAAATCCACTATTTTCTGGAGGTTACAACTAGTTCGTGAAGTTGAGGGTGACATGTCACCTCTCGTTACAATTATGGGGTGAGAGAATATTTTACACGCAATAGACAACAGGCCGTCGCGCCGGGATTTGTTACAGATTGCGCTTCATGCCGGTGGTCTTTAGATAGCGACTTGCTGATTCTGGATGTGAGGCGGGACACTTGGTCTTGCAGTTGCTGGAGTCGCTTGGAACTTGGACGATTCAGCTTTATCGGGTGGTTGTGACTTGAACCGTATCCACTCTATGTCGTTCAGTTAGAAAGACCTAAGGTACGTTGTACTCGCCGTTGGCATAGATGGAGGGTCTTAGCTTAGGCCGGAAAGACCATAATGCTCACGAGATTTGCCGTCCAAGGGGCGGTGGTGAGACCACGGGTTTGACCGGGTTCACTGAGAATGTGCCCTGAGAGCACGGGGTGTGTGGCCGTGAGTGCCTACGCCTGTGATGAAGTGTTTTTACACTATAATGATTGACTATGCTAATAAAGTGCAAGAAAGGAGCATCGCCGCCCCGAGTTTAGGGGCATAGTCGTTATAATTTGGTCAGCTTTAACTGACCGTTACTTTTGTTTGTCACCGTTTCGGTGGACTGTTGGTTGTAGGTGTTGCGGAGCCTAATGGCAAATAGCGAGCAAAAAACCTTTGTTGCTGAGCCGGCCCTTGAAGGCTTATATATGAATGTTTACCTTTATTCTCAAATGTGACCGGCCTGCGTGCCGAGGTTTGGAACACACTATTTATTTGAGTAAAATCCCGCAAGGCCAAGTACTTCTGTATTTGTACGCTCATTCCATTTGAGTTTTTATTGTTAGCGGAATATTCATGTTGTGGGTGGGTTCTTATTTTCCAACATTTAAAATGCTTTCGCTAGAATGTACTCTGTATAGGACGTTGGTTATTGGAAGGATGATTTCATTGCGTAACCATTCGGTCTGTCTGTGGTATATGGCGTCGGGCCCCGACCGGACCTACTGCTATATGCTATGTGACGGATATAGGGTGTTACAGTAGGTGGCTCGTAGGAGGAAATTAACATAGCTTCGACCTGAGGAAGAAGAATATTCTGAAGAAAAAGATGAGAAATGAGGAGGCCTAGAACTCCTTTTATAAGCTCTGGGAGGTGGTCACATTGATTATACGACTATCCGCACACCGTAACCACCATCATAAATGTTTTTACTATAATTTTGAGTGCGCGTATCCCGCTATTTGGAGACCGCCATTAATAAAATAATAAAATATTAATTAAATTCCTCCCACTAACCTGATGGTTAGTGGGTGGTTACGCGCAGATCGAACGACTGAGGATGCTCCCCCTTGATCGGGAGTTTACAACCTCGTATTTGCATAGTGGGATCCCCAAGTAAGCGCAAGGTGTAATCCAGAGAATGATCCCGGACAAGTGAGCCCAAAGGCTAAGGGGGCAAAGTGTCGAGTACGGCGGGAGGTCGACACTCCCCTTGGCGGGGGAGGGTGTGGCGGGAGGCCCACACCCCCCCGACCCTATTTCAAGGGGCGGGTGCGGCGGGAAGCCGACACCCGCCCTGCCACCTTTTTAGGGGGCGGGTGCGGCGGTAGGCCGGCAGCCGCCCCGACCCTTTTTCAGGGGGCGGGTGCGGCAGGAGGCCAACACCCTCCCCGACCCTTTTTCAGGGTGCGGGTGCGGCGGGAGCCCGGCATCCGCCCCGACCCTTTTTTAGGGGCGGGTGCGACGGGAGGCCGGTACCCGCCCCACCCCGGCTTGAGGGTCTCGCCCGACTTGAGTGCCTTGCCCGGCTCGAGGGTATCACCCAGCTTGAGGGTCTACTATTTTGCCCATGGTGGGCAGCGAATAGCTGTTAAAATAGCGAAGTTTGGCTGTTGACAGACCAGCCCAGGGTATTTCAGTAATTTTACAGCAGCGGGATTGCGCTATTGGCAGGTCATCCCCAAAAAATCTATAAATAGACCCTTGGGGTGCCTTAGAGAGGGATCTAGTTTCACCAATCTTCATCTTCTTCCTTCATCATCTAAGGCACCTAGCTCGGCATTGGCTAGGGAGGGGGAGATCTCATAGTCTTCCAAGTGTGAGGTGAGACCTCCATTCTAGAGCCAAGAGTCATTTTCTAAATTCAGATCTCTCACCAAGGGACGACTTGAAGAAGTAGGTGTGAGTTGCACCCCTAGGTGTGAACTCTAGGTGGAACCAAATCTCGGTTTCAACAAGGCGCCGGGAGCTCAGCATTGGCTAGGGATTCGTCCGATTTCTATTTCCAACCGCTTCTTAAGAGAGGGGGGGGGGGGGAAGGTTTGTTTTATAGAAGTGAATTAGGGTTATTAAGCTATGTGGGCTTTGGTGGTGGGCTTTGGAGGCGGGCTTTGGAGGGGTATTAAAACACTTCAACTTTGGGCTTAACTTGAAAAGAAATTGCTAATTATAAATTGAAATAGTTAATTAATTAAGCTTGCCCTAATTAGCCTACCTCCTAAAATACCGGACCAATGCATTTGGGGTCTCGTTGGCCGGTCACACCAACGTGGCAAATAAAAAATTGCGCGAAAGCGTGCGCGATACAAAATTACATCAAAAGCGCTGATACGTGCGCGATATAACTTGACGCTACATTATAATCCAAAAATGCGCAAAAACATGCGCTACAATAATAAGCGCTACGTGCGATAAAAAATAATAATAACGACGCGATGCGGGTTGCATCATCAAGGCGCGCGCCAGAGGAGCCGGGCGCGCCGGGTGCACCAGGTGCACCACACGGCACCTGAGCACGACCAAGGCGGGCGAATTGCCTCAGGCGCGCGGCGCGCCCCAGGCGCGCCGAGGCATGCCCAGGCACACGCCTTGCGTGCCATCCATGGGCATATTAGGCGGGCCTGACAATTTTCCGGCCCAAGTTTGGGCCTGCAACCGATTTGGTTTAGTTAGCGTTTAGGGTTTTGTTTTCTCATAAGAAGTCGAGGCTCATTTTTTTCATCTTATGCCATCAGAACACTCTCACCCGCTACCAGAAAGCTCGCCCTCTGCTCTTCCGTTCGCCGCTCCTCTTCCACTCGCCGTTCGCCGCTGATTTTGGTATATTCTTCTTTTCTCATAAGCAGAATTACTTCTTCTTTCACTAGCTTTTAAAATCTTGCTTAACGTCTGCCCTTATTTTTGCAGTTTTTTCTTCTTCTCTCTGGCATATTCTATATTTCATGCACTGCAACTTGCTGAATGTCTACAAAAGCTTAAAAGATACGCTAAATTCTCTCATTTTCCGCGAATTGGGCGCCTCCCACACGCCTCAACGAATTGAATGCCCAATTATCTCAATTTCAGTGAATTGGGCGACCAATTCGCTGAAATTGAGCGAATTGGGTGACCAATTCGCTCAATTTCAAAAAATTATGCGCCAAATTCGCTCATTTTCAGCGAAATAACCCCCCAATTCGCTCACGTACAGCGAATTGGGCCCCCAATTCGCTCTCATTCAGCGAATTGGGCCCCCAATTTGCTCAATTTTCTCTTTCCTCCATTTTTGCGTTTCACGTGCCTCATGCGCGCCTGCGCCTATGCTCCAGGGCCCCTTTGCGTATCGGTACGTCTTGCGCTTTTGATAACTTAGCTTTTATTGCAATCAAAACTCCTTAATGTATGCGAAAAGAATCATCAAAAATTATGATCTTTCCCCACATAAGCCACTTCAAGGAAGTTGTCTGCAGCTTTATTGTTAACATGATTGCAACCGACCATCTCCATAATTTAATTTAATCAGTCTCCATTTAACATCTCGTTTCTTATTAATAATCAAAACCATAATTTCAGGATGAGGTCATTTTAAAAAGGTTATTTTAATAAGCTCTGATTTTTTATCAGTCTTCGATTTTTTTTTGCAACATGTAGTTTAATTTTGTAGTTGCTTAGTGAAGATTTGATGTTATGAATTTATGATGTTAATTAATCTCATTGATTGGTAGAATAAATCAGTGGACAGTAAATCACTCAAAGAGATATTGGACGAATCAATGATTTTATTGTTAGATTACTTATTTGATTCAATTCATGTAAGTTTATTAGGATGATTAGTATAAAGTGGTGATTCGTATAGGGCCAAGAATGATGCATGATTTTAATAAGATCGGGATTTCTAGTCTCTTGATAAGAGGATGGACCATCCTTGTTGAGAATTTTCAATTTTGCTCAAGCCCTAAATGTGGGGTATATAAGGATAATAAACATCTGATCCGGTTCATTCTTCCCCCACGGCGCGAGCCGTCTTCCCGCAAGAGAAGGAAATCCGGATTTAGGGTTTTTGCCCGCTGTCGCGCTGCCCCCCTTCTCATCGCTCTTCATCGCATCGCTCTTCAACGACGATTTAGGGTTTCCTGATCCCGTCGCCGTTCTTCCTTGATCGAGCGGAGCTCGTCGTCACCGGCTTCCACAGGCTGCTTCCGTCGGCTTCCAGCAAGGCCGCTTCTGCCGGCTCTCCATCGCATTGCTACTTCACCGGCTTCCAGCAAGGCCTCCAGCAAGCGACCCATACCTTGAGTGCTCCCAGATTTAATTGGGATTGAAGCCGTTCGTCCAAAAGAAAGCCCTAATGGCTGGAGGTATAAACTCGTATACCCGATCTTCCATCTCCGCTGCGCACTAGGGTGTTACCCTAGATTAATTATGCGTTCTTACATTTATATTTTTATGTGAATATTTAGAAAGAAATAATATCTTCAACAACTATTTTAATCATAACATTCTGTTGTTCTGATACTGATCCAAATGCTAGGAATAGGATGAGTGATGAGGATATCCAACACATGTCCTTAGCAATCGGCGGAGACCTCCTCCTTTCAATCCATGTATTCTTCTTGATAGCTGGGCAAGAGCGACAAATAAATCATAGTTACATAGGGTAGCAAATAGATGATCAAATGATGTCTAAAATCCTAAGAATGAATGAGATAAAATAGCAGTGAAAAACCGAAACCGCACCACAAACCACACTGAATCGAAACCACACCGCATGGTTTCGGTGCGGTGTGTTTTTGGTTGGTCAAAAACCGCACCCATGTGGTGCGGTTTCGGTTTGGGCTCAAACCGCACCTAACCGCACCACTCGCATGCCTAGCTGGAAGGCGCGATAGCTTGTTCCTCCTTCGCCCTTGAGATGACGTTCCGACGAACCCATAAGCCCTCTTCGCGCACTCCTTTGCCAAGAAACATAGACATAAGATCTCTTGATCTCCTTGAAAGAGGAACCCTCAAAGTCTTCTTCTACGAGCTCCTCCACACATATCCACCTCCGTTAATCCATCCTTCGGCATGCTCTCCTCCTCCTCCTTGCTCCCCACTCTCCAAGTTCCTCAAATTTCCAGTGTTTGCTTACCATTCCTCCATCCTCAGCATTTCTCAGTTGTCGGATTTGAACCACATCCTACATATTTAGGTTAGAGCATCGATCTATTTCTCTCTTCATCCTCGATCTCGCATATCACATTCCTGATCTCGCCTCCCTCTCACCTGCACCCCTCCCCAATACCCGTTGGAAGGCGCGATAGCTTCTTCCTCCGCATTTATCCTGCTAAAATTAAAATCTTCATCTTTACTTACTCTGGTCTGCATTTTTCCCAAGAAATTGAAACAGTCGCTCCCAGGAAACCTCCTTTCATTTTTCTCTCAATGTAATATTTTTTTTACCTAATGCTCACACGGTGTTCGATCAAATGCGCAAATACACACATCTACTATGCTTTCTATCCATTTTAGTATATCATTTCTTCCACTTAGATTGCCGGCAGGTTCAGCTATTTTATGTATAATATTTATACAAAATGGTGTCATTACTTGCTGACAGATAGTTCTACTTTGACTAAAATACCTATATTATGCTTACAAAACATTACTTCCTCTGAAAGTATCCCATGTAATGCATCATGGTTACATTTTGGAAATTTTTTCCTCATTCCTATCAACATGATTCAAACTCATATGTTCATTTCTGCCATCAAATCTTCCTGACACTGCGTTTCCAAAAGTCTTTAAGTGCTGCAACTACTTGACAACAGATTTAGTTAATTTTTCTTCTTAATTCCTTGATTAACTGCACTTATTAGTTACGGGCACTTTTACTTTGATTAAAATAGCTTAATTAAGCTTATAAAACATGTCTTCCTGTAAAAGTCTCCCATATACTTGATCATGGTTACTTCATGGATTTTTTTCCATCTCTATCTACATGCTTCAAAGTTATATGTTCCTTTGTGCCATTACATCTTCCCAACACTGCATTTACGAAAGCCTTTAAGGGATACAAAATGATTGTCTCACTGACTAATTGTTCATGTTTAACCATGTCGACATTATTCTTACTATTCCTTAACGAAGTACTTCAACTACTTGCCATCGGATTTAGTTAAATTATTCTTACGACCTCCTTAATTTAATTCTGCCATTACTTACTCGCAATTTAAGTTTGATTAAAATACCTTAGTTATGCTTATACAAATGACATTTTGTAACAATCTATCATGTACTTCATCATGGTTAGCTTACGTTTTTTTTCATTCCTACATCAACTTAATATGGATTTGTTTGGCGCAGCGTTTGGAGCTCTCCGTTTGGGGCAAACGCCGCCGCACAACGGGTAACCAAATGGCCGCCGGCGGCGTTTGCTTTGTTTACGCCCGCCGCACCATGGGAAATGGAGGAAAACAAAGGGATTCCAACCGCGGCCTCCCCCCTCCTGTTTAAAAAACCATCCTTCTCCTCCCGCCGCCTGAGCAAAATGCCAAACCAAACGATGCCTTAATCTTAGTGTGTGCGCGTGATGATCCCACTTTGTACCCCACCGAAATTATGGCATTTCGCGGCCCAACATCGATTGCTATATAGGCACCAAAAAAATTTACTTCGCACATTCTAACTTAGGTTATGTCCTATGATTTCGGTTATCTTAAATGAGTTTTGATGCTTTTTATTTTCACTCTTCTTAGTTTCACTTTGGGCACTTATGAACCCTACAATTATTAAAAACATAAGATGTATTGGGAAACATTTCACGGCTCAACATCAACATCTATATTGGCACCAAAACAAATTACTTCACACATTTTGACTTAGGTCCCTCTCCTATGATTCTCCTTATATTAAATGTGTTTCCATGCTTTCAGTTTTCATTCCTCTTAGTTTCACTATGGGCACTTGTGAACCCTGCAAATATAAAAGAAATAAGATGTCTTGGGAAATATTTCTTCTTAGTGCCCCTTTTTGGATATCTCCACACTTTTCATGCCATAGCTGCATGATAATTCAGAATATGATGACATTTTTAATTCACAACGCATGTTTTAACATATTAAGAGCTTAACATATTTTTACTTCCCGCCGAATGTCGCCGCCCCGCCGAATGTCACCGCCATCACCGGATGTCGATTCCTCGCCGAATGTCACACCCCTTTGTCGAATGTCGTGCCCTCTCATAGGGGCCCCTATGCCCTGCCACTCATGTGTGTGTGTTTTGTATATACATAAATGGAATGTATGAAGTTAATAAGAAAAAAAGGGGTGTGGGCAAAAAACTGAGAAATAAGCTAAATAAAAATGGTATATGAAACTACTGAATAAAATTGGAATATATATGCATATGAAACTATTGAGTAAAATCAGAATATATATATATATATATCTTTATTATATAAAATAATACTCATATTTGGAAGCACACCACTGATTTGATCTGGACCGTTGGATCACAATGCTTCAAAGTATGGCCATTGGATTCAATGCATTAGGCCTGCAAGTAGCCAATAAATCCAATTTCACGGATTTCCCAACTCCTGAAATCCCGATACTAGAAATCGCCCTCCCGCGCCTTCATGGCTTCCCCACGCCGCTGGCGGCCTGCCCGGCGCCCTCCGGGGGGTTCGTCGGCCTCCGGCGAACCTGCCGGGGGTTGTCCGGCGGCGAGCGGGCAGGGCCACCGGCTGCGGTGGCCCTGCCCGCTCGCCGCCGGACAACCCCCGACGGCTTCGCCGGAGGCCGGCAAAACCCCCAGGTGGGTGTCGGGCAAGCCGCCGACGGCTCCACCGCTGGCAGCAGGGGCGGGCAGTGAGGCAGGCGGAAGGCGGAAGCCGGAAGTTGAACTGGGGTTTCACGGGAATTTTAATTAATATATTTATTTCGTTTTTAAATTTTATAATTTCATAATTAATTAAATAAATTCTAATACTTTTATATTTTAAAATTTTAAATAATTGCTGGGGGTGGGGGCGGGCGAAGCCGCCGGGAGCGGGCGAAGTTGCCGGGAGTGGGCGAAGCCGCCGGGAGCGGGCGAAGCCGTCGGGAGCTTGAATGCCATGCAAGCGAAGCCCGCAGTGACGCATCGAGAACAGGTTTCACTGGATTTTTAATTAATATATTTATTTTGTTTTTATATTTTATAATTTCAAAATTAATTAAATAAATTCTAATACTTTTATATTTAAAAATTTAAATAATTGCGGGGGGAGGGCGAATCCCGCGCAAATGCCAAGCGGGTGAAGCCTGCAACGACGTATCGAGAACGGGCGAAGTCCGTTCGAAGATGCTAGTATATATATATATATATATATATATATATATATATATATATATATATATATATATACATATATATGAGTGACAGTGCACGGGGGTTCCCCCGTGCCCCACGCTATAGTACCAGGCCCGCGGCGGCGGGCTTCGGCCTCCCCTTGCGGAATTGCGGTTATGTATTACGTTTAATTATCTAAAATTAGACAATATTAAGAATATAAGCAATTATTTATATTTTATTTATATATTTTTAATTATATAATATTATGTTTTAAATTGTTTATTTAATTTTTCCAATAACATTAATATTTAAAGAGGTTAAGGCTGCCGGCTGCGGCAGAGCTGTTGGCGGCCTGCCCGGAGCCTACTGGCGGAGTCGCCGGACCCCGACGAACCCACCTGGGGTAGTCTGGCGGGGTTCCGTCGTTAATGACTGCCTAAACCGCGTGCTATGTGCCTGTAGTTTAGTTTTTTTTAACAGTTGAACTGTGGACTGAACCACTTTCTCTGAACTGCGCTCCCTGAACCGCGCGCCCTGAACCACGACCTGAACCGCACGCCCTGAACCACGGCCTGAACCGCGAGCACTGAACCCCGGCCTGAACCGCGCACCTTTTTATTTTTAGTCGCACATCGTAGGATTTGCCATCTATTTCGTGTTTAAATAATACGGTAGCTTTCAATTGTTTTAAATCAACGAGCAATCAAAACTGGTGAGCTCTTGTCGGTCTAATTCGAGCTAGCCCATTCACACTCGAGACTATGTAAGTATTGTTGTTGGCCCAATGTTGTTAGCTGGTGCCGCCGAATGGTCTTTTTGTTCTCTGCGTAGTAAAGAACGGACGATCAAGATTGATTTGGAGGCCCACAGTGTTACTCCGTGCAATCGCAATGGACGATGATAAATCTTTGTATATATAGTATCAACATCTTTTACTATAATAAGGAAGAAGTTGGCTTTTGAGCAACATTCAAAATTGTCAAATAGAGCCTTATTCATTTACTCTAATGACTTAACGTATATTTAAAATAATGATGAAAATTCATTAAATACTATGCCCATTTACATAATCACACCATATCCCCAAAATAAAAATAATGATGGAAATTCATGAAATCTAAAAGATTTTTAGTAAAGCTCCTAGACCTACTATGATAAGATATCATTACACATGTCAATGTCCTAGAGAGAGGAGAGGGGTGGGGCCAACTACTATTAATCAACATAAAGAAATAGAGTTAGAGAAGAGGCGACTGAAGTTTTGGGGGAGAGATTAGAGAGAGAAACAGCGGGGAGAGAAAGGTGGGGCTCACTGCCATCAATCATCATAAAGAAATAGAGGGGAGAGTGGGGGCGGCAGAATTTAGGGGGGAGGAGATTAGAGAGAGAAAGAGATATATTATCATAAAGAAATAAAGAGGGAGGGAAGGGGCGGCGAGAAGGGTGGCACCCTGGTCAATATGTTTATATACATATTGACCACAGCCAGATTAGGGGTTTCCTTATAGTATAAAGATATACACACACATATATATTCAAACATATATGCGTCGACGCATGTAATTTATGCGCCAAAACCATTTTAGGCATGCATCCTTTGATATTCATGACTATGAGAGCGTCAAAAAATATGGGAGGACCAACTTCATGCATGCGTCGATATGTAGGAGATGAGGCAGAAGGTTTGTATGATACGACAAAGCAATAAATTATATGTAGGAGATGAGGGCTGAGGCAAAGGATGTGAAATCCTAACAACAAGCAAAGCTAAAATATCGAGCCAAAAGCTGAGAGTCAAGATCTGTTACCCGTGAACGTTGATCGGTGGTTCCTGTGAGGGTTACTGAGCAATGAAGGGAAAGTAAAAATAGAAAACGGAGGTGTATAAGAAATGCGAAGGTGAAAACAGGAATGTGAAATATCGTGGCCTAGCATGTGACGCCTGCGCAAGCGGATCACATGATTTGAAGTTGTCAGAGATCGAGGTGGAGAGCGGTGATGGCTCGAGGAAGGGACATCCAAGCAGTGAGCAATGTTGCGGGCCAGGTCTTCGGGAAATCGAGCGGCATGAGGAGTTTCAGCGTTCGTTGGCGGAGAAAGGAGAGGTTGCCGACAGCGAATTGCGGTTGGGATGAAGGTTGGGAGCTGCGGCGGAAGCAGCGAGTGAGGGAGGTCTGCGTGGAGAGCGAGAGTATCGAGGGAAATAGGGCTGGGACGGTATTCAGGAGGGGGTTCTGATATATTTGAAGCCATTCATAATTTTTGAAGCCTTAATGAACGGTTAGGATGTATCCAATGGTTTTTAAATTAATGGAATTAAAAATCCATCTCATATATCTTTACAAGTAGTATATATATATATAAATCGACAAATCTTTCGTCGACTTGATGTCTGCTCGACAAAAGCAAGTCGATCAATTTGTATTAATATTTGCGAGCGGCGGGCGCTACGTGGTCGAGGTGCTGTCGCGATAGGCCGTAGGGGCGGAGCCTCGTGTCTGCCACTCGTATATATATATAGAAGAAACTGTGGAATAAAATTAGAATGAAAAGTGTACCGAACATTCGCGAATAGTCCTGCAAGCGGTTCAGTTCGGTTTTAGGTAACTGACCGCCTCGATTTTTACACACCCAAAACCAAAACCGAACCGAAACTGATCGGCTCGGTTCGGTTTTTTAGCATCGGTTCTGTTTTTCAAAAAACTTAAAACATTGTATTCAAATTTTTTTGTTTTTGTTAGTGTTTTTTTGGATGGTCGACTACTAGTTGAGTGGAAGTCCGATTAACTATAAAAAGTATATTATTCAAAAAAATAAGTTTATCATCATTTAAAGAAAAATTTACGAAATATATTTTATAACATTTAGATTAATTAGTGCAATTATGACAATAAGTTCAAAGATTCATTCAAAATGAAAACAATAAATACAACATATTTAGTGTTAGTTGTCACCTAGGACGAATAAGTAAAACAAAATTATAATACATAATCCTTGCTAATAATTTTTCTTCTCTAAAAGTTAGATTCGGTTCAGTTTTTTCGATTTACCCAACCAACAAACCAAACCGAAACGTTGTTGTTTTTCAGCCCCTCTAAATTGAAACCAAACTGAACCGATCGGTTCGGTCCAAAAATGTTCGGTCCGAAAATCGGTTTGACTTAATCGGTTTGGTTCGATCGGTTTCGGTTTTTTATGCACACCCCTACTCACAAAGAGAAGTCCCCCTAGCCAAAAGTCAAAAATTGCGTGTCTGGTGTTTGCATATTATAGTGTATACAAAAATATTGATAAATAAATATTCATACATGCGCGCGCACACACACAAACACACCTATACACATAATATCCCCCAGCTTTAGAACCGCGGTGCTTAATAAAAATAGCTTATAGCTCTTGATTCATCATTTATTAGAAGATGTCTTGACGATAAAATTTATAATGATGTCGGCACTTGATGATTACTGGAAAAATGTCTTAATCAATTAGCTTGGCTGTTCTCTGTACGCCCATGTCTTACCTTTTAGCCACCAGTCTGCCAGCTGCCAGTCGCCCCACATTCATCCTCGTCTTGGAACCTTGTTGCCGGACTCGTCATGCTTCACTTGTGCTTTCATTGAGAGGGTCATATGGCTGGGGCATCTACCTGCAATCATGAAAAGAACTCCCTGCAAGAACTTAATAATGAGATATGACAAGAATTTGATCAGAGACATCTTTTAGTACAATCTCAGAATGACGCCCTTCGAGAGGAACTAGACATCATGCAAACAACTTGCAAGAACTTCAAAATGCTTTTTTTTCTTGCCAATTAGACGTCTCATCATCAGTACGTTTCATTAAATCAAACATTAGATCTGATTCTACAAAATTTTCCGGCAAAGGAGCAAGAAGAAAGCCAACCACAGTGCCCAACTCTGCTAAGTTTTCCCATCGCACCTTCTACCTCACCGCCGAGTGTCTTTGGATCGACTTTAGATCCCCCGTACCCTTCGCCTGGCGTATCTACAACATCTGCACTATATAAAGGCAAACATCCAACAATTTTGATTCAAGAACTATTTCCTACCATCCATCAAGATGGATCTTGCCATCGGCCAATTTTAATTCCATCGTCGCAGCCTAGATATGGGGCCGCTCAGGCACCGGTAGCATCTATCCCAAATCATGATCAAAAATTTCTTCATCATGACCCATTAATCTTTAATAACCCTCGTTTACATCATCCCAGGAGAATTCATTTCGTCCACAATTGTTTATGGCACTTTCACGAGATTGACCATTTTATTCCACATCTTTCAGATCTTCTCATTTTCCATGTAAACTAGTTGAACAATTGTCTCCGGGTTTTCTTCTACCGGCACTGTGGTCGGCTCAACCATTGCCCTAGGTTCAGTTAAAACCTTCCTTAGCACAGACATGTGGAAGACATCATGAAGTACGCTCAACTCTGCTGATAGGGTAGACGATAGACACACTCTCCTACCAGTTCAATGATTGGAAGTAAAATTGAAAAGATGAATTTTGCGGCTTCTCCCTCAAATCCTAGCCCACGATTTTATCCCTCGTGACTATGTGAGAGCTGCTAGGCCACAGCTCCTCCCCAAATCTCTTTCCGACTCGAAAAGGTCATCAGTCCTCATGCCGTCTCCACCGCAGGAGAGTTACTTGGTCTCGATTTCTCTCCTAAATCCCTCTCCCATTCGGTTGCCAATGAAAGTTCTCAATTCCTCATTCCGACCAATACATCTCATTCTGAAGCTTGCGACTTCTCCCAATCCCGATCGACGCATCTCCCTGATTTCTGAACCCCCCTACTCAGGTATCCGTAGCACACCTCTGCTCCTATCTGTAATCCCATAATTTTCTCTTTCCCTTAACA
The DNA here is from genome assembly GCA_039583875.1 of Platanthera guangdongensis. NCBI lineage: Eukaryota > Viridiplantae > Streptophyta > Magnoliopsida > Asparagales > Orchidaceae > Platanthera > Platanthera guangdongensis. The sequence goes on along the minus strand of CM077151.1, from coordinate 37,601,119 downwards.
CTAAATTTCTTCAAACCCCGCATCATTCCGAAGCTCGCGACTCCTGCAGTCGCATCGCACCTTTCCGAAGACCTAGCCGGGTATCTGTATCTTACCTTTTCGCCTACCCGAAACCTCACAACTTTCTTTCTCTTCGAACGATAAATTTCACTTCTATCAAATGAAATCATACTCTGCATTCATATTTCATACAAATCTCCTACACTATATCTACCAAGGTAAACCCTGACTCTTTACTCAGATTTTTTCCCTCCATGAATTTAATTCATAACCAATTTTAGACTCTACATGTTTGATTTAGTTTCAAAAGATTGTTATATGCCGTTGTGGACCATGTAAATGAGTATTTGGTTAATAAGTTCTTTTATGATGTTATTTTTTTAATGCTTTAGGTATATTTTCAAACATAAATAAATTATGCATGCATTGGTGTAATGTGTTAAGTACTTCATTAGTATTAACTCGCTTTGATTCACTTTTTCATGCTTGAATTTTAATTCACGATCATTTTGTCTACATGTTTGGTTTACAATCAATAGATGCATGCTAGTATTTGATTAATAAGTTACTTCATGCTCTTAATTTTTTAATGCTTTTAATATATTTCTTAGAAACTATATCTGTTCATTGATGCAATGTGTAACTGAGTACTTGGTTCATGAATATTAATTCGCTCTTGCTTTCTTATGCTCTAAATGGTTATTATTTTCGTTTGCAAAGAATCTTTCAATGCCCCTTAATTGCGCTCTAAATTATCTGGAATATTTATCAAAATTATTTTTATGTGAAAATATTATTTATATTTGCAATTTAAATTATAGATGCTTAATTAATTTAAAAGTTTTGACTAGTCTTTAAATGATTTGGTACGGAGAAATTTTTATATGCTTTAATCTTAATCCTAAAATGCATTAGGTTACAATGTTTTTTTTGAGAAAGTGTTGTTGAATTTTTGGGTACGCTGACATTGTGTAATAAACATCGTGATAGGGTGAACATCTCTCACAACGTTTTTGAAAAAGTGTCGTGATAGATATACTACCTATCATGATGTTTTTTTACATATGTTGCAATGAGCTCGTGTAAATAAACTACCTATCATGCATTCATACAAAAACTTGTGCGACACTTGTAAATTGTCATTAAAGGAATAAACAAATATTGTCGTATAAAGATTTTGTTGTAGTATATATATGCAACTTTGTTCAATTATAAAAAACTCCCAAAGCATTTCAATACACGAGTAAAATACTCATTTTTTAAGTACAGTCGGGAGATAAATTACTCTTTCTGAAAACAGATTTTGTATAAATCTTTCTCATGATTTAAGTAAGCTCTTGTGTTACCATAAGATTAAACATATGGTTCAATCTTAGAAAAACCCGATTTTATTTTCTAAATTGTTAATTTTAGATCTTTGCCATACAAGGAAAAACTTATTTACTCATAGTCAAGTTAACAAATGATTTTTTATTCGTTTTCATAGAGTAGAAAAAAGGATTATAATCAAGTGTCATTTTCTACTAATAGCGGAGCACTATCACTTGAGAATTGAAAACTTATGGACACTTTTCTCTCATTGTATATCTTAACATAAGATGAAACAGTTACAACAACTATGCCTATAAATTGCCTTAGGTTATTGAATATGGTGTGTGAATAGATTCACAATTATTGGTTTATGCTGTTAACACATTCACTTTACCCATTTTTTGGGGAGCGTTAAGCTTAGCCCTATTTAATTTTGGTTCCATTGTACTTAAAGATTTCTTTCCGAAATGCGCTTAGATAGCAATTAGCATACTACATCCTTCACGACTTTGAAAACAATAAGTTATGTTCAATTAGTCTGGGGTTTTGTACAACTTATATAGTACTTCAACAACTCTAATACCTCTATCCTCTTACTCGCCCCATATTTTGTGTTAAATTCTCTGCTAATTATCACATCATTTCAGTTTTGCAGGGCTATCATTCTATTCAAGTTGGACTTCATAATGATGAAGATATTGATCGTCCAAACAACAAAGCAAATCTATATGATAGAACGATTTTGGCTTGGGTGACATCGGAAAAATTAAGGTATTTGTTTCTCTATCCCGTTTTTAATTCATTCAACAATTTTTATGTTGTAGTATTATCACACCATGACAATCATAATTCATCATTATTATATATATATATATATATCTGATTACAACTTAACAAAAAAATTGTATGAAAATACAATTGAATTAGTTCTTATCATAAAAGGAATGTTATGATTAATTATACACATTTGTAACAAATGTAATATTTTTTATGAATAGGTGAAAAAGTTAATGTCATTGTGCATGTTGTTTGTCGTGCTTTATACTTTGATTAACGGGCTTGCCTGTGTGGTCTTTTACTTTGGATCTTCGAATACAATTGGACTCTAGTTCATTACAATTTAACGAAAAAAATGTATGACAAACATTTGATTAGTTATTATCATAGTATGATTTTCATTCTTGAATAATTTATTTGTTAAATGCATAATATACCTTTACACATTTGTCACAATTAATTTCACACTACACGATATTTCCTCATTGAGCTTACTTTTGTAGTTTTTGTCTTTGAATCTTCAAACTTGTCTAGGTTCTGGTTGGGACATGGAGCTGTAAGTGGCTGAATGAGTTTGTTGAACATGTGTTCGGGAGCGGGCTACTACGGTTATGTAGTTCACTAATTCACCACGACTCTTCCAAGTGCATGTCTTTTGATGTCGTGCTTTCACTTTTCACCGCCAACCTTGACCGACACTTCGAGGTCTCGCTCCCACCGTTGTCTTCACCTATTCTACTTGAGCAATTACCGCTCCCACCGACAATCAAAGCTGCTCCACTGCTCTTCGCAGTTCTTGTCGCCCCACTATTGCCTTCTGTTGTTCCCTCCCTGCCTATCACACAACCGTTATCATTGGCACGGACTCCATCACGTAGCCTCTGCTCCGTCCAACTTCTTCGCGGGCCCCTCTGGAGGCATTACTTCCAATGATCGACAGAACTCAAATTCAGCATGACCCTCCATCTCGACTGTCTGCAACCATTGAGTACACTCGCTCGACTCGAGATATGCCCAGCCGTTGCTCCTCAACAAGTGCCTCTGCCACGCCTGCTCCTTTCTGTATCTTGTGTTATCTGTGAGCATGATAACGTGCCTCCCCTTGACACAGCCGCCGCCATGACAATGCACTACCTAGAGTTGTTCTGGATGGAAATCAAAGAGGTGATCGATCATGTCGTGCAAGCTTTGTTCGAGCTTGGGCGCAAATTTAATTTGAAGGGCGGGTGGAATGTTATGAGTTCCCATTATCTACGCCGATTATAGCCCTATTTTTTTACATGTATCTTTGTATGTTATTTTGAGTTGTATGAATTCAGTGTTATCGAGTCGATTCATTAAGAGTCTTCAGGATGGTTACGAGTTTCATGATCTTTTATTTTCGGGTTATTTGCACCCATGCCACTTGTAATGTTTTACATAGACCCCTTGTGTCATTGTTTGAGTTATGAATGAAATATGATTTTTCCTTGACTCTCTCTAATGCTTTTCTCCTCCTCACATTTCTAGGGTTAGGGTGGAGCACGACTGCCCTTCTTCTTCTCCCCTCACATTCTCCGTGGGTGGAGCTCTGCTTCCCTTTGTAACTCCACCTCCACCGCCACCTCTGACAACATTACGAGCTAGACTCGTAACATGATCACGTTGTGGAGACGACATTACCTCCTGCCTCGTCGGGCTCCACACCACCAGACTACATTCTCCAGCTCATTAAGGATACGCACACTTCGCTCCAGGAGGGTCTCTCCATGGATCAGGTCTTGGTGCATTGGATTGGACAGCCCGCATTCGAGGGCTCATGGGTGGACCGCGACACATTCCGCGCCTAGTTCCCAGTCTTTTGCCTTGATTATAAGACAAATTTTCTTGAGGGCGACTACAGATACGAAAGAGGGAGAGTGGCGCCCTCGCATGTGACGCTTGTATCGATTATCGACATCGGGATTGAGGTGACAATGACACATATCCTGGATAGATGACAAACATTGCATCATCATCATGTCAACAATAACATTATCACAATTGCGAGATCATCTTTATGATTCGTCATTTTTAATTCATTCTTGTTGAATGTGCCCGAGGTGTTTAATCAAATTTATGCAATGATTTTGAACAAATTTCAGTTGAATGAGATAGGAAAAAAGTACTTGCATTATATTATTTATCCATATATGGCTATTTATAACATTACAAAGGACTCACAAACTCTAACACAAGATGTGGGACTAAACCCACTCACACATACAAATACTAATAATATTAATAATCTCAACTCTACCCCTCAAGCCGTAGGGGAAACCTCCAGCTTGACAGCATCAACGAAAAGGGTAAATGTGGTAGGCAAAGGTGGGACAGGACTGGTGACCGAGGATACTCCCGCACACAGTACACCCACAAGAAAGAAACCACACACACGAATCCACAAAACCGCGAGGATAACACCACACACGCATGGATCTACAGGACTGCAGGGATAACGAAGAAAACCACACAAATCCACGAGACTGCGGGGATAACACCCCACACACAGATCTATGTGACCACAGGGATAAGAGAGGCAACCCCACAAAGACCATACCGCCTACCAATCATGAAGGAAAAAACTTGGGGAGACACAAACAACACACGACATAAGCCTAAAGGCCGTGTGAGACTAAGGCAAACAACGGGTCTGGGTCGCCCTCATCCCAAACACTCCCATCACGTGGAAAACACGTGCATATAGGCATGACAATAAGACACACTAACAACAAGAAAACCATACAAAAGCAGAAAATGACTAAAAAATAGCCACAGTTTCAACATCAATTAGAGATCAACATCCAGAAGGGGTAGCGACAGCGGGAAGTGGCTGGAGTTCCGAGTACGTCACTGGATCGACAACATAACGCATCGAGAGCAAGTATGGAGCATTAATGAGCTCAAGCGCGATCACAGATGATCTACGACATTGGTGAGAGCAAAAGCCAGGAAGGAAGGTCACCTCCTTCGTCGAGGAGCAGCGACCGGACTGAAGCCGAGAACTTCACCTGGAAAGGAAGATCTTCATCGTGGAGGAACGAGCAGCAACAAGATCAATGACGCAATCGCCGACATCGATGGAAACAACAATTGTCAGCGTCGATGGAAGCAGTAGATGTCTGCGTCGACGGGATCGAGCGTAACAGTAGGCGTTAACGGGATTGAGCGCAACAACAGGTGGACTCGTCGACGATAGGGCAAAGAACCTCCGTCGTCGGCGAGGAAAGAGACGATCACTCCCGTCGATGGAATCAAACGACGATTCTGTCGACGGGAGCGGGAACAGAGGGGCTCGACGGGTTCTTTAGCAGCACCTGTGACAGGACAACGGGATTGAAAGAGAAAAGAGGGAGGCTAGATGTAGAGTCGGCTCACGAGAAAAAATTAGTGTTACGTAGGCTCCGATACCAAGTTGAATGAAATAGAAAAAATACTTTCATTATATTATTCATTCATATAGGACTATTTATAACATTACAATGGACTCACAAACTCTAACACAAGATGTGAAACTAAACCCACTCACACATACAAATACTAATAATATTAATAATCTCAACTATTTCTTCGAAGTTACGTTAGATCTACCATTAACCTTTCTAATGCTTTGATGTTGTTTTAATTTATTCGTCTAGTTGGTGCATTGTCTATCCCTTTTTTGTAACTTTAAACCATGTAAGTCTATTTTCTATTATCATACCTTTGATAGACGTCACTATAATCATTGCTTAATTTATCCTTCTTAAATTTGCCACACATTTAGTTTAATGGTCACATTTTTGGAACACTTAGCTTAGATATTATTGACTTCTTATTCATTGCCTAACAATTGAATCCATCCAACATATCCAGCCTAATTACAGTTTTATAATATTTGAACTTCAAATTTCCATGATATTATCTTATTGCTTAATATGTATAAAGCACTTCTCCATTTTAATCATTCACCTTAGTTCTAGAGTTATATATTTATATGTAAACCCATTCTTGTGTGTAATTGATTCAGGATACTTTAATCTATTCAACTTAGTTATTACTTAATATTTTAATAAAATGTCATTGTCATGAAGAGGAAAAACTACTGATAATGAAAAGCTACAAAATCATGGAGCTCTGGCATAAAAAAACATGATATTATGTAGGCATGGATGTATTAAGGATTCATTTACTTCAGCAATTCTTAGGGATTAAATGCAGGCCAGTTTCCTCTATTAGCGGGGGTGGCTATTTCCCAACTTTGGGCTTATATAAAACTTGTTCGTGCTTGTTATGTGCATCATGTTTGATCTTGAGAGTGCTAGCATGCTTTCCTCCAGAATTACAGGAAGGATTATTAGGTTTAGGCTGCTTATGCTTGGATGTTGAAAGTAAAATAACCATTGTGCAATTTAGGTATAGACTAATAATTATAAATGAAAAGTGTTATGAGTAAAATCTGTCATCGGTACATATTGGGCGAGATCTCCTTGCTCTTGTATGAATCAACTTTAGCATCACCAACATCCTCCAATCTCTAACCTCCTTTATTATAGTGATCAATAATTAATCTTTTAGTCAAGTAATATTGTGATTTCCGCGCCAAGAGGATGCAATATACTTTTGACTAAGTGTGAAATATAGCAGATGTTTTGCAACTGTTAAAGAAGTTAGTAGCATCTTCTTCCAGTTTGACCAGAAACAAGATGATATTCTCTACTAAACTACATGTTGGTATGCTTTTGGTTTACTTCTGTGGAGAATTTTCACGGTGTGATCACAAATCATCCTGTGAAAGGATGGAAAGAAATCGGTAGTTAGCATCCTCTCAACATATTCGTTCAGCTAGTGTAATTATCAAATGTTAGATGCATGCTTTTAATGAAAATTAGTTTGTTTTTTAATTTGCATTACATTTTATATGGTCCAAAAAATGTTCTTGGTTCTCTTTTTGACATTTAAATTCACCAATTGCAAAACTTGAATCTCGGCGAGACAGTTTAGAAAAGAAGGGTTTGGTTGAGCAGGGCAAAGACGAAGTATATGAAGCTTAAATTTAGCAGTGCAAGAAGGACAAATGACTTCGTTTTTAAGTTGGGTGATCAAGATATTTCCCGTAGTCGGAGTGTTTTAAATATCTTGGATTGATAGTTCAAAAAGATGGAGGTATTGATAAAGATGTGACACAGTATCCAAGTGGGTTGGTTGAAGTGGAGAGGCGCGTCAGGGATCTTATGTGATCGTGAAGTACCATTAAAACTTAAAGGGCAAGTTTTACTGTACTGCAATTTGATCAGCGATGCTCTATGGTTCTTAGTGTTGGACATTGAATTGTGTACATGAGCAAAAAATGAGAGTTGGGGAGATGAGAATGCTTAGGTGGATGTTTGGAAACACAAGACTGGATAAAATTAGGAATGAATGTATCAGGAATAAAATAGGAGTAGCACCAATTGCAGAGAAGATTCGAGAAGCTCGACTAAGCGGGTTTGGACACGTACAAAGGAGACCGTTAGGGGCACTTGTTAGGCGTTGTGAGAGTCTAGTCACTAGGCATGTTAAACGAGGGAGGGATAGACCAATAAAGACTTGGAATGAAACTTTAAGGAAAGACATGATGTACTTAGGCATTAGTGAGAACATGACAAAAGATAGAGCACAATGGAGACAAAGGATCCATATAGACGACCCCACTATAGTGGGAAAAAGGCTTGAGTGTTGTTGTTGTATGAGATTTTTTTTTAAAATTATTCTTTGCATGAATTTGCTTATTCATTTATCTTTATTGTTGTTTTTTGTTAATTTTTTTAAGCAGCCTTTATACTAGAGGTACATGTTCTTTTCTCCGGATCTGATTTTTTTAATTTTGTTTTGATTTTCTATGCAGTTTCAGAACATCCTTTATGGGGATGCTGAAGATTGGGCACGAGGCTCAATTGCATTTCTAAATACATATTTTCCTATTATGAACCCCCATACCAAGGTTGTCCAACAGTGGAACAAATTTTTTGTTATATCTTGCTTGGTTGCAATTTTCGTCGATCCATTATTTTTCTTCGTTTTAGCAGCACGGGCGGTAAGCATTGTTTATGTTTGCAATATTCTTAAAAGTAGTTTGAGTTCCTCATTGTAAGCATTATAAATTTTATACTCGCCATTTGATGTCTATTCCTGCATGATTACGATTGCTATGGTAATACCTTGAGATCTTAAGATTCTTATTGTGGTAGACATTTTGATGATTATGCGTATATGTTGTCTCAAATGTTCTAGTTCTACCAAAAATGTTTTTTCTTTAATATAAACGTAGTGACAATGAATCATTATTCATTCCTTATAATTGGATTGGGGAGGATTTGATGGTAGGAGAGCATGCTTTGTCTTCTTTTAGATTTGAAAATATTTGTTGTTGACATAACCAACATAATCTTTTTTGGTTGGTTGATCTGTCAACAGAATTATAACTGACAAAAACAGAAGCTGTGGGATGATAAAAATAGAATTAACAATGAGCACATCAAACTTCTAGGAGTGGACAATAACAACAAATTCTTTTGGTGACGGCGACAATGGGACTGTCTTGCCTGACATCTAGGAAAGAGGAGGTTGGCAACCCCAAAACCATGATGGAGACCTACAACTGTGTGCGTGTGAGAGAGAGCGAGCGATAGGAAGGTGTTAGCTTAAACTTCTTTGGGAAATTGACATCCAATGCCTATTTATAGCTTTACAAATGAATTAAAATATTGAAGAGAGGAAATAATGTCTTTGGGGGGGGGGGTAGAATCTCTCAATTCCCATGATCCATTCAAATGAGCTCAAATAAAGCATTAAAACACAAAGACCCTTTAAAGGATGGCCGACATTCATGTATTTAATTGAATCGAGCCGGGACGCCTCATACTCAAAACAACATAGCCCGTAATCTACAATTAGAATAACAACGGGACTACCTCCCGTTCACTAGTCCAACCCAGCTATAGACAACGGTCTTGTCAAGTCATGCATCATCAACGCATTTCATTTACAATATCTGATCGATAATTCACCGCAAATGAACATCGAAATAAGCAGAAGCCAGTACTCAGTAGTCTGTTATGATGCGCGGCGAGTCCGACCCGCGCTGGGGCCTCACGCACCAACGCTGCTTGCATGCAACGTATGCATGAGTATATCTTTGATTATTTTTTTTCTAGTCGTGTCATTGCACTATTTTATAGTTGTGATGCAGTATTTTATCTCACGTGTGTAAGCCCAAATGGGGTGCAGAATTGGTGAATCGCCTATATGGCCTGCCGGTTGGGCCAAGTGATGATTATGCAAGTTTAATTTCCTCAATCTCTCTCCCTTCTCCTCTCTTTCTTTCTCTCTCTAAAACCCAATCTCCTTTCCCCTTTTTGTTTCGCTACCGCAAACCTTGTCGCACGATTGATTGCCGCCGCTGCTCCCTCTGCTCGGTTCCTTCCCCATCAGTAGCCATAAAACCTCCAAAATCAAGAAAGGGACAACCTCCTCCGTGGGATCTCCATCCTTCCATCCCGTTCACGAGATCTCAATTCGGAGCTCATAACATTTTGGTATCAGAGCCAAACACCGGCGCCTTCTCCCCCGACACCTCTCGCGCTTCATTCCCGCCGCTCCGTTCGTTTAGAACCCTAGATCAACGATATAGGGAGATCTAGTAGAGTGATTGATTGATCCCCCGAGTAGGAGGTCGAGGAAGGAATATCAAAAATCTTTTGAAAAAATGGGGCACATCAGACGGTTGCCGGAGCAGCCATCCGGGATCAGCGCTGATCGGCCCGTGTGTCGGTCGGCAGACTAATGCACTGTCAGCACTGCTGACGGAGGTGGATGAAGAGAAGAGTGGTGGAAGGAGAGAAGAGAGGCGGGAGGTCGGCGACGGGGTTGTGGGTTTGAGCGGATGCGATTGACGGGCGAGCAACTGAGGCGTACCTCGAGATGGATCTGATACCATGGCAAGCCATGAAATGCATAACTTGTCTTGAATAGTAATATAGCCCTCTATATATACTAGAGGGTAATACAAGAGGAGAAATACAACAAAATATTCAAATAATTCTAATAGAACCATAACCTGTAAAGTAAAGCAAAATGTCCAAGCAGGTGCAAAACGTAAGTAAATGCAGTGAGGAAAGAACAATAAATAAAAGATAGAACTATAAAGACTGATCTAACTACATTCCTCTAAATTATGGTGTCACACATGCACCATTTCTCATACTTCATTAAACATCGTGCAATGTGTAAATAATCTTACTCATATTTCATAACATGCCATCATATCAAATATATGCAAACACCGTATGCCGACATAGTACTGACCAACTTTTCTTGGGTAGCTAATACCATATTCATCACGAGTCGTGGCCACATGGTGACAATGGATTGTTCGACTACACTTCTAGGTTAGTGACACACTACAACCCTAGGATTTATCGTACAACATGGGGACTATACTAATCTCATCATCGTCCGTAGACGACATATAGTGTTGAAGCCCGAAAGTGGTTCAACGAAGTTCAGACTAAGAGGAAACAGTTCAAGTTACTTAGCTCGTTGTCTGACACATAGGACCGGGGTGTTCGAGCTGGGGGTCAGCCTTCACTTGATGAAAGGTAGTTGCCTACACAAAGACCCTGTGGGCTGCAGCGAGGAGGTCCCGCTATTCACCCAGAAGCGTGACTCGCGCCTTCCCCTCCCAAAGCCAAAAGCTGAGTCCGACACCTTGGATGATACGAAGTAAGAACTCTCAAAAATTCGGAGCTCAAGAAGGCAGACTTCCCCTCCAAGGTGCTTTGAGGGTCTATTTATAGGCAAACTCTAATCCAGAGGCCAAATAGTCTTTCTAGTCTGCTAATAGCAGCCTCTGCCTTTCTGTTTTTGTTATCGGCAACCCCCAATTGGCCTGCAGATAGCAGAATCCCGCAGTTTGAGGTGGGATTGGGCAGAGACCTTGATGGTTTGCAAATAACACGATTGTCAAAACTGTAGGTTTCCCCGTTTGGGCGAGTACTCCGGCCTTAAGAGTCAAGGACTCGTCGGGCCAGAGCTTGCTATTCCCTGGATGCACCTCGGTACGAGGCTCGCTAGGCTGGCCTTGGCTAGAGCTCGTTGGGCTCGCGATCGCTGGGTATGGTGAGGTCGTCTCGCTGGGTACCTGGTGAGGCAAGACGCGATGCCGTCTCGCGAAGGCCTGTTCGCCTGGCCTAGTCGAGCTAAGCCCGGTCCCTTCCGCTCCTTTGTTGTGTTTGCCTGGCCTCTCTCGTGTCCGAGTCAGGTGGCTAGTCGAGTTGAGCTCACTAAATTGGGGTTGTACACAATCCCTGCTTCTTTGCAAGCTTGCCAGAGGTCAGAAAGAAATCATCCAACCCCGATTTGACGAGTATCAGGTCACTTTCCAGTAGACTGGGGCACGCTCCCCCTTTGCTTCTATAAATACGGGGGGGGGGGGGACTTTTTTCTAATTGAGCTCCTTGCCGACTTGCCGTCTTTCCGCGCTTGATGGACCGGTTTGAACGAGACGACGACGATGCGACGGCTATGCTCGAGCTGATTGGTGGGCCTCTCCCAAAGTTACCACGGTTGTCGTTAGGTGATGGGTTTGGTCAGAAGCGCAAATATAAATCCATTGCGAAATTACCTGCCGGGGTAGGCTCGATCCCTGTCGAGGGGCTGGTCCGGCGCGAGCCTTCCCCGGAGGGAACTGTGCTGTCTGGTGGCGTGGGCCAACTGCACTTGGTTATTCAATCCGCAAACGTTGTGGTTAGTGAGTCTCTCTCTTCTCGCAACGCGGGCAGTGCTGACCATGCCCTGATCCGCATTTTCTGATTATGTAGGCCTTTGACGACTCCTCTGTCGTGGTCGCTCTAGTGACCTCAAAGGACGGTGATGACGTGAAGGCGAAGAAGATAAGACTCTCCAAAGCGGAGATGTGGCCTTGCCCACTCGTGTCTAGTGAAGATTCTAACCCTTCCAAACTTCGCGAGGTCACCGCCGACCAGCTCTCTTGCCCTGCAATACCTCCCCTTAAGGATTCCTTTGGCGAGCCCGCCCCGGACCTTCGGACCGACGTCACCCGCTCCGGGGCCCAACTGCCACCGCCTTTGTCAACTATTGCAGGGTCCGCGGGCCCGTCTCGCCTGATCGAGGTTGGCTATTCAAATCGATCTCGCACTGGCGGCAAGTCCCTGAAGATGATGTCGCACCACCTTCCTGAGGGTGATGCCAAATCTGCTCACGGTAAGTTCCTGATGATCACCAGATCATTTCCTTTTGCGTTTTTTCCCGATGCGCTCTAAGTCCTCATCCACAGGCACCAGGTCTGCCCATTCGCGCGAGTTTTCTTCGTTGGGGGTGCCCCTCGGGTCTTCTCCTCCCCGGGTATCTAGCCCGATTCACGAGCTGATGATCACCTGAGGATGCCCGATCCGCGGGTGGAGAGCGCCGATTTCAGTACGCGCTTACTCAGGGTACTCTCGGTTTATGACTCCGCTCTCGCCACTGCGCATCCTCAGGAGATTAGACAAGAGATCAAGCAGCTCCAGAATCACATGGAGGTGGTGGAGAATTATAATGCGCAGTTGGAGGGTGATGGCGAGCTCTTTATGCGAATGTTAGATGCTGAAGAGAGGATATATGAAATGGAGACCCGCCAGTTCGCAACCGAATACCATCTGCACAAGTATGCGCAGGTTGCTAGCACTGTTGGCGATACGAGCAAGCTGGAGGAATCTATGCACAAAGGCGAGGAGTACCTCCGTCGAGCCCATGAGAAATTCCATGAAGCAAGGGGTATAACTTGGGCTGCCCGCCACCCGGCTCGCCCGCGCACGAGGGGAAGAGGTGTTCCGCGACGCGAGTTGGCGATTGGGACTCGCCATGCTGTTACTTTTCCCTTTTTGTCGCGTTTTACACGTATCATTCTTTTTGACTTGTTTTTTTGTGCTCGCGCAGATTTGTATTGTTTTCTCATTGTAGCACTTGAGATTTTTGTACTCGCGCATATACTCAGAGTAGAGATAATATTTATGAAGAAATAGAAAAGTCTCTCTTTCGCATCTGTCGTTCATAGATTGTTTCCAAGTTAGTGGGAGTGTAGGGGGTCGTGTAAGCACGATAGTAACGAACTGACGTTTGCGCGAGGAGCGCACAGTGCTCGTGAACCGACGGGGTGGGGGTGGGCTGTCTTGGCGCGAAAACTATAACTGTGGGGGGGGGGGGGGGCTGAGATCGATGACACGTCTTCGACCGTCTCAAATTCCCCAACTTCTTCCACCTTGAGAACCCGCGACTCGCCTTGCTTGATAAGATGGTTCGCGCGAAGGGTGAGGAAACCCGCGCGCATTGTGTTGCGAACTTTGCTGACCATTACTTTTCGAAGGCGACGACGACCTCCGGCGAGCTTAAGGCCTTTGCTGACCATTACTTTCCTCGGGCTTTATGGCGAGGCGACCCGTGCTAGTCGAGGGCATCAATACCTTCTTTGCCGATGAGCTCGCCTTTCCCTTAGCCCACTTCGAGGCGAGATTGCGACTTCTCTTGTGGCCCGAGGTGACCCAGGTGCTCAAATACTTTGGGTTGGTTCCTGCCCAAATGAACTCCAATGACATTAGTGCTCTGGTCGCCTTCACGTGCTACATGCGACTGGCGACGACGTTGTCTTCTTCTCCAACGCTTGTGTCAAGTTGACAGAGTCGCTGAACAAAGTCCACCATTGGACTAATAAGTTTGTCTTCATGCGGGGCACGTTCGGGGTGTTGCCGCTCGCTCCAGTCCAGCGGGGCGAGAATGTTTTCAAGTCGCTTGAGGTGGAAGGTGACACTCTCTCCCTTTATGAAATACTGAGGGGCAAGGAGTTCGATGTCTTGTACCTACGACAACGACAAGACCAATTCGCCTACATCATGCCTGGGGCTAGTATGAACTCGTCTATCATCTGTGTGAACGAATTAACTTTATATGTCGTTTGACTTGTGCTTGCAAGTTTGCAAACACTCCCCGAGAACCTGCCGTCCGCGACCCCTATGACTCTGCCCAACAAACCTCCTGTCTCGCAACCTGCCGAGAACACCCCAAAACGCACTGGTGTCTCCTCCTCGACACCCTCCAAGGAAAAAGGTAAGCTGCCTCTCTCGAAAGCTCTTTTCATCGAGCCAAAGCAGAAGAAACTTAAAATCAGCGAGGGAGTACCACACGTATCGAGAAGAAACTGGAAAAGCTTCTGTCTTCCCCGCATGAGGTGAGCACCAAGACTAAAAAGAAGAAGGTGCTGAAGGAAGCCTCCCTTGACAATCCCAACTTTGGGCTGGTGTCACGCACTAACGACTTGGAGGGCAACACCCTCCTCCAGTGGTACGAGGGGGAGCACTGGGTGAGTCTGAGCTCGGAGCTCCCTTCCTGGATGGAAGATGAGGTCGTGGAAGATGACACATTCAATATCTTGTTCGGTCTCTACGGGTGAGAAGACACGACTATGATGGCGAGCACATCCATCCGCGAATTGGTGGATCGCGGTAGGCCCTCCGTCCTTCGCACTGTCGAGCTCTTTCCCCAAACAATGTGGCGCGCCCTCAATATGAACCGCAAGTTGGGGGACACCCTGTCCACTCTCGACACTACCCTGAAAGAGCTGTCGAAGACTCGAGCTGAGCTCGCAGCCGTCCGCAGTACCATCCCGCCGGCTCCCAACGAGGTACATGTTCTCTGTCTGGCTTTTTGAGTCTATCATCAACTTAGATCAACCTTTTTCGCAGGCCGCCAAGCTCGCGTGGGCCGAACAAATCTCTAAACTGGAAGAGGAGCCATGGGAATCCCGGAATACCAATGATTACCTCGCCAACCATTTTGGTGAGGTGGAGTCTAACCTGCTAGAGTGCTGACGCCAAGCCGCTGAGAAGCCCGCCAGCATTGCCGTTCTTGGGCCTGTTGTCGTGGAGGCGTAAGTTGGCAGAGTACTCGCCGTAACTGCTACCCGGCTCGCAGTGAAGCTCTTTCGGCAGCGGTGTGGCCTGAACGATGTTGACCTAGCCCTAACCCCTGAGTTGCTGGTTTCGGAGCTCTTCCCTGCGCAGGCGAGCTCTACCGAGGCGAGTCCAAATGATGGCGAGCTAGAGTGAACAAGTCCCACGACGCCACACGTTCTTTTTCTCAGTTCATGCCCATGTATTACCACACTTGGTGCGACTTGACATTTAGCTTGAGCTAGCTCGCCTCGCCCTTTATATTTGTATATTTTCATTTTTCTTAGTTGAGCTCGATGTTTATCGTTTACGTGAGTTCACCTCTCTTTGTTTGCGTGATCATTGCCAAGACATCGTTCCTGCTTCGTTCTTTGTTAGGTTTTCTCGCGACTCCACCGAGTGCTTGACCGAGAGATGTTCCTTGGTGGCGGTCCTTTTGTCTTTCCCACATTTGTTTATCCCAGTCTCTCCAAGCCCCGTGACTCCTAAACTCCAAGCCCTGTGACTCCTAAACTCATTGGTCTCGTCTATAACTGTCAAGGTGGATGGATGACATAGAGACCGTGAGTGATGTTTAAGTGAAGTTGTAGAGGATCTATGCAAGAGTCAACAACAACATAAGGGTGTTTCCGATCGAGAGGGAGATTGAGACAATAGCTCTGAGAGATCAATTGATTCAGGAGTATGCCACAGATCTGGAGCAACTTTGGATAGATTATGTTCGTTTCTCACCAGCAGTGTGTTGCAAAGTTCCCGAGTGCAAGAAAGGGGTGTGTGATGCTTAGAGAAGGACTATGCACTTTATGAGGGGATTGAACTCCATATTTGAGGGTGTGCAGTGCCACTCACTCAGAGATCCCCTCCCTGATGAGACGATCTCTGCCATGCTGCATAAGGAGAGCAGAATTATGCTCTAGTCTAGTGCAACTGGAATTCCATGGGTGAAGTACGCATAAGGGTGTTTTCGATCGAGAGGGAGATTGAGACAATAGCTCTGGGAGATCAATTGATTTAGGAGTATGCCACAAGCAACTTTGGAGATTATGTTCGTTTCTCACCAGCATGCAAAGTTCCCGAGTGCAAGAAAGGGGTGTGATGCTTAGAGAAGGACTATGCACTTTATGAGGGGATTGAACTCCATATTTGAGACGATCTCTGCCATGCTGCATAAGGAGAGCAGAATTTGGCTCTAGTCTAGTGCAACTGGAATTCCAGGGGTGAAGTACGCATTAGTGGTCACCAATTCAAGTCACATGGGATACATGAGTGAGATATGAAAATGCTTCAATTGCGGTGAGATAGTTTATCTAAGGCTTCCTTGGCCTAAGCCACCAAAGGAGCGGAAAGCAGGTGGACATGGACAGTTTGAGAGTCGTGGACGCGACACATGGGGGTTGTTGAGGCGGTGGAAGAGGAGGCTACCATACAAATCTGATGATAACAGAGGATGAGGGAGAAGGGGGTATGGATGATGTTGGTCACTCTGAGGAGGAGCAGACGATCTTGGATGCTTACTCTCAGCCGATGAGGGAAAAAAGAAGGGTGTAGTTGATTTCACATTTATCTCATCTTCATCCCAGGGTAATGTTACTTCTTTTACTCACTCTGCCACATGCACTTGTGATACACTTACCCTTGCATCTATATCCACCACTAGATCACCATATTAGATAGTCAATTCTTATGCTTCTCGGCATGTCACTTGGGATGTTAGGGAGTTCTCTTTTTTACACTCAACTAACTACTACCGATGGTACAACTCAACAAGTGATTAGTTAGGGACTGCACAATGTACTAACACTTTGATTCTGTTCAATGTTCTGCATGCTCCTTCCTTTCAGGCGAACCTCTCATCCATTAATGTCATTATGTTATAACTAAAATGTATTGTTTTGTTTGATATTCTATTATTCCAAGGTGATCTCTCAGAAGGAGGCTGACAGAAGACTTGAGACCGACACATGTCATAGCGGCTTGTGGTACCTGGATATGAAAAGTATGGACTCGGCTCTTTCATCCATTGCAGATGGTGATGGAGGAGTTGAGAGTAGCGTGGAGGACTTCTTGCTCCATCATCGGCGCCTCAGTCATCATTCTTTTGTTATTTTGAGTTAGTTGTATCCACTTTTGTTTGAAAAAGCTAATAAAAAAATTGTATGTGATGTGTGTGAATTGAGAAAACATATCAGAAACTCTTATTCTCGTTCTCGTAGTAGGATTTCTTGTCCTTTTGACTTAGTGCATTTTGATTTTTGGGGAATGTGTCCAACACCTAATGTGAAGGAATTTCAATATTTTCTTTCTTTCATTAATCGCTTCTCTCGCGTGACTTGACTTTATTTGATGAAAAATAAGAGTAATGTGTTGGCCTGTTTCAAAGATTTCCACAGAAGTGTTCACACTCAATATGATGCAGTTGTGAAAGTGTTGAGGTCTGCCAATGAGACATAGTACACCAATAGGGCGTTTGATGAGTACTTGTCATCACAGAGAATCCATCATCAAACCACTTGTCCATACACACCAGAGCAGAATGGGGTAGCCCAACAGAAAAACATACATCTTCATGAGGTGACTCGAAGTATGATGATATCGATGAATGTGCCAAAGTACTTGTGGGGACAAATAGTCTTGACAACGACCTATTTGATCAATAGAATGCCCTCGCGGGTATTTGGTTGGAAGTCTCCGATTGAGATGCTTAGAGGTAAGAATGAAAATATTCTTTCTCTAAAAACCTTTGGTTGTGTGTGCTTTGTGTATGCCAATAGATCAAATGTGAGAAAGTTGGATTCAAGAGATATGAAATGTGTTTCTTTTGGGTATTCGACTACTAAAAATGGGTATTTATACTGAGTACGACGAAGAGGAGGTTATTCGTGCTTCAAAGATTTCCATAGAAGTGTTCAAACTCAATATGGTGCAGTTGTGAAATTGTTGAGGTCTGACAATGAGACATAGTACACTGTACACCAATAGGGCTCTTGGAGAGTACTTGTCATCACATGGAATCCAACATTAAATCACTTGTCTGTACACACCGGAGCAGAATGTGGTAGCCCAACAAAAAACACACATTTCCTTGAGGTGACTTGGAGTATGATGATATTGATGAAAGTGTCGAAGTACTTGTGTGGAGAAGCAACCCTGACAACGACCTATTAGAATGCTTTCACGGGTATTGGATTGGAAGTCTTTGATTGAGATACTTAGAGATAAGAATGGAGATATTTTTTCTCTAAAAACCTTTGGTTGTGTATGCTTTGTGCATGACAATAGATCAAATGTGAGAAAGTTGGATCCAAGAGATGTGAAATGTGTTTTTTGTTGGGTATTCGACTATTAGAAAAAGGGTATGTATGCTGAAGTACGATGAAGAGGAGGTTATTCATGAGTATGAATGCTACTTTTAGAGAGCTTGAGCCATACTACTCTTCTCAAGTTGACTCTCCCTTTGAGAACTCTCTCGTTGCTTGCAGTATGAGGCGAGAGGGGGAGGATAACTATAATGATGAGAGGATGATACTGAGTATCCCTGTCCTCTAGTGTCGAGTGTGGAGTGGGAGGATAGCAGTAGTGGTGAGAGGAGGATAGTGAGCATCCCTTGTGTAACGCCCAAGTCTACTGTGGGTGTGCTACAAGTCTGCAGACCACTGACCCCATCCCATCTCCACGGATTTAATTGGCCGCAACTGCTAATTCCAATGCAAGTTTTTGAGGCCGGGGCTTGAACCCTATACCTCCTAGATAAGGGAGTTTTAAACTGATCCACATCACCCAAAATCCTTCATAAATATCATAAGCCTACGGTAAGCCAAATTCTTTCATTAAACCAAAATCATTTTAGCAAAACAAATCCCATATTAGCCCAAATACTAATTGCCATAACAAAAGTCAACCTTTAATAGCAGACTATGCACACCCCCTCCAAAATCTCATATGAATTTACCATAATAACAAATAATTAAAATCATACAAATTGCTTTCATTCCAGCAACCAGAGAACATCTGTGATTTACAGGAATTGAAACAGAGAACACCTAAAGAGGAATAAAGTTGGAGGGAGGAGAAGAGAACAAGTGCTTATAGTAGAAAGAGAAAAGGTAAAGCTCAGACCAACCTAAGGCCGCACAAAAACAGAGCAGCAAAAGCCCAATTGGCGCCGGACCTAAGGCTGCAACTGTTGTCAGAGATGTGGCAAAAGGTCTGTCGAAGGAGGAAGCGAAGAGAAGGATCGAGGGCTTCATCAGAGAGATCCCATCTAGAGAGAGAGAGAGAGCTATCATGCGGCTCGATGAAGAAAGACACTTGCTCTTCTCGAAACTACGAGAGGTAATAAAAATCAGCTTATTCTCGGTCATAAAGCCTTTAAATTCCAGCCATGTATCAAGAATGTACGGTCCCCATAAAGCCACCATGATCCCACTTAAGATCAATTTGGTCATTTTCCCATTTCACCATTATGACATCATCCAACCGCTAATTAAATAACAAAAAAAAGTTTTTAATATCTTGTTAGTCAACCCAGCCACCATGCTCACCTATGCCATATGATGCCCAGCCATAGAACAAATCTTGTCCAGTGATAAATTTCAAAGGAATTTCAGAAAAATTTGAATTCATGATAAAAGAAAATTCATTGTAGAAAATATCGTCGGAAAAATCTCATCAAAAATTCCGAAAATCATGATGGCATTATGACTCTGATTTTATTTTATCAATCATCGGGGAGTTATTACACATGATTTATTTATTTGTTTTGGATGTTAAAATATTGGCTGACCTGATTCAAGCTGGCTGACTAGTGATTAGTCCCACATTGCCTTACCATGAATCACCTGCTTGTGCGTATAAGCCCCGTCCCTCTCCTATCATTTTGGAGTTTTGTGATGGAAGTGCGGGTTTTTTTAGAAATATTATCTAGTAATCTTTGTGACAAGGCATCTTGTGACTTACTAGGCTTTGCTCATTTACATATTTGTTCTTTCGCACTCATGTATTTGCACTCCTATACTTGTTTCCTTGTTTGGAATTCTACTTGAGTGTGTTTCTTTTGTAGTATTATTTATTATTCTCTTTATTGTAAGTTTAGTTGTCAGATAAGTTTCAAGTTCTTATAGACATTCAGATTCGTCTCCCGACACCTTGTTACAACCTACCCTAAGTTACTGTCTAGAACCTACCCCAAGTCACGGTCTAGAACCTTTTCCTTGCTTCTTTAATGATGAGGTGTACCCTGTGCTGACAAAGGGGTACATGTTTGAACTGCTTTTAATTTTTCGGAGTATTTCTTGGAACAACTTATGTTGCTTTTTTAAAATTTCAACAACATCTGCTCATTTTCACATGCATGTTGTTTATATATTTTGTTTTATCCCACTTATTGAAGCACAAATTATGTTGACTGAAATTATTTTATGCTCTTCCTTGGTTTTTGTTTCTAATGTTTATATTTTCTCATTGCCATCAGCTGCCTACCGTACAAGAATTCAGTCTTTCTATGATTGTTAAACTTATATTTTTCCCTTGCACAGGATCATAAGTGCTTAGTTTTTGATTGGTCGGTAGCAACTGCGATCTCTATTGTGAGAAGTGCTACTGATTTCATTTATTTTCTACACATGCTACTACAGGTAATTCGGATTTTTTATCTGGTAATTAAATTAAAATATCTCTTCCCAAGCCATGTATAGATGTTTATCTAACCTGGATTTTTTATAACAGAGTTTGAACTTCTTTATGGTGTTTCATCTATATCACCACTTTATTATTTCATGCTTTGTAGAACGGTAGATTGCTTGCCATTTGGTTGACTATTGTCACAGTAAAGGTTTTATGAACCATGAGTGGACCTCTGTTATGAAATTGTTCAAACTATGCTTTTGTTGTGATAAAAGAACGGAGAATCTCCCAGTATCAGTAATTGATAACTTGCCTAGATAAGTCTTATTTACTGCCATCTACTGGTATAAGTGCAAAACGTTCCAAGGAATATGAGTATTTTGCTGCCCCCCAATTATTGTTTTAGATTCATGAAAACAATACATATCGATGCATAAATCATTACTTTTGCTCTTTTTTGTTATTTAAAGTTTTCATTTATCTTTTGTTGAATAAACTATGTATAAAGGTCCAAGCAAGGCCCAACTAGAGCCCACTATCTTTTTAGGTCTCTTTCTCTTCTTATATAAGTGTATAATACTTGTAATGAGTCTGTTTCTCCTCTTTCTTTTCTTATGTAAGTGTATAATATTTGTATGGAAGCATGTGAGAAATTAATAAAATTATTACACTTTATTTATCCATTTTTTGTACTGTTCTACATGGTATTAGAGTGGGTGCACAAATCCTAAAATTTTGTTTCGCTCAGCTTGAGCTCCCGCGGCCTCGTGACTTTCAACGATCTCTTTTCAAGCAGGCCGCAACATCCCTCCTTCACTACACGTTTCTACACATCCTCCCCCATCCTCTCTGTTTTTATAGATTTATGTTGCGCCTTCTGCTGGGACCCACGCTCGAATCTCTGTCCAACACCGCCGTGCTTACTGGACTAATCACACAGATTGCTCTCTGTCTTCTTAGTATACACACTTTCTTCTTACCGCTCCTTGTCTCTTCTCGCGTGATCTTCTGTCTGCTGGCTCCTTCTGTTTGCAGGAGAGCTCGCCTTTCTGGATCTTTTGCTCGCATCCCCTGATCATGGGATCTCCCGGTCGCTGACCACGAGCTTGCAGGCTCTCCGCGATCTTGTTATCCGCGCGGTTACTTCTCCGCAACTTCTATTGGGCGCTACTCCTTCTGGCCGCACTTCCTCTGATCCCAGCTGCTTGCTTGTACGCTTTCTCACGAGTTCTTCTCAGCTGACTGACCAAGCTCTTGTTCGCCCTCGCTTCTGTCTGCGAGGTTTCCTACTCTCCAATCTCGGAGAAGCAACAACTTGACTTTGCCTAGCTCCCGCTACCCTCCAGAGCTCAGCCCATGCTTGTCGTGCTCTTCGCCGAGTTCCTGACCGCGAAAGTGTCCTGTTTGATGGACTTGAACGATGCCCCATCTTTTCCTACTTGTGTTGCGACTTCCCTTCCCGAAGTTCGTGATGAGCTCCAGATCACACCATTATTTCTCTTAGTGGAAAGAAGTTGAGTGGGTGCACTCTGTTTGTCGTGGTCTTCAGACCAAAGGCCTATTTCATCATCTGATTATGGCTACACCTACTGTGCCCACGGAGTAATGGCTCCGTGATGGAGGTTATGTCTGATCATGGATCCTCAACTTTATGGACAATGAACCATATCAAATGGCCATGTATCATGAGATGGACAAGACCATGTGGTAGGAACTTTACTCCCTCTATTCTGGCAAAGATAACTTGCAGCTCCTGTTTGGAATCATCACTGACTTCAATTTCTCAACTCAGGGGGGGATGGAGATTTGACCTCCTTTGTCTTGTGTTCCAAAACCCTAGTCGAGGCATAGATTCAACACCAGTTTTTAACAGTGGACCTCGCTACCCAACATGCCTCGAAAGAAGTTGTTGGCATCGCCATGATGATGTCCCATGTTCCTCCTCATCTCCACAACGTTCCGACTCAAATCCTTTCTTCTCCCATGTGCACATTTTTTTGTCCGGACGCGCATTTTCAGTCGAGCGCGCATTTTCGGTCGGGCACACATTTTCGACCGGGACGCGCATTTTTCGCCTGGGCGCTCATTTTCCTCCCGGCGTCCATTTCTCTGCCCGGGCACCCATTAAAAAAAAAATCCACCGTAACGGAGATTTGCCAAACAGTTTATAAAGTGCATCTCATCTCTGAAAATCTCTGGAAAAGTAGTTTACCCAAACAAATCTCCTTTTTCCAATATACATTTTGCAAAAGCTCATTTTATTACATTACTTTTGCCACCACTCCTTTCTGAAAAGCCCTCCCAAATAGGGCCTGGATATTCAGTCCTTTGCTTGTATATGTTCATATTTTGATGCCTACAAATGAAAAGACTTATGAGAGGTTCATTTTTAATGACAAAATGCAAGCTAGTGTAGTGTGTTTGTAGGGGCTTGATTGATGATATGCATTGAGATTTAATCTTCTTTCCAGCATATTATTTCTCTAGTTATTTTCCTTGGAAATTGTGGGAAGAGTAAATTCTTATTATTTTTGAAGGAGAATATATGTACACTTATATAGAAGCTTTGGGGCATGGATAAACTCCCATAGAAGATGTGGGACTTAACATGTCTACAAATGAAAAAACTTATTAGAGGTTCATTTTTAATGAAAGAATGCAAGCTAGTGTAGTGTATTTGTAGGGGCTTGATTAATGATATGCATTGAGATTTAATCTTTTTTTCCAGCATATATTTCTCTAGTTATTTTCTTTGGAAATTGTGGGAAGAGTAAATTCTTATTATTTTTAAAGGAGAATATATCTACACTTATATTGAAGTTTTGTGGCATGGATAAACTCCATAGAAGATGCGGGACTAAACATGTATATTGAAATCCTTTATGTCGTGCTTGTTTTCTTGTAATAAAACCTATGAGAAAGAACATTACTCATTTCCTTTACTTATTTTAGGATCTGTTTAGTTAAACGAATATCAATTGCAAATCTTATTTTTAAGTTGCATGGCTTAATAGTGAATCATTTGCTGCAGTTTAGGTTGGCATATGTTGCTCCTGAGTCAAGAGTGATTAGTGCTGGGGATTTGGTTGATCAACCAAAGAAAATTGCTCTTCATTATCTTCGTGGTTATTTTTTGTTGGATTTATTTGTTGTTTTGCCACTTCCACAGGTAAAACTTCCACTTGTTTTGCTGCTGTTTGTTTGCTTGTCATCTGCTGTTTTTGTCAAGATAGAAAATAGCTGTGCGAATCTCAAAAGCTATGATATATTTTACGTCAGACATACATACACCTTACCTATATTAAGATTTTTCAGAGGATACATGTATCTATGAACTGTAATATGGAGTTTATCTACTTTCTCTAACTTTAAAGTGGGCATCTTTCCTCTTCTGTCTAGAACTGATAATTTTGTATTTCACATGATCGCGTATTGGCCTTTTGAAGTAGTTTAAAGGGGAAACTATTGATTTTTTTCATACCTTCGATCTGTATAATGTATAGATGCAATTTTCTTCGGTGACTAATTATATTTGGTATTTTTTTGATGATTCATCTGTTTGTTCTTAAGCATCTGGATTTCATAAACCACATAATGGAATCATAGTAAATGAAGTTTTTACAAATCCAACCAAACAACCACATTACAAACAGCAAATAGCAACCCAACTATCAAATTCCAGGAGTAATGAGTAATGAAACAAAAATATCAAAGTTTGGGTTTACCGGATTGATGTATACTAAATTCCGAATTTATATTTTTACTATTTAAAATGAGATATTTTAAAAATTGCGGCGCTAGAAGAACTTTACGAACGATACCGAGCGACAACCAACCTAGGGATTGCAAACTTGCATAAATATTTATCATTCAAACATTGATTTAATATGAAATAGCGATCCACAAGCGTACCATAAAGAAATTAAATGCGAGAACAAGAAAGTTTTTATTGAAAGGAAAACGATGACATAATTTTTAAAATTAATGAATAAGACTTGTGTTAATTTAGGCAATCAAGTTCTGAATTTACAGATCAAATTAAAATTAAGTATAAAATCATAAAACAATGAGCAATGAGAGTGAGGGGTTATACCATTGGGCACAAACTCAACAGGCTCGAATTGGTGGAATCCACCCCTGTACTGTTCGAGAACACAAGGGGATGTAGAGACACTTTTCGACTGGGCTTTTAAAAACAGATCGAGACTTACAACAAGAGATCGACAAAGGTATTACTTGGACTTGCAGGCTCTGTCATGGATGTGGACCAACGGTTGTAGAGAGAAAGATAGTTGACCAGATCTTGCGGTAGCCGGAGGTGGGAAGTTGTGCTGTCGTTGGAGGGTTAGGTCGTCATGGAAGAGGGCGACGAGTTTGGTCTAGACAAACTGAGGTGACTGGAGCGTCAAAGTTTTGAAGAGGAGTCGAACACCTTGGAAATGGCTAGTGGAGTGGACTCCGGTTCTTGGAAGGATCTCCAGGGGTGGCGCTTGAGCTGGGAGGGGAGGATGAGGAGACCGATGTCGGGTTGGAGTAACACCAAGCGACTGGACTGGAATAATGAAAGAACTGAGTTTTTCCCCGTTCTCTCGTGTTTTTCCAGCTCGTAAGGAAGAAAGGGGGACCGGTCATTTTAACAATAGTAGGTTTAGCTTTCAGACTTTGGAAGTCAATTCATTAGGTGAAATAAACAGTGATTTCAGAATACAAGTTTATTCCAAAATAAACTTTAGGAATTCCTTTGAATTGAATGCATTGATTATTTTGGAAAATCAAGGGTTGGAACATCAAGAATAAAAATGCGTAGGCTTCTCTCTCATATTTTATAATTATATATTAAAATATATTATAAAGCAAACATTAATTTTAGAATATACATTTTTATAATAATATCAATATATCATATACTTAATTTTTAACTTTAATTCATTTGCTTGCCCAATTTAACATTAGTCCTAATTCGACGGACCTTTGTATTCATGGTCTTATTGGTCAGTCACGCCAATAAGCTGAACTAGGGTGCGCGAGTGTGTTACATGACATAAACACAATAATAACATGTAAAAATTAAAAGAAACAAGCACAAAAGTAAAAAAAAAACGGGCTTGAAAACATGTGCGATACAAATGCAAAAAAAAATGCGAAAACAACATAAGGATGCGACTCAGGTTGCTTCACGATTATTGCCTGGACCACAACCATGGCCCATGATCCAAATGCACTTAAAAATGTGTATTGAATACCAAGTCAAGAAAAAAAAAGTTAGTGATTCTTGTATGGCCATATGTAGAATGTAATGGCAATGCTTATTATGCGATAATTATCGTGCTTTGGAATGCCATTGCAAGGAGTTTTTTTGATGGGATGTAAAGGAACCTGACAATGTTGCTTGGGGGAAAGCACAAATTGAAGGGGTTTTGCAATGCTATGAGTCTTTAGTTAATTGCAAAGGTCTTTTGGTTTATGTTAATTAGAGTTATGAGTATTATCCATTAGTAGAGTTTTTAGGTTTATTTGGGTTTAGTCCCACATTGCTAGTTTATCTTTAAGAGTTCATGCAAGTCCTATATATTGCCCCCTTAAGGGATCAATAAATCCATCAAATCTTTCATTTCTTTCAACATGGTATCAAAGCTTGAATTGACTCTCTGAAATTTGGTTGCACTAATTATAGGCAACATACATTTCATGGTGGCTTCCTCTCTCGATTCCTCCTGTTTTCTCCTCTCCCGTCTCGCGCCTCTTTAGCTGGCTTCATCAATCCTTTCCGCGTTTCTCTGCCCTTGTTCCCGATGGAAGCTTCCATCAATGCGGTTTCACTCCATCTGCGCTACTGCTGCCATCGATCTTGGCCGCTGACCTCGTCGACGGCTGCGTCTGCTGATTACGTCGACGACGACGTTGTTGATCCCGCAACTTCCCGTTGTGCCTATCGCCAGCCGATCCCATGATCCTATCACAGCTCTTGGCCGCCGATCCCTTCAAAGACGCTTCTTTTGATCCAATCGAAGCTTCCTTCGTCATGCCCGACTGTGGCTCTCGTCGACGATCCCTCCAAGCCCTCGCTTCTCCTATTTCAGTCGACGACTTGTTCGTTTCTGTTGTTCTCGTTAAGTTGCTACGCCCTGTGATTCCAGCAGTGTTTCTGCCGCCTCTACTGCTGTCTTCTTGCGATCCCAATGAGTCTAGCAGATGCCCCTCTGGTTTTTATCGCTTCCAATTGCTGCTACCCCTTCTGATGGGTTGTTCTCTCGCGAATGCTGGAGTGTTGTGTGTTTTTGCTGTTTTTATGTGACATATGATGTTTGTGTCTTGTCTTGGTCTTATGCCTTCTTGCATGTGTTATCCACTTCAGGGGGAGTGTTTGGGATGAGAGAGACTCATATGATCTTTCCCAACTTTCGCCTTGGGCCTCTAGGCGTATGTTGTTATGCATCTCCCCATTTTCTTTCGATTGGTCGTGTGTTGGGACACGATGAATGTTGGTGTTCTAATCTCAGTGGGTTGTATCGCGTGAGACCGTGTTGTGCGGGACCATGTCGTGCAGGACCGTCCTTTGTGTGGATTATCCCCGACAGATTATCATCGGTTTGCCCGTTTGGTGATTAGCTCCGCATTGTTTGTTCCCTTCTGCATGTTGTGTATAGGTAATGTTGGTTGACCTTCCTATCCAGCTGCTTGTATTGTGTGGGGGTATCCCTGTTCCCCCGTTTGTTGATTTCTTTCTAGCGAGTCCACGTTGTGTGTGAGACCTGCGTCGTGTTTGGATCTACGTCGTGTGTAGCTATGTCTCCTACTTGATTCCCCGGTTTGGATTCCCCCCCCCCTCGTTTGTTGTTTTGTCGCACATCAACTACCTCCATTGCCGTTATTTTGATGTCCAAACTGAAGGGAGAGTGTTGGAGTTATGAGTATTATCCATTAGTAGAGTCCTTTAAGTTTTTTTGGGTTTAGTCCCATATTGTTGGTTTATTTTTAAGAGTTCATGTAAGTCCTATATATTACCCCCCTAAGGGATGAATTAATCAATCAAGTCTTTCCTTTCATTTCCTTTCAACACTAATTTAGTCAAGGGGTTATTAGGATTTCTATTTTATGCAATTATTGCTTAATTTTATGTTGGTTATTTTTGTGTCTAGATTCTTATGTGAATTTGTCTCGGTGTGATTTGTATTTAAAGACTCTTTTGGTGGAAATGAAGAAAGAGTTAATCCTCTACACCCTCAGATGTTTCGACATCTCTCCCCCCTTCTCTAAAGCAAAACCACACAAAGCAGCCGACGGTTCCTAGCTTCGATATATTCCCAGTGACTTTATTTATTGGATCCTGATATGGATAAAATAATCTTATATTTTTATTTAGTTTTATTATATTATTTTTATTTGAGATTGCTTTGTTATATGTGATGATGCAGTCTGATCCTTTCTTCATGATTCTCCTTCCCACCTTGAAATCTTTTAAGTAGTTGTCCATGGTCATGACACTGGCAAACCCTTCTCTTGAATTTCTCAAATCGTCCATATTGTGCATATTTTGCATGCATTACAATTTACGACCACAACCATTTCTACAATTTCAATCATGTCCACTGTAGATGATTTGTTTTGGATTGTGGACACCACACTTGTAACTACGTTTACTGACCTCTTAACTTATTTAGTTTATCACAACTGCATTAATCCATGTTGTTCTCACATTTTAAATGATGATATACTTCATCTTTGATTTTCCGGTCCTCATTTTTGACTTCTCTTATGGCCTGTATAAGCAGGGCAAACTAGTCTAATGATTTCTTTAATTTGATTGGAGGTGAAACTATGTGACCATTGTTTTAACTTCTTACTCAGTCTATTCTGTTGAATGCATTACTTATGTGCCAAAAGAAATTAACTATACAAACTTGAAATAAATAAAGTAAATGAGAAAGAAGTCGCCATTAATAATTTATGCCACTAGAAGATATTTGCTCCAAGCTTGTAGTTTGATCTTGTACTAAGATAAGTGTGTTCTTCCCAATGTTATCTAGGCGTCGCCTAGGCCACGCCTAGGCGCCCGGGCGCCCACAAGAGCGCTATGCGATGCACGCCTAGCAGCACTTGTGGTAGGCGCCCGCCTAGAGGCGCCCCGGCGCTCAGGGCGACGCCTAGGCGCAAAAACTTTATTTCTCGCTCCGGCTCCCACTTCGTGTATGGTTTATTTCTCGCTACGACTCTCTCCTTCGCGTAAACTTTATTTCTCCCGACGCTAGGGCTGCTTCCCGTCAGGTTTATTTATCGCTCCGGCTCTTTGCTTCCCGTCTCCCGCAGGTTCGTTCTTCTTCTTCTTCTTCTCCTTCTCCTTCGCGTAAACTTTATTCCTCCCGACGCTAGGGCTGCTTCCCGTCAGGTTTATTTCTCGCTCCGGCTCTCTCCTTCGCGTAAACTTTATTTCTCCCGACGCTAGGGCTGCTTCCCGTCAGGTTTATTTCTCGCTCTGGCTCTCTTCTTCTTCTTCCCGTATGGTTTATTTCTCGCTCCGGCTCTCTCCTTCGCGTAAACTTTATTTCTCTCGACCCTAGGGCTGCTTCCCGTCAGGTTTATTTCTCGCTCCGGCTCTCTGCTTCCCGTCTCCCGCAGGTTCGTTCTCCCGCAGGTTCGTTCTCCCGCAGGTTCGTTCTCCCTCAGGTTCGTTCGTTCTTCTTCTTCTAAAATGTAGATAACGCTACATTTTAGTGATTTGTTCTACTAGATTGTATATTGGCCCTTCAAAGGGGAATTTGAATTTCATTTGTACTTCTTATGTAGGGTTGGATTATGTCAGATTCATTGATTAACCTGTCAGATTCATTGATTAACCATACTTCTTCGCGTGTGGTTTATTTCTCGCTCCGGCGCCCTTCAAAGGGGAATCTGAATTTCATTTGTACTTCTTATGTATGGTTGGATTATGTCAGATTCATTGATTAACCTGTCAGATTCATTGATTAACCATATTTCTTCGCGTATGGTTTATTTCTCGCTCCGGCTCTCTCCTTCGCATAAACTTTATTTCTTCTTCTTCACAGATCACTAAAATGTAGATAACGCTACATTTTAGTGATCTGTTTACTAGATTGTATATTGGCCCTTCAAAGGGGAATTTGAATTTCATTTATACTTCTTATGTAGGGTTGGATTATGTCAGATTCATTGATTAACCTGTCAGATTCATTGATTAACCATACTTCTTCACGTATGGTTTATTTCTCGCTCCGGCTCTCTCCTTCGTGTAAATTTTATTTCTCCCGACGCTTGGGCTGCTTCGCTAGGGCTGCTTCCCGTCAGGTTTATTTCTCGCTTCGGCTCTCTGCTTCCCGTCTCCCGTAGGTTCGTTCTCCCGCAGGTTCGTTCTTCTTCTTCTTCTTCTTATGTAGGGTTGGATTATGTCAGATTCATTGATTAACCCTGGTCGAGCTGGCCTTTGTACAGTGGACAAAAATTGAAGCCCTCAGGTGGTGTATTCCCTGTTCATTTCACTTATTCACAGAATTTTCGCCTGATAGCCCGATAAATGACAAAAATGTGATATTCTAGATGCTGCGCACCTTTATGGGCATTGAGGCTTCCTCAATCTTCATTAGCTTTTTCTTTGCACTCTATAGATCAATTTAATTCATTATTCTTTCCAAACTTTCTTAATTACCCAAGTATTAATCCTAGAGTTACCGATATAGCTACAAATTTTTATGGAACAGTGCAGAAATGTTCTTTTTTTTGGGTACTCATGTACCCCAGAAGATGTTATTGATGAGAGATGGAGCAAGAGAGCTAGCCAAACAATCTTGGAAAACAGAATGAGATCAGAAGATGAAAGACATAGACCGCGTTCCTACTTTGCTCGATGGGCATATGAAAGTGGTGTCCCATTCAATGTATTGAAATCAAAAAGCTTTCACATTCTAGTCGAGGCAATTGGACAATATGGGCCAGGCTTCAAACCTCCATCTATGCATGACTATAGAGTCAGTCTATTAAAGTCAGAGATGGAAGCTATTAAAAAAATAAAGGAGAAACATCAGACTGCTTGCAGAAAATATGGCTGCACTTTGATGTCAGATGAATGAAATGATAAAAGAGGTGGGCATTTAATCAATTTCCTTGTGAATAGCCCAAATGGAACATTTTTTTTGGGGTCTGGTGATGCATCTAGTTAAATTCAAGATGCTAATATGTTATTTGATTTATTTGATAAGAAGATTTGTGAGATTGGCAAAGATAATGTCATACAATTGGTGACAGAAAATGCCGCTAATTATAAAAAAGCAGGTGAATTGTTGATGCGAAGAAGGAAGAAATTATTTTGGATTCCATGTGCGGCCCATTGCATTGACCTAATGCTTGAGGATGTTTGAAAGATAAAATCATTCAAGAATGTCATCAACAAAGCAATGAAAATGACAAGCTTTATTTATAGGCATGCTCGCATTCTTGATGCTATGCAAGGAAAAACAAAGGGTGCAGACTTAGTAAGAGCTGGAGTAACCAGATTTGCATCTTTTTTGACACTACAGAGTATATTAAAGCATCAAGAGCCATTGAGACAGTTATTTGTTTCAGATGATTGGGTGAAATGTAAGGTTTCTTTTACACAAGCAGGAAAAAATGTGGAAGACACGGTAAACCGCGACAGAACCCTGATCACGACAGTGCACGGGGCAGGCCTCCAATGCCCCGCACGATAGTACTTCGGCCCCGACATTGCCCCGACGTGACGGTGCTCCCGCCCCTCGCAAATTTCTGAATGTTATATTCCGTCCGTTGCTCGTTTTTTTCCTGTGCATGGGGGTTTGAGAGCGGGAGTAGCTCATTTTTTATTATAGGTAAAAATTTTTACTTATACAGGAACCCATATTTTAAAATTAAAAAACATATAAATTAATTATATTGAAATTCTTGTAATAAAGAATGGTAATATATATATATATATATGGGTCTATATAAATGGGTTTGCCATTAATGATATCTCCCAAAAACTTCATCGCCCAACTCCAGAAAATCCTGATATCCCCCTTCCGCCAAAGCCTCTACCGTGCCCTTCTCTGCAGCCGCCGCCGGCCTGCCCGGCGCCTACCAGCGGGGTCGCCGGCCTCCGGTGAACACGCCGGGGGTTGTCCGGCGGCAAGCGAGCAGGGCCGCCGCCGGAGTTCGAAAGAACGGAACACGTGCGACGACCCGTTCGACGAACGAACGTTCGTCGAACGGGGGAGGGGTCGTTTTTATTTTTTTTTTATTATTTGTTTTAAATAATGAATTTAATTATTTTAAAAATATAATTTAATAAAAAATAAAATAAATTTTAATAAAAAAATGTAATAAATTTTAAAATTGTTTATATTTTTAAAAACTACTTACGGCGACGCGTATCGAGAACGGGCGGATCCCGTTCAAAAATGCTACGCCCGTGCTTGATGCTCTCGGGCGGCCTTCGGTCGCATCAAGGCGGGCTTCGCCCGCCTCCGAACGGACTTCTCCAGTGCTCGATGCGTTGTTGCGGGCTGCGCCCGCATCAAAGCGGGATGCACCCACATCAAAGCGGGATGCGCCCGTATCAAATCGGGATGCACACACATCAAGACGAACAGTGTCCGCAATATATCCATATGAGTACTTAAAATGACCGTAAAAAAATATAAATCAATATTATAATTATTATTTTATAAAAAAAATTACGTTTTATCGTAAAAATATTAATTTCACGTAATATTTCTCCCCCTCTTCTTCCTCTTCCTTCCCCATCTCTCTCCCTTTCAATCTCCCTTTATCTCCTCCTCATTTCTCATCTCTCTTCCGCCATCTCTCTCCCTTTCTCTCTCTCACCACCCCTCTCTCTCCTCCCCTCTCTCTCTCTCCCTCTCCAACTCCTAAAAACTGCATCTCCCAACTCCAGAAAATCCCGATATCCCCCTTCTGCCAAAGCCTCTACCGTGCCCTTCTCTGCAGCCGCCGGCGGCCTGCCCGGCGCCTACCGGCGGGGTCGCCGGCCTCCGGCGAACACGCCGGGTGTTGTCCGGCGGCAAGCGAGCAGGGCCGCCGCCGGAGTTCGAACGAACGGAACCCGTTCGACAACCCGTCCCAACGTTCGTCGAACGGGGGAGGGGGGCGTTTTTAAATTATGTTTTTTATTATTTGTTTTAAATAATGAATTAAATTATTAAAAAAATATAATTTAATAAAAAATCAAATAAATTTTAATAAAAAATTGTAATAAATTTTTAAATTGTTTATATTTTTAAAAACTACTTAGGGCGACGCGTATCGAGAACGGGCGGAGCCCGTTCAAAAATGCTACGCCCGTGCTCGATGCTCTCGGGCGGCCTTCGGTCTCTTCGAGGCGGGCTTCGCCCGCCTCCGAACGGACTTCTCCGGTGCTCGATGCGTTGTTGCGGGCTGCGCCCGCATCAAAGCGGGATGCGCCCGCATCAAAGCGGGATGCGCCCGTATCAAATCGGAATGCACCCACATCAAGACGAACAGTGTCCGCAATTTATCCATATGAGTACTCAAAATGACCGTAAAAAAATATAAATTAATATTACAATTTCTATTTTATAAAAAAAAATTACGTTTTGTCATAAAAATATTAATTTCACGCAATATTTCTCCCCCTCTTCTTTCTCTTCCTTCCCCATCTCTCTCCCTTTCACTCTCCCTCTCTCTCCTCCTCTTTTCTCTTCTCCCTTCGGCCATCTCTCTCCATTTCTCTCTCTCCACCTCTCTCTCTCTCCTCCCCTCCCTCTCTCTCTCCCCATCTCATGCTCTCTCTCATGATCTAATGACTCTGTGCTTGCCGTAAAATTTTTTACCTATAATAAAAAATGAGCTACTGCCGCTCTCAAACCCCCATGCACAGGAAAAAAACGAGCGACGGACGGAATATAACATTCAGAAATTTGTGAGGGGCGGGAGCACCGTCACGTCGGGGCAATGTCGGGGCCGAAGTACTATCGTGCGGGGCATTGGAGGCCTGCCCCGTGCACTGTCGTGATCAGGGTTCTGTCGCGGTTTGCCGTAAGGGTGGAGCCTTAGTGGTTTTACATAATGAGACCATAGTCAAAATGAGTGAGTCGAGAATGTTGTTCACAAAACTGAAGCTAAATAGTTGGAATAAGGGTCATAAGGTTAATGAAGATGATGAAAAGAGACAAATCATTTCCTAAACGACACCAT
The DNA here is from genome assembly GCA_039583875.1 of Platanthera guangdongensis. Classification (NCBI taxonomy): domain Eukaryota; kingdom Viridiplantae; phylum Streptophyta; class Magnoliopsida; order Asparagales; family Orchidaceae; genus Platanthera; species Platanthera guangdongensis. The sequence goes on along the minus strand of CM077151.1, from coordinate 37,567,244 downwards.
TTTTTCTGCGTTTTCTATGAAATTTGAGTCTAATTCACTTCAGTATGCCTTTATTCGATACATTTCTTTTTGAAACTTTTTGCTGTGTGTAGTTTTATTTTCAAGGGTGCAAATTCCCCTTCTCTACATGTATGCATATCTTTCCATAATTCTTAATTTTTTGGTTAATATTTTCTTCTAATTTTCAGAAGAGAAAAACATTGTGTTATTTCATATACGTTTTGTATTACATTTCTCGCCATATTTTCTCTTTGCAGGGAGTAAACTAGTGCTTACGGAATGCATGCTTTGATTCAAAGAAACCTTCATGCCTTCCATTTGTTGACTGTGGGAGCGGAAATTTTACAGGAACAGTTAATTCTCCAGCTAACTGGACAGATTGGTTGATTAACCCAAATGCTAGTGCTTGCTTCTCTAAGGATGGAGATTTTGAATATGGAATTTACCAACAAGTCGTTAGTCTAACCACAAAACACAGTGTGGTTACACGATATGTGTATTCCTTGTTTTGGGGATTTCAGGTTTTCTTCTATTTCTGTGCTTCAAAATTGGATTCAAGATTTAATATTGAAAATAGTGTAGGTCAAAGGTGCCCTACTAGTTTATTCTTAACAGGAATTTTTGGTTTTCAGTTCTGGTTTCTCAACACATCTGGCCACAATTTATGTTACTGAATGTTTAACCCTTGACAGTTTATTAGTAGAATTGTCATAATCATACTTTTGAATAGGGTTTCTATGCAAATTATACTTTATGACTGTATATTAATAAGCTTTAGATTTCTGTGAGGTAAAACATTCTGACTGATTTTGTCCAGCATGGTTCTTACTACATCTTTGAACCGTGTTACTATTTGGAAGCTATAATTAGTAGTCCTATGGAGTTTCTCATTTATGTTTCAAGGATTAGCTACTTCCATGCATTTTTATGGTGTCATAAAATAAACAGGTTAAGTTATCTACCTTATGAAACTATTTTTGGCTTTGAAGTTAATTTGAGGAATTAACTCATTTATCTTTCAGTATTTTTTACTTCTTATTTTTGATAATGAGGGCTATAGTTTATTTGTTATACTTTTATGCCTCACAATTATTCTTAGAATGAATGGTTAAATCTAAAACATGTAAGTTTTATTAAAATTGCTTGAAGTTTTTATGCTTTTATTATTTCTATCATTACTTATTTTTTGGAAACACCCCAATGAGGCATAACAACTTTTCCTTGAGCTTGGTGATGAAGAGTTTCAAGTTTATAGCCATAGATATTTTTAGTGAAAGAATCTTGTACATTTTCTTAGTTTGTATTTTTTAATATTGCAAGTATGTATATTGAGGTATAAGTACCCACATTGGAATTTACGTGAGTAACAATCAATTGTTTATTTCTAAAAATTGTACATTACATTGCAATGTGCGACATTTCAAAAATTAATTCTACTATGCAAGCATGATCTCAACCAAAATTCTGATCGATAAGATGTGGAATTACTTAAAAGCCAAATTTTGTATTTCCCCTGGAACCATGCATGCAAAGAGAAGGATAAAATCGTAAGTAAACATGAATTTTCCACTAAAATCATGCGTGCGCTATATTGCTCCTAGATTCAGTTCCAATGGTAATTTCGAGCTCAAACAACAAGAGATCTTTTCACTAAGGCTGTGTTGCTCCTATTATCTTATGCATGCACACAAAAGAGTGGACGACTGTCTGGTGGTACAACTAGCATGTGTTAGACTCAGGGACATAATAGCCTTATTTTAATGTTGAATCTTCCATTTCCTTTTCATTAAGTGTTTTTATTGAGGACTCATATTGTGACTATTATCAAATTTCCTATACTCATTTTCCCCAATTGGAATCAAGCATTTGTTATTAGGCGAGAGGCTTGCCTATTGAGCTTCTATCATCTAGGCCGACTGCCTTCACTAACACCGCATCAAAGCTCATTCAACGATTCTACTTGTCGTTATTGACATGCCATCCATCAAGAGCTCTCAACTGCACCTTGTAGTTAGTCTAGTGAACCATTCCATATACCATCCAACCCATGTGTTCACCCGCTCACACTTCCCAACATTTTTTTTCGTTGCATGCTTCAACATCGATGTACGGCCTTAATATGCACTCTACCCAGTCGCTTAATTTTATTTATCCCTTTCATGAACTTAAGGCCATCCAATATGTGCTTCTTACGATCAGAAGATTTGTTGTGGTTCAACGTCCTCTCTCGGCCCATGAGCGCAACGTGCTATTTGTTTTTAAAAAATAGTTGCACCATTTTCATAAGTTTGAACTTATGTGTGAGTTAGGTATGCTCTTGATCCTACAATATGCACTCTTCCCAGTCACTTAATTTTGTTGATCCCTTTCATGAACTTTAGACCATCCAATATGTGCTCCCCACGATCAGAAGATATGTTTACATCTATTGTCCTCTTTCAGTCCATAGCCCCAATGCAAATATCTACAATTTAGGGTGGTGCAGTCATCCATACTTCTCTTAGAAGCAAATGATAATTCAACGACAACCAAACATGCTTTGAACCCAATTTCCTCCAAAATATCAATAACAACAATAAGGATCTCCACTGCAAGAGAAGAGACCAAGCGTGGAAGAACCTTTATTTAGTTCACCAATACTGAATCCCGATTCCAGAACAGCGAAACTGCTTTGAAAACATGGAAAATCACGTAGGACAATTTGCAGGTATCATTTTGGGTCTAGTCAAAGGAACTCTTCCTAGCGGAACAAAAAATAACTCCAAGTGGGTTAATGCTATATATTTAAGGAGTGGAAGAGAGATAGAGAGCTGAGATGAGAAGGTTTTAGGGGAAACCCAATTGATGTCCAAGGCGGAGAAAAAGAATATAATTGAAAAGGAGAATGGCATGGAAGAGAATAAAAATGTGAGAGAAGAGCCTCCTAATGAAGTAAATTTTTTACCAAAAGTACCATCCCACATCTTAAAGGAGAATGTAGTGGTTAAAAAATTGATGAATTTCTTGAAGTCATTAAAAAATTGAGAGTTAATATCCCGCTAGTGAAGTCATTGACTGAGATTCCAAGCTATGCGAAGTTTATGAATGAAATCCTAACAAAGAAAAAAAGCATGTGGTAATTAAGATGTGTGCAATGTGCTACTTGTTTAAAGAAAATAGTCACACCCTTTTCATAAGTTCGAGCCTCCTAATTAAGATGAGCGCAATGAGTGCCATGACTTACTTGTGTATTGATCTTTTGTGCTCAAACAACCATAATGTTATAATGTGATAACATAGCTGCTATTCATATAATTTCTTATCCAGTTTCATGCATATAGAAATTGCCTGCCATGTGCGTGAGAAAATTCATGCAAAATTGTCTCCACTTCCTTGTTCACTCTGCTACTCAATTGAGGATATGCTGTATCTGGAAAAAAATCATTGTCGGGTGAGGACTGGATCAATGCATGCTGCGGCCTAAGACAGGGATGTCCTCTCTCGCCTTATTTATTCATATTATGCTCCGAATTCCTATCTATTCTCATCAAGCAAAGCAACCACCCGGGTTTGGGAATTAAGGTATGTCCATCTGCCCAAAAATTATCGCATTTATTATTTGTAGATGACACACTACTTTTTGGCTCGGCAACGCCTGGAACCGCTAAGGAATTAGCTGACATCCTCTCAAACTATTGCTCATTATCGGGTGAAGCTATAAATGCAAATAAATCAAACATACTATTTGGATCAAATGTCCAGCCATCCTCAAAAGCCATCATACTTCAGCTGCTGGGCTACAAAGGAGCCACTTCGCTTAACTATCTCGGCATCAAGCTGCACCCAGGCCACTCCCGTTCTAGTGATTTTGACTCTATTCTTGAGCAAATGTCCAGGAAAATCAGATGTTGGGGTGCTCGACATCTTTCCATGGCCGGCCGGACTGCTCTAATTAAGAGTTCACTGGCCGTTATTCCTCTCCATGCGATTGCAAACATGCCGGTGCCAGCTTCTGTCTTGTCAAAAATTAATAGCCTTCTCAAGAACTTCCTATGGTCAGGAACTGAACAAAAGGGATCCATCCTTTGTACTCGCTGGGATTATATTTGCATGCCAAAGGATAAAGGCGGACTTGGAATCAAGAATATGGCCCTTTGGAGGAATGTTTGCATGACCAGAATCGCTGCTCGTATCTTTAGAAAGGAAAATTCTCTCCTGGCGCGGACATTTGGAAGCAAATATGGAAAGCTAGATTTTTTCCACCGCAAACGATCTCACTCTAAAATCTGGAAGAATATCTGCCTTGGCTCGGATTTAATGATACGGCAAACATTCTGGATTATTGGGACAGGAATCTCGGTCTCACTGCTAGATGATGCGTGGCTCGGCCCCCTCCTAATTGCTAAGTGGCCTGCATTTATTGATGTTTCCTCCTTGCCGGAGCAAGTGGCGGGACTGCTACACGAGGATGGCCAGTGGGATGAAAACCAACTAGGCCTTTTTGGGGCTGAACTAATTCATATTATCACGGCACTGCCACGTCTTATGGGGGACGATAGGCTTGTATGGGCCCAGACCGAGAAGGAAGACATGGTCGCTACTGCAACTTATGATGCTGAAAGTCCATCGCCCGTCCATACTGGGTTTAATTGCTGGAAAATTACTTCGCAGCCTCGAATGCAGATGCATCTCTGGCGTGTCTCCAATGCCCTACTGCCCACTCACTCCTGGCTCTACCATCACCGTCTCCGCAATGATGCGCTTTGCCCATGGGGCTGCGGGGTTGAAGAATCGATTGACCACATGCTAAATGGATGCAGCTTCCTCTCAAAAATTGCTCTTGAAGGTTCGCGGTTTGGCCTTCCAGCCAATGTATTGCACCGGAATCTTCTTGAATTCCTGGCCAGCGAGCAGCAAACGAGAAATGAGCCGGAAACTGCCGCTTTCCTCGCATCTATAGCCTACTACATTTGGAAAGCACGGAAGTATATGCAGCCCGCCACCATCCTCATAAATGCATTGAATGATTCATCGCGCGAACACTGGGCGTCCTTTTGTAACCAACAATCTTCTTGGACCCCCCCCCCCCCGTCGGATGGTTCAAATTAAATTTTGATGGCTCTGTGATGGAGAATAATGTGGTCGGCCTTGGTTGCGCCATCCGTGGTCATTGCGGAGCCTTGATTGCTCCCTTGGGCGTGCCCCCCCGCAGTAGATCGATCTCTATGACCGAACTCCATGCTGCACGGGCTGGAGTCAAGCTTGCTTCTCAAATGGCTGCCGACTATATGGGCATTATCTTGGAAGGTGACAGCTATGATGCATGCAAGAGACTCAATCAAATACTTTCAGGGTGCTGCTTTGGTGATGTTGATTCCGACTTGGCACACTTAGGCTTCATTTGGTTCGGCGGTGGCGGGTCGATGCGGCGGGTGGAAACGGAGTGTTCGAATCAGAGGGGGGAGGTGGCTTCTCCAAACTGAGCTTTTTTGGGCGTTTCTCAAGGCGGGCGGGTGGAAACGGAGCAAACGCCGCCGGAGGTTCATTTGTTTACCCGCCTTCCGGCGGCGTTTGCCCCAAACGGAGTGGCAAAACGCCGAACCAAATAGAGCCTTACTTCCATCATTCAGGAGAGTTGAAATTTCCCTTGTCAACCGGAAAGCTAACTCGGTGGCCGATCACGTTGCTAAGAATGCATGCTTTAATGAGTTTTTGAGGGATAGAGGAATGCCTCTAACCACGGCTTTTGCACTTCTTTTATCGCATGATGCCAACTTTTTGTAACTTTTATTTTATTATCCATATATATTAGGCCACGGCCCACTTCAAGGAAAAAAATCTTTGTAGGATCTCTCTCAGGCTAGACTATTGTCTCCTAGTGATTACCATACCATTGTTGGGAGTGACTGTGGGTATTATCTACCTCCTATTTTCCTTTTTGTTATGATGAGACTGAGGCACTGTACCCTTGTTTGAGTCACCAAATCCTCAACTGAGTCACCGGACCCTCAACCAAGTAACCCAGATTCTTCGACTGCTTCGATGAAGTTGGAGTCACACACCATGGATCTTACGGTGTAAGTATGCCTTCATTAATTCAACAATTTCAAGGTTTTAAAATATCAGTTGTCCTATTGTCATCTGTTGATTGATAGAAAGGGATCAAAAGTACTATTCACATAAACAATAAGATATATACATGTACATGTGCTGCAGGACGGCGCGTAGGGTTTGCGTATCTGTCGACAATTTGGTATCAGAGCCAGTTTCCAAAAAAAATTTAATTTTGGAATCCGCCCTGTGTAGAATAGGAACCCACAACATTATTTTTAAAAAAGATTTTTTTTATAGCATAATCATACATTTGCATTTTATTGTCGATTGCATGCATCTTCGTAGTGGTAGGTTAGTGAGTATGAGTTCCTAACACCACAATTCTCCAACTAAACACCCTCACGAGGTAAACTCGGAGATGCATCGAGATGAACATGTTCAACCGAGTCGTGGAAACGAAGGGAATGAACCACCCCCGTGGTTTTTACCTTTTGTCCATCAAATGACGACATTAACCGAGAGTGTCTACCAAATGAGAGAAGAGTTTGAAAACCTTAGTGTTTGGGTGAATAGCTTGGAAGTACCCCCTCGAGCGTCAATGCCACCTCCAGTTCGAGATGAGCATTTCGTGCGACCCCATTTTGATGTTCCACCACCTTATAGAGAAAGGTGTGCACTTAGGAGAAATCCTCTTTTTGAGGAAGAAGTTAGAAATCCCATATATATGTTTGATTTTGAGTACGATCAGGGTAGGAATTTCCCGAGGAATTTTCCTGAACCACAATGAGAGCCTTTCCTAGGTACGCGAGATCATTATCAAGAGATACCCTATAATGACGTAACTAGCGACCACGAGACCATCGTAGGCCTATCCCGACCATGCACCGTGATGATCGACCGAGAGATTGGCATTTACCGCCACCCCCACGACGTCGAGACAATTGTGATCCTTATGATGATGATTACGACTATCCTCCCCGGGATAGGCGACCGAATCTTACACGTGTTGTGAAGTTAGATCCGTCACTTTATGATGGTTCTATGGATCCCAAGATCTTTTCAGATTGAGTTATAGACATAGAGACCTATTTTGAGTGATATCGTATGACGGAAGACCAAAAGTTCTGTTTGCCAAGATGAGGTTGTCTGGGCGAGCAAAAATCTTTTAGATATGCGAGGAACGTAGTATAGAGAGGAATGAACGTCCTCCCATTACACATTGGGCACACATGAAAGCCATATTGGAGGAGCAGTACATTTCCCATTACCAGACCCATCTACAAGACCAGTTGACGTATCTATGTCAATGGTCCAAATCCGTTTTTGATTATTTAGCTGAGATGAAAGATCTTATGATTAGGTGCAACGTAGTCGAACACTCACGTGACATATCATCTAAGTTTAAGTGTGGACTGCGATCTGAGATCCGCGATGAGTTGATTCGATATGGTCACTATTCCTTTGCTGAGACTGCATCTATCGTCATCGATATAGAAGAACATCAAAGGATAACCTCCCGGTTCAAACCACAAACAAAACGAATACCTCTTGAATGAAAGAGCCGAAGGCAAGGAGAATGTGTCAAAGCCTACCTCAAACTATACAAGAGATCAAAAAGGGAATCTCCCCATGGGAACTGTGACCCATTCACAGATCTGATGTTATGAGTGCCAGTAGATGAGCCATATATTTAGATATTGTCACAAGAGGAAATACACACTAGTTATTCATGAGGTGACTGAGGAGGATGAGCCTATAGAAGAAGCTGGAGTCGAGAGGGACTCACACATTTTGAATGATGAAGTGTATGGTACGCCTAGTGATGAGGAGATAGATCCCGACGTTCTAGTGGTGAGATGTATGTTATCTGCACCAAAAGAATCAGCCGATTATTTGCAGACGAACATCTTCCAGACCTACTTCAAGGCTGGGGAGAAAGTGTGTCGTTTAGTAGTAGATAACGAGAGTTGTATGAATGTGATAGTTGAGACAATTTTACCCCGCATGAGACTCACCGCTGAGCCGCACCATTCCCCATTCCAGGTAGCTTGGGTCACCAAGATTACATTATCATTGACTAGAAGATGTTTAGTGCCCATCACTATCGGTCCCTACTCTGATAAAATCTGGTGTGACGTTATGCCTATGAATGTGTGCCACGTATTACTAGGGAGATCTTGGTTGTATGACCGAGATGTACTCATACATGGCAAGTCCAATACTTGCTCCTTTCTACTGGACAGAAAGAGAGTAGTGTTGAACCCGATACAACCCACAACACCAACATCTCACATGAGTAGTAGTGCTAAAGAATCTTTTCCTCCCACCAAAAAGAAGAAGACTCTTAGCATTATACGAGGCGCTGAGTTCCATCGAGAGAGCTTCGATGGTGGATTTTATTATGCCTTAGTGGTTTTACAGGTATTTGACGTACTGGAGAATTATGAGTCTATTCCTATACCTGCTAGGAGACTCTTAGAGGAGTTTCAGGATATAACACCTTGATGAGCTTCCGGCTGAGTTACCTCCCAAGAGGTGTATCCAACACGCGATAGATCTTGTTCCTGAAGCTCCCCTCCCACATTTACCGCATTATCGATTAAATCCTGCCGCCCACGAGAAGCTGCAGAGACAGATCAGAGAGTTACTAGACAGAGGCTTTATTCGTCATAGCTTTAGTCAATGTGTGGTGCCTGCCCTCCTTGCCCTGAAAAAGGATGGCACTTGGCATATGTGCGTTGACAGTCGTGCTGTCAACAAGATTACTGTGAATGTTTCTTCCCGTTTGAGGAGTGTCGTGAGATGCTCGGTGTGAGAGCAGTAGGTGTTAGTGGATTGTTGTTGAAATATTGTGAATGAATATTAGTGTTGTCTGTTCTTTGATTCCGGTGAATAGAGTTTAATATTGTTCCCATTTGAGGGCCGCAGAGTTGGGAGAGATGATGAACAGTAAATTTGATATTAATGTTTAGAACATTGTCCCGTTGAGTAGTGGTTGATGTATGATTCTTGCTGCTTGAATTTTGTTTCCTGTTTGAGTGTGGAGGTTGAACAGTGTTCCATGAAATTGCTGTGAGGTTGATCTTGTGAATTGTTCTGTGAAGAACTTGCCTTGCTGTGAATGAATTTGATGCTTGACTGTTTCCATGAATAGTTAGAAAGTTAAATAGCTTGTTGTGAGATAGGAGATATGAAAGTTGTGCTTAGAGATTTTTGCAACTACTCAACCATTAGAGTGAGTGAAGTTTATGTTGTTTAGTTTGTGGCTTATCAAAACCCATTGAGTGTTTGAGATTCCATATAACCAATTTCGTGTGAGAGTGAGTGAAAATTCCTCCCAACAAAATGGCGGTAGCGAGTAGGATCAGAGAGTGGAACTTCGTCATCCGGTTGTAGCTGAAGGTGAAGCTCCATAGGGGTGTCAACTGTGCTAGAGTCAAAGAGTGCAGCCCGAGCTAAGAGATTTGATGTGCAACGCTGCTGATAGAGCTGAAAACCGTGGTCTGTAGAGCTTACCTCAAGGCCCAAGAAGGAGCTCAGCTGTCTAAGGCCAGGTATCTGAAAGTGCCGATGAAGACGATGTTTGACGAAAGTCACATGAGAAGGATCATCGTCAGTAATAATCATATCATCCACATAAAGTAACAAAGGAGTCCGGCCTTGAGTGGAGTGCACAAACAGATCTGGATCATGTGAACTCGGCTGAAAACTAGTGGCTGTAATGGCAGTGCTGAAATGTGCAAACCATGCGCGGGACTCCTACTTGAGCCCATAAAGAGCTCTCCTGAAGCGGAAGACAAGGTCTGGAGGAGAGGAGAGACCAGGAGGATGAAACATGTACACCTCCCGCTGAAGATCGCCGTGAAGAAAGACATTCTTCACGTCAAGCTGAGACAGAGACTAGTGATGAACAGCTGCAACTGCAATAAGAGTACGAACTATAATCATGTGAGTGAATAGAGGAAAGGTCTCGTCGTAGTCGCGTCCCTTCTCCTGCTGAAAATCACGAGCAACAAGTAAAGCCTTGTACCTCTTTCAGAATCATCGGAGCGAGTTTTGACCTTGAAGACCAACTTGCAAGTAATCGAAACAACACCGAGTGGAAGATGGACGAACTCCCAAGTACTAGTGTGCTCAAGTGCCTCCAACTCCGCAGACATGACAGCCTTCCATTCAGGTATTTGGGCAGGCTCACAATAGAAAATCGGCTCTGGAGTACCACAAGCAGTAGCAGGAAGGGTTTGTAGGTCCAACGGTAGTAAACAAGGCTATGACGGTCTGGAGGATGTCTCTCACGATGTGGGTAGAAGCGCGCGAGATGATCATCCACATGACACTCGCTGGAGGAGACAGACACTGAGTTTGGGGGCATTGGAGGCGAGGGAGCGGAAGGGGGACGCCAAGTGTAATGATATTTGTTGTAGTTATTAGTTTTATTGTAATATTTAAGTCATTTAGTATGTTTGAGGTTTAGTCCTGCACTGTGGGTTCTGTTTGTGTGTCAGTTGTATTTTCGTATATATTTGCCCCCTTGTGGAATAATAAAGTATCCTCTACTATTATTTCTATTTTACAACATGGTATCAGAGCCTCACTCGATCTGAAACCCTAAAAAAAAATCCCGTTTGCCAGTCAGTCTCTAACTCCCTCTGGTCGGGCTCATCCCGTCTTGCTCCCGTTACGTTTTTTAGCTCCTGCTCCTGTCGACGAAGTCGAACACTGATTTCGTCAACAGGAGCGGCTCTGATCGTCAAATCCCGCCGGTCTCGCTTGCTCCCACCTTGTGACGTCCAGATCCGGTTGTCCTGATCCTGTGCTTCGCCGATCCCTGTTCATTGTTGTTGCTAGTGTCTCTCCTGACGCCGATTCTTGTCGTAGCAATCAGGTACGTTCTCGTTCTGTCATCGAATCCGGGGCTTGTTGGGGCTTCGTTTAATACTCCGGTCATCAAATCCGCCTGTTGCGGCTCCGTTCCCGTTCTGATCTGACGTGGCCTCTTCGATCTTATGACGATGTCGAGCCACTCTTCCTCCCTTTTGCCTCCATCAATTTCAATGATGCTGCCTTCCTGTCCAGTTGTTGCTGGCTGCTTCTGGCTTGTTGTTGTTCTTTCTTGTGCCTACTTCCACTTCTGCCTGAGCTTGTTCTTAATGATGTTAGTGATCTCTGTTGTTATTCCTACCTGGGTTATGGATCCGCTGCTCGTTTCTCTGGATGGATGATGGTGTTTTTTTTGTATCTTGTGACTTGTTATGAGTCCTTTTATTGTTGTGTCGTCTAATTTTTGTGTTTGATCTTAATGTTATTCCTTCTTGCACGTGTTATCTACGTGAGGGGAGTGGTGGGATGAATACGACTCAGATGATCTTTCCCGACTTTTTCGCTCTTGTTCCACACGGCCTCTGGGCTTTTTTGTCGTTTGTATTTCCCCCTGCCTTTTTATTGGTCGTGTGTTGGGGACGCGACTGATGTTGGTGTTATAGTTTCATTGGGTTGTGTCGCGTGGGACCGTGTCGCGCGGGATGTGTCGTGAGGGACCGTTTTTGTGCGGATTATTCCCGACAGATTATCCCTGACGGATTATTCCTGATCACTCGTTTGACGATTGTTCAACATCTTTCGTTCTCTTTTGCATGTTGTGTGTGTAAGTGATGTTGGTTGACCGATTTCGAGCGATTTCACATTGTCTGTGGGTCTTGCGTCGTGTGTGGGTCGGCGTCGTGAGTAGCTGTCCTCGACTTGATTCCACGGTTCAGAATTTTCCCCGGTGGCTCGTCTGATGTTTGTCCCGCATCGCCTACCTCTGTTTTCGTTATTTAATGTGTCCAAGCTGAAGTGTCCTCCTTTAGCTTGGGGGGGGGGGGGGGAGGGTGTGTTGGAGTTACTAGTTTTATCGTAATAATTAAGTCATTTAGTATGTTTGAGGGTTAGTCCCACATCGTGGGTTCTATTTGTGTGTCTATTGTATTTTCCTATATATTTGCCCCTTTGTGAGAGAATAAAGTATTCTCTACTATTATTTCTATTTTACAACAATATTGAAGGGGGATGATGAGCTAGTTAGAAGGAGAAGTGGGCGGCGAAGGGGAGGAGTGAGGTGGTGAGACTGGAGAAGTCGGAGGTGATGTAGACTTCGACTAGGGAAGAGGAGGGGAACATACCAGAGGAGATGAGACATGAGGCGGTGAGATAGGAAGGGTGAGAAACTGCACATCAGAGGGAGTAACAGATGATTGTGAGTTCGAGGAGACCGGGGACACAAAGAAAGGGTGAGACTCGTCAAAGCTTAAATCACGTGAGATGTGAAGTCAACGTGCAACATGGTCATAACCTTAGTTGTCAAGGAGCCCGCCTGAGGCAACGGGCGCACCGGATGCAGCCCGCCGCACGTCATTACGGTTGAGGCGGGCGATGTGCCCCGTGCGCGCCCCGATGCGCGCCTTACAGGCTCCCAGGCGCACCTGGGTCTTTCAAGGTGTTTTTTGCAAAAGAAATTTTTAAGATGGACAAAAACATGATCTCAGACGCACCCGAGGCACCTCTAGGCGCACTCTGGCGTCCAATTCGCTGAAATTGGGTGCCCAATTCGCTGAAATTGAGCGAATTGCGGGACCTAATTCGCTGAAATTGCTGAAATTGGGTGCCCAATTTGCTGAAATTGACCGATCCAATTTCAGCGAATTGGGAGCCCAATTCGCTCAATTTCCATTTTCCCTCATTTTTGCTCCTCACGTTTCTCAGGCGCGCGCCTGCGCCTTGTGCTTGGGCTCCAGGGGCCCTTTGCGCCTCGGTGCGCCTCGCGTCTTTAACAACACAGGTCATAACAACGATTACCCTTATGCTCAGGACTGTATACAAGGAAGACACAAGGAACAGACTGAGCAGAGAGCTTGGTAGGTTCACGTGAAGAGTAAAACATAGCACATATAGCCAAAAACACGAAGATGAGTGTAACGGGGGGGGGGGGGGTGAGAGTACAAACACACATCATGACTTTTGCTCTGAAAGAAAGTGTAAGGTTGTAGGTTAATAAGGTAGACAACAGTGGAAACAACCTCAACCAAAAAATGAGGAGGAACGTGGGAGGAGGTGAGGAGGGTTCAAAATTTCTCAATAATGTGGCGATACTTCCTTTCGGCGGTTCCATTCTTAGCATGATTATCGTGTCATGTAAGCTGAGGGAAAGTGTCGTGGTAACCCGTAGATCGCGAAAAGCATGAAAGAGGTACCCCCCCCCCCCCCCCCCGAGTCAGAACGGAAAATACTTGTGGAATGAAACTGTAAGGAAAGAAATGATGTACTTAGGCATTAGTGAGATTATGACAAAAGATAGGGCACAATGGCGACAAAGAAATGAAAGGATCCATATAGCCCCCCTTACTATAGTGGGATAATGACTTGAGTGTTGTTGTTGTATTTGAGATCCGTCATGATCGGAGAATCGTGACCATCCACGATGACCCCTTAGTCTGCAAATATGATAGATGGTTCATTTGGAGGTATTAAAAGATTGGACAAGAAAGCCGCCATTTGATTAACTGGTGTCGAAGCTGGATTCAAGTGTGAAGCTTGGTATTTTCCTCCTCCCTCTTCTCCCCGCAGCCGAATACCCCCTTTATTTTCCGTTCTTTGGACGACACTACCCTTTCTCCCAGAACCACCAACAACGGACCCAACCCTTCCATCCATCCTCCAAGTCCACAATTGGCCCCCCTCCCTTTTCCATACATCCCACCACTTCCGGCCATCCTTCCCCATTCCTGCAATCCATCACCGACCCCTCCCTTTTCCCCATAGCCCACCACAACCGTCCACCCTTCCCCCTTCACATAGTCCAACAACCAACCCCCTTCACCAAACCCCTCCCATTTCCCCTCCCCTTTCAGTTCTTCGATGATTGTCGGGAACCTCTATCGGCCACCTCCAATAAGCCTCCAACACCACCCTTTAAGTTCCTACCTCTTTCTGGTTTCTATCGATTACACGAAATCACCTCCGGCCACCACTAGCACCTAAGATGTTCACCTACGACCACCTCCAGCCAGCCACCAGCCCACCACCCTCCCGCCACTAACATAACTGTCATGACCACCTCCCCACTTCTCCACTCTCCCATTATTCCCACTCCCCTAAATTTAGGACCACTCCTAAATTATCTCCACGCCTTCCATTCCCCACTTCCCTACTATCTCCTCTACAACCTCACATGGATCCACTTTCCCCTTTCCAAACCAAGCTCCCCATCCTTTCAGCCAGCCACAACTCTACAGTCTACAGCAGCCCACATCTGCAGGCATCCCCTTCTCTCCGTTATTACGCTCCAAAAATCCTAAAGCAGGCTCTGTCCAGCCACCTGAAGGTGTCCTGCTATCCAGATCCCGTTCATTCACTGACATTGTTTCCCAGCCCCTCCAAACATCACCCTCCCTGTCCAAACCCAGAAGCCTCCATCCAGTTCAGTCTCCTTGCTGCCAGAATCTCCTTGACCCCTCCCAGATTCAATTCTAGCAATCTCGAATTAAATCGAGCAACAATTCCCAATCCACCTGACATCCAGAAGCCAAAGGAAACTTCTACCTGCAGCTATTACTCCTTCCACAGTCTCTTCTGTCCCTCCACGAATTTTGTCATACCCTCATCCACCTTCTAGCGTACTCCAGCTCTGCATCCTGCCCCTGCAATCCCATTTCTGGGGCTATTTCTTCTTTTCCAGCTCCACCACAACCCTGCCCAACACTCTGAGTGCATCTTGGAGGCCCTGAAATAGTCCTTGGTCTCATTCCCGACCACTAGAAGCTTGCCGGATACTCACAGAACCCTCTACACCTTAATTGTGTAAGTATTTAAGTTGTTTGTCATTTTCTTTTGTGTTGAAATTAGTGTCCTTTCACTGCTGTAATTATATTTGTTTGTAATCATTATCTCTAAAATTTTGTGACATTGGTTATTCTTATTCACTTGTGCTTATTTAATTACGTCTGCTCTCGCATTTATACTTCTTTTATTTTCCTTTATAAAGCTTTATCACTGTGATTTATCTAGCATCCATTTTATATAGACTCATTATTACAAGTTAAATGTCAGATTCGTATGGTTGCATTTAGGATTCATCCATTATATCCCATGTTAGGACCATCCTGCGTTAATAAGATAGTGGGCAATTTCACTAGAACAATTGAGAAGCACAAGAATAAGGTTGTTTTAATAATCCTTGGTCACTGGTGCTGTTAGAGCAGAACTTTTTTGAGGAGACGGTGTGCATGCATTTATCTCTATGCACGTTATACTGTCAAAAATCATTCTGTTCACAGCATATTACATGCCAGTGAAAAGAATGATGGGGCCCTGTATGTTTTTGCAGTTTTGTCCATGAACTGATATATTTTTGAATCAGCCTTTTAATCACTTAGTTTTCCATGCAGTATTTTATTCCTTGCTATGGGTTACAATGTGAGTGTTGATTCTTTGATATTATTTTTTATTTCAGAACCTGCCTTATATCTTGATATGCGTTTAACGTAGTTGTCTCCTAAATTTGCTCACAGCAAATCTGCACATTGGCTGGTAACCTAGTTCCGAGTTATTTTGTGTGGGAAGTTCTATTTACTATGTCCATCATTGGATTGGGGCTGCTACTTTTTGCATTGCTTATTGGAAATATGCAGAATTTCCTCCTAGCACTTGGTAGAAGGTACATTAATTACACTATTAATTTTTTTTCCTTTATAAGTTTATATTTTTACTGTTGGAGGAATGGAATTGACGCATGACGAATATGAAGTGAGTGTGTATATAATGTCGAGGACAATCTAAATGATGTAATGTTCATACAATTATCCAATGTTTAAATGCAATAATTTTTAAAATTATTAGAAGAATTCACAAATATGCACAACAATGATTAGCCGCTAGAAATACAAGCAAGTTCTAATTAAAAATAAAAGGAGATTACTTCAATTAAACGTTCGACGAATATGTATTTTAAGTAGAATTAAAATTGAACAACTTTCTTTGAATTAAAATCAAACATACTTCTGTGAATTAAATTTGAACAAATTTATGTGAATTAAATTTGAACAAACTTTTATGAATGAAAATTGGACGAACTTCCACAAAGACATCACTCGTTGCAAGTTCATGGTCAGTAAACTACTTTATCTTGCCATAACTAGACATAACATTTCTTTCGTTGTTGGAAATGCCATTCAGTTTATGGAAACCCCTAGAGAGTGTTATCTGGAAGCTACATAAAAGTATTAAAATATATCAAATGATTTCTAGGCAAATGATTGTTTTTTAAAAGAAATAACCACTTACATATTGAAGCGTATTCAGATGCATGCTATGTCGATGATAATGGTTATCGAATATCCACTGTTGGATACTTCATGTTTTTCGGAGGAAAGCTTGGCACTTGGAGAGGAAAGAAATAAGTAGTTGGGTCCAGGTCAAGTGCAGAAGTTTAATATAGAAGTTCAACTCAATATGCTTGTGAGTTAAAGTGGTTGAGAACATTTGTTAAATATTTTGGTGAAACTTCGAAGTATTTTCACCGATGTTCTGTGATAATAAAGCTGTCATCTACATATCTAAAAATCTCATGTTCCATAAAAGAACAAAACATCTATAAGTAGATTGTTATTTCATCACAATGAAATCTATCAGCTGACGAATATGCATTCTGTTTGTTACTGCTTACTTCAAATTAAGAGTTGACCGACAATTTTTCCAAACCGATTTCATCTTTTTTTTTATATTTGTGTCAAGCCGTGAATGATCAATAAATATGCTTTAGCTTGAGGGAAAGTGTTAAAGCCCGTTTGTAAAAAGTCCAAAAGGAAGCATAGTGTACATTTTCATATTTCTTATATTTAGTCTCACATCTCCAAGTATATATTCCTCCTCTATGTAATTAGTTAGTAATTTTGGAATGATAATTATTTACTATTCCAAATTCAGACGTGCATGACACAATAATTTACGTGCTTCAGTAAAAGTCAAGCTATGTTCACTTGCGTCGACGAATGTTCTTGATAATGAATATGATTATAGAGAGACAATAATTGATAACATCCTAAAGGTGTTTTTGGCTATGTTCAAACCCTAAAACTAATGGAGTTAGTAACATAGTATAACACTTTGCAATACTTTGTGGGTTTATATATATCACTCTACATTTAAGTAACTCCACTCAAAACCACTAAGGAGGAGGTATAAATTGATGGGAGTCAATTGAATGAGCTTTGTATTGAGTAGGATTCAATACATCTTGACAACACAAGTTTCCTTCAACATGTTATTATAGTGGTAACCTTAACCCTGAACACTCCCCTCACTGACTCTCCATTTCCTAACCCACCTACCTCTTCTCCATACTCGAGGATAACTGATTGTCTTTGTAACTTGCATCTTACATGCTCTAATTAGATTTTTAACACTTCCGTTTGCATGAACCATTCTTCTACAATCCTCATGCACACACCATCCTTCTATATCAATTGCGACTCTAATACTGGCTTATCAAAAACACTTGTCTCCCCAAAATCATTTCCGTTTTTTGTCTCCTTCCCCTCCTATCCATGGAGTCTGTCTATCTTGCCAACCGCTTCCTCCTCACCCACTACAAAAGTCTCTTCCAATCACCAACAATTATTAGAAAATAAACGTATTTTGTTTGCTCCATTGACATCATCAACTCCTTATATATCTATCTCGTCGAATGTTATAATTTTTTCTTCCCTTTCAATACAACACCCCTCTATTACTGGTTAACCCGTAGCACATCACTATCTAGTCAAAGTAGTGGAGTTGAATGCGAGATCGATTCGTCTATTCATAGTTTCACTTTGCTTCTGCCATATAAGAGGGATTGTGCCTAACCAGATGAGAAGAAATCAGGCGAAGGAGGAAGAGGGGAGTCTTGCTCAGTCCAAGCCCTAGTATGAGGAAGGAGGTAGAAGATAGAACTAAGAAAGATATTTAATATTCATTCATTGTTAATTTTCTCATCCCCCAAGAGGTCTTTAAGTAATATGATACATGATCCGAACATAAAGTAAGACTCGGTCGATACAAACATAATATAAAGATACGACATATGCCTACACATTATAAAATTAAGACACGACATTCCTAGCAACTCTATATAATGACTTAATAAAATATACATAAAAGTAATGGATAGTGGGCCCATAACATCCCACCTGTTTAACCCGTAATTCGTCGAGATCAGACATGACCGAGGATGGCCTGGAGGATCTCGCCCACCTAGGGCGAGTGCAGGAGAAGCCACCTCCAGGGGCAAGATCCAGGGTCCTGGAGCGAGATCTAGTTTTTAGGGGCGAGATGCAGGTCCAAAGGCGAGATCCAAGCTCCATGGGAGAGATCTAGGCTCCAGGGGCGAGATCCAAGGTTCAGGCGCGCGATCTAGGCTCCAGAGGCGAGATCCAAGCTCCAGGGTGAGATCTGGGCTCCAGGGGTGAGATTCAGGGTCCAGTGGCGAGATCCAGGCTTCAGGGGCGAGTTCCAGACTCCAGGAGCGAGATCAGGGTCTCGAGGCGAGATCCAGGTTCCAGGGGCAAGATCCAGGCTCCAGGGACGAGATCCAGGGTCCAAAGTCGAGAGCCAGACTCCAGAGACGAGATCCAAGCTCCAAAGGCAAGATCCAGGCTTTAGGGGCTTCATTGTTGGATCCCTAGTTGATTTGGGCTAGGTTCACTAGCTTAGGATGTGACCCATCATGTATAACCAGGGTCAAATTTGTGTCCTATAGTGTAGGCCAAGTCCTTAGAGTCAACTTCAGATGGAGCAGCTATCAACAAGAGCATCAGAGACTCCAGACTTAGAAGTTTTCAAGACCAAGTAAAATGAGTTTGACGTTCGTCGAACTCAGCTCGACGAAAGGTGTTCTGAGCTCGACGATTTTGAGGTGTTTCTCTGTACTGAGCTCGACGATCTTTGTTCTCTGTTCGACGAAGACTGAGATACTTCAACAAGCTAAAGTCAGGATAACTCTAGAATTTTTCTAAGTCCAACTTCAGGCTTTGGTCGACGAACTAGAATCTAAGCTCGACAAACTTGGACCTCAAGTTCACAGCTTCTCAGGTCGACGAAGTCAACTTCTCAGGTCGACGAATGCAGTACTCTACTCGACGAATTCTGAATTCAGAGGATTTGTGTCGACACTTAGGGCATGTGTCGACACCAGACAACTTATGTCGACACACAGGATATCAGTCGACATCAGCTTATGTCGACACAGAATATCAGTCATACAGAATATTTTGACTAAGTCCAGAACTGTTCTCTGCTCGACGATTTGTGGTCTACGATTTGATTCCTTCTCAGTCAGAGACTTCTTAGATTCTAAGTCCACAATAATTCTTCGGTCGACGAATTTGGATCTCTATTCGACGAATAAAGTTTGACAGTGATGTTTATCTGTTCGACGAACTCTGGAACTCTGGTCGACGAATGCAGACTGTCAGTTCGACGAAGATTGTAGCAGAAGTGACAAGATTCCCTTGAAGACAAATTATTATTGTCTGCTCGACGAACTGTGAACTCAGCTCGACGATTCCTGTTCTTCGTTCGACGATTCCAGACTAGGTCTTCTCCAGTTTTCCCGTCCCTTTTCTTGGCGATGATTCCTGAGTAATTAATGACAGATCTTCTCGGAATGTTACCGTTAGAACGTGCATAAATCTTGGATTATTACATGCCGTTTTTCCATGGAACAGTTAGAGAAATCATTGATTGCCGCTTCCTTTCCAGGCTGACTGCAATTACTGCTCAACATTCAAATTTCGAATGTTCCTCAGTCAGTCAAAAAAAAGAAGTTAGAAAAGAAAAGGATTAATCAGTAAGAGATACAATCACCAATACAGACACAGACAGACATTGCACAGAGGAACAATCTTACTACAATCAAAAGTTCTTTTCTGCAATCGGCCCAGTCCAGAGAATATCTTCAAGAAGAAGAAGAAGAACATTCAATTACTATCAAGAGTCTTCTTCCTTCAACTCTACAGGACAACTTCAGAAGGACAACAAAACTCTATCTGTCAAAGAAGTTCCTGAAGCAATCTCTGGTCCAGGCACTCAAGTTTTGAAGACCTGTCACCCTGAAGCAGTGCTCCAGAATTCCTGATCCATTCAAGATCTCAGGGGGAGCAATCTGCTAAAATCAATGCACAAGTCTTCTCAGTTGTTATTGAGAAAGAGAAGACACCATCACCTCTTTTTCAACTCCTGTACAGGGTTTTAATTCCTTTCAAAATTATTCCTGGTTGCAAGTCTCCTACCAAAAGACTTGAGGTTTTGGTTTTTGAGCACCTGAACAAAAGCTTATTGGTGTCAGACACTTGATCAAAAACCTGAGTGGATTCCTACCAGGGTGGTATAAGAGTGGATGTACCCAGGTTGGGGAACCACTATAAATTTCTTGTGTCGTCTGGTTGCCCATTTTTCTTTTGTTTTGGCTGTGATTTGTGATTGTTTAGGTTGCTGTGCTTATTTTATTTTATTTACTGACTTGTTCACTTAGCATTACAACAAAAGTTGTAAAAAGTTTGTAGTGAGCACAATAGTCTATTCACCCCCCCCCTCTAAAGTATTTCAGATCTAACCTGCACTTTCAATATTGATAATATTTCGATGAATCTCCTCGAGCTCGGGTGAGTGACTTGAGCTTGTGCAATGTTGGATGATTTCGTATTGCTTGGAAAATCTTGTTTTAAGGGGGCATTTATGGGTGCGGATTCTCGGTGTCGGCGTGACTTCTTTGCTGAGCAGGTGTCTGCGTGTTGCTTGTAGTTTCTTTTACGCTCCTGGTGTGATTCACTATCCTACTTGCTCTTCCAAGGTCCGTTAATTGTGGAGTTTTTGATGCCCCTTGTATCGTGGGCTACCGAGATGACGATCTTGCGTGTTTCGGGTTAGTGTTGCTGGAGTGAGAGAACTACTAGTACTCGAGAACTCCTTTTCTATATCGTACTCCTTGTAGGGCGCGTCCTAGTCGTGACAAAGAGTTCATCAGGTGGTGATGACTCACTATGCACGAACGGTGGCGCAGACGGCGGTTTTACTTCTCGACATATGACGAGCATTATGGCTTGGAGTTTGTTGATTTTGGGAGGTGTGTTTGGCGAACATGCCCTCTAGCAGGCTTGTGGTAGCTACTTGATCAGTTTTGTCAATGTTAGTAGGGGCTGGCTTGGTGCGCCGTCCTGGGACAGACGTTTCAGCTGTCCAGGCACTTCTTTTTGCCATTGGAGCTGTTCCTTAGAAGCTGTCAGATTAGAGGTTCTATCGCTTCGTACCACTGTGCAGAGGGTACAATCTTCTGAAGATGTTGGGAACTCGTTTCCCATAGACGGCGCCAAACTATTGCAGACTAACTCGACGTCCCGGTTGGGTCGGAATTCTTGGACAGTCTTAGCTCTCGAGACGGTCGAGCGTGCACACAACCAAAAGAGTAGGTTGATTGTACACAAGTAGTTTTAACGT
This sequence comes from Platanthera guangdongensis, assembly GCA_039583875.1. Taxonomy (NCBI): domain Eukaryota; kingdom Viridiplantae; phylum Streptophyta; class Magnoliopsida; order Asparagales; family Orchidaceae; genus Platanthera; species Platanthera guangdongensis. The sequence goes on along the minus strand of CM077151.1, from coordinate 37,545,704 downwards.
GGAAAAATCCCTCAACTGGGTAAAAAATCATTTGACTGGATCTGTGCCGGTCAAAATCAACTATTTTCCAGTGGTTACAACTAGTTCTTGAAGTCGAGGATGACATGTCACCTCTTGTTACAATTATGGGGTGAGAGAACATTTTACACGCAACAGACAATAGGTCGTCGCGCCGGGATTTGTTACAGATTGCGCTTCATGTCGGTGGTCTTTGGATAACGACTTGCTGATTCTGGATGTGAGGCAGAATACTTGGTCTTGTAGTTGCTGGAGTCGCTTGGAACTTGGATGATTCAGCTTTGTCGGGTGGTTGTGACTTGAACCGTTTGTGGCTCAGGTGTGGCTCGGAGGTGGCTCGTAGGTGTAACGCCCCGAAACTCAAAAGAGGGACGGGCAGCGTTTAGAGACAAGTTTGGGACTTGGTATGGGTCACACGGCCTGGGACACGGGCACGTCTCAGGGCCGTGTCGTGCTCGGGTTTGACGATCTGGCTATGTGGTCGGCGAAAATGCAGTCGACGATCGTCGAGCCAGCGAACACGGCCTGAGACACGGGCGTGTCACAGGTCGTGTCCTGCTCGGGCTGTTAGCCGAGCTGTATCTGGGGATGAACACGGCCTGGAGCCCAGGCGTGTTCGGGTTTGCCACGGGCTTGTCAAATTCAACACGGGCGGGTTGAATACCCGTGTTCTCTTCGGGATGGTTTTGGTCCTGTGTCGATGGAGGAACACGCCCCTCAACATGGGCGTGTACTGTTTGACACGGGTATATCAAGTGTGACACGGGCGTGTCGAGAGCCCATGTCCTAGTCTGGATGCGACGGTTTTGGCGTCGATTGGGACACACGGCCTTGGACACGGGCATGTCACAAGCCGTGTTCGGCCTAGGAGATTGATTTTAAGTGTGAACTGTGGCCGTCTGTTTCCTTCTTTTGGGATCCAAGGGCCCACGCTGTTTCTTGCTGGGTTTAATCCGGGAATAGGGTTTGAAACCCTTATTTCCCTTTTGAGTTTCTCTTTCTAAAAGCCTTAGAGAGAGGGGAGAGCAAGGAAGAAGGAGGAGAGTTCTGACCGCCGGTGGAGCTTCGGAGCCCCAAATCGCAAGCCGAGTTCGGATCTACGGAGGCGAGGCCGTTGCGGTGCTTTTCATCCACCTAAATGTTCATGGGGCCGAAGAGAAACACAAGAGTAACAATTCTCATCTTGTACATGTGAAGTCATCTTTCCTTTTGCATAGTAAGCCCGCTCTCGTAAGTGTGCGGTGAGTGTGAGGAGTTCCTTCGGGTAGACATGAATAGCCCCTGTTGTTTTGCATGTAGAGTCTACAATAGAAGTACGGACGTAGGCATGGTGTGTGAAGCCTACCCGGGCAAGTTGGTCTGGATCGGTGATGTTGCATTGCATGAATGGCCGGAGAAGACTCCGTGCCGATGGTTGTTTTTGGGTTTTCTACGCGGTAGATTGCAACAGGGAACCTTAGGGACTAACTTCAAGGTGCACCCAAAAAATTGGGCAGATACGTGATTCTGCCATCTTGGTGGCCTGAGAGCCAACTTGCACATAACTGGGTTATGTAAAGTCTGTGATCGAATTGGGACTCGGGGAAGCTTGACCCGCGCGGACGGCTTAAATTGACGTTGTGGTGTGAGTAACGGGTTAGGCGGAACCGTACCCGCTCTAGGTCGTTTGGTTAGAGAGACCTAAGGTACGTGGTACTCGCCGTTGGCATAGATGGAGGGTCTTAGGCTCAGGCCTTAAAGACCATATTGCTCACGAGATTTGTCGTCCAAGGGGAGGTGGTGAGACCACAGGTTTGACCAGGTTCACCGAGAATGTGCCCTGAGAGCACGGTGTGTGTGGCCGTGAGTGCCTACGCCTGTACTGAAGTATTTTTACACTATAATGATTGACTATGCTAATAAAGTGCAGTGAAGGAGCATCACCGCCCCGAGTTTAGGGGTGGGGTCGTTATAATTTGGTCAGCTTTAACTGACCATTGCTTTTGTTTGTCACCGTTTTGGTGGAATGTTGCTTGCAGGTGCTACGGAGCCTCGTGGCTAATAGCGGGCAAAAAGCCCTTGTTGCTGAGCCGGCCCTCGAAGGCTTATATATGAATGTTTACCTTTATTCTCAAGTGTGACCAACCTGCGTGCTGAGGTTTGGAAGACACTATTTAGTTGAGTAAACTCTTGTAAGGTCAAAAGGCCAAGTACTTGTGTATTTGTATGCTCATTCCATTTGGGTTTTTATTGTTAGCGGATATTCATGTTGTGGCTGGATTCTTATTTTGCAATATTTAAAATGCTTTCGCTAGAATGTACTCTGTGCAGGACGTTGGTTATTGGAAGGATGGTTCATTGCGTAACCCTTCAATCTGTCTGTGGTATATGACGTCGGGCCCCGACCGGACATACTGGTATATGCTATGTGATGGATGGGGGGTGTTACAGTAGGTGACTCGTATGAGAAAATTAACAGAGCTTCGACCTGAGGAAGAAAATACTCTGAAGAAAAAGATGAGAAATGAGGAGGCCTAGAGCTCCTTTTATAAGCTTCAGGAGGTGATTACAGTGATTATGCGGCTATCCGCACACCGTAACCACCATCATTAATGTTTTTACTATAGTTTTGAATGCGCGTATCCCGCTATTTGGAAACCGCCATTAATAAAATAATTAAATATTAATTAAATTCCTCCCACTAACCTGATGGTTAGTGGGTGGTTACGCACAGATCGAACGACCGAGGATGCCCCCCCTTGATCGGGCGTGTAGAACCTCGTATTCGCGGAGTGCGATCACCAAGCAAGCGCAAGGTGTAATCCATAGAATGATCCCGGACAAGTGAGCCCAAAGGATAAGGGGGCAAAGGGTCGAGTACAACGGGAGATCGACACTCCCCTTGGCGGGGGCGGGTGTGGCGGGAGGCCCACACCTACCCCGACCCTATTTCAAGGAGGGGGTGCGGCAGGAAGCCGACACCCGCCCTGCCCCTTTTTAGGGGGCGGGTGCGGCGGGAGACCGGCACCCGCCCCGGCCCTTTTTCAGGGGGCGGGTGCGACGGGAGGCCGGCACCCGCCCCGCCCCGGCTTGAGCAGCTAGCCCGGCTTGAGGGTCTCGCCCGACTTGAGTGCCTTGCCCGGCTCGAGGGTATCGCCCGGCTTGAGTGTCTACTATTTTGCCCATGGTGGGCAGCGAATAGGTGTTAAAATAGCGAAGTTTGGCTGTTGGCAGACCAGCCCAGGGTATTTCAATAATTTTAGAGCAGCGTGATTGCGCTATTGGCAAGTCATCCCCAAAAAATCTATAAATAGACCCTTGGGTGCCTTAGAGAGGGATCCAGTTTCACCAATCTTCATCTTCTTCATTCATCCTCTAAGGCACCAAGCTCAGCATTGGCTAGGGAGGGGGAAATCTCAAAGGTCTTTCGGGTGTGAGGTGGGACCTGCACGCTAGAGCCAAGAGTCATTTTCTAAATTCAGATCTCTCACAAAGGGACGACTTGGAGAAGTAGGTGTGAGTTGCACCCCTAGGTGCGAACTCTAGGTGGAACCAAATCTCGGTTTCAACAAGACGGCGGGAGCCCAGCATTACCTAGGGATTCGTCCAATTTCTATTTCCAGCCCCTTCTTGAGAGAGGGGGGAAGGGTTTGTTTTATAGAAGTGAATTAGGGTTATTAAGCTATGTGGGTTTTGGTGGCGGGCTTTGGAGGGGTATTAAAACACTTTAACTTTGGGCTTAACTTGAAAGGAAATTGCTAATTATAAATTGAAATAGTTAATTAATTAAGCTTGCCCTAATTAGCCAACTCCTAAAATATCGGACCAATGCATTTGAGGTCTCGTTGGTCGGTCACACCAACGAGCCAGATAAAAAATTGCGCGAAAGCGTGCACGATACAAAATTACATCAAAAGCGTTGATACGTGCGCGATACAACTTGACGCTACAACATAATCCAAAAATGCACAAAAACGTGCGGTACAATAATAAAAGACACGTGCGATAAAAAATAATAATAACAACCCGACGCGGGTTGCATCATCAAGGCGCGCGCTGGAAAAGCCGGGCGCGTCGGGCGCACCAGGTGCACCGCACGACGCTCGAGCACGACCAAGGTGGGCGAATTGCCTCGGGCGCGCCGAGGCATGCCCAGGCACGCGCCTTGCGTGCCATCCAGGCGCATATTAGGCGCGCCTGACAATTTTCCGGCCCAAGTTTGGGCCTGCAACCGATTTGGTTTATTTAGCGTTTAGGGTTTTGTTTTCTCATATGAAGTTGGGGCTCATTTTTTTCATCTTATGCCATCAGAACACTCTCACCCGCTACCGGAAAGCTCGCCCTCTTCCGCTTGCCGTTCGCCGCTCCTCTTCCGCTTGCCGTTCGCCGCTGATTTTGGTATATTCTTCTTTTCTCATAAGCAGAATTACTTCTTCTTTCACTGGCTTTTAAAATCTTGCTTAACGGCTGACCTTATTTTTGCAGCTTTTTCTTCTTCTCTCTGCCACATTCTATATTTCATGCACTGCAACTTGCTGAATGTCCTACAAAAGCTTAAAAGATACGCTAAATTCTCTCAATTTCCGCGAATTGGGCGCCCCCCACACGCCTCAACGAATTTAGTGCCAAATTATCTCAATTTCAATGAATTGGGCGTCCAATTCGCTCAATTTCAACGAATTCAGCGAATTGGGCGCCCAATTTGCTCAATTTCAGGGAATTATGCGCCAAATTCGCTCAATTTCAACGAAATAACCCCCTCAATTTGCTCACTTTCAGCAAATTGGGCCCCTAATTTGCTCACTTTCAGAGAATTGGGCCCCCAATTCGCTCAATTTTCTCTTTCCTCCATTTTTGCGTTTCACGTGCCTCATGCGCGCCTGCACCTATGCTCCAGGGCCCCTTTGCGCCTCGGTGCGTCTTGCGCTTTTGATAACTTAGCTTTTATTGCAATAAAAACTCCTTGATGCATGTGAAAAGAATCATCGAAAATTCTGATCATTCCCCACATAAGCCACTTCAAGGAAGTTGTCTCCAGCTTTATTGTTAACATGATTGCAACCGACCATCTCCATAATTTAATTTAATCAGTCTCCATTTAACACCTCGTCTAGTTTTTTTTAACGGATGAACCGCGGACTGAACCACGTTCTCTGAACCGTGCTCCCTGAACCGCACTCCCTGAACCGCGACCTGAACCGCACACTTTGTTATTTTTAGTCACGCATTGTGGGATTTGCCATCTATTTCGTGTTTAAATAATAAGGTAGCTTTCAATCTTTTGAAATCAACGGGCAATCAGAACTAGTGAGCTTCTGTCGGTCTAATTCGAGCTAGCCCATTCACACTCGAGACTATGTAAGTATTGTTGCTGGCCCAGTGTTGTTAGCTGTGCCGCCAATCATTTAATATAACAATCACTTAATATAACAATCACACTATCCTACCAGTTCAATGATTGAAAGTAAAATTGAAAAGATGAATTTAATCTTAACCGTCCAATCATTCAATATAACAATCACTTTTTATCAATTCTGTCGGTCTAATCGTGGGCTAGAATTTGGGGTAGAAACCGCAAAATTGATAAAAAGTGATTGTTATATTGAATGATTGGACGGTTAAGATTAAATTCATCTTTTCAATTTTACTTTCAATCATTGAACTGGTAGGATAGTGTGATTGTTATATTAAGTGATTGTTATATTAAATGATTGGCGGCACAGCTAACAACACTGGGCCAGCAACAATACTTACATAGTCTCGAGTGTGAATGGGCTAGCTCGAATTAGACCGACAGAAGCTCACTAGTTCTGATTGCCCGTTGATTTCAAAAGATTGAAAGCTACCTTATTATTTAAACACGAAATAGATGGCAAATCCCACAATGCGTGACTAAAAATAACAAAGTGTGCGGTTCAGGTCGCGGTTCAGGGAGTGCGGTTCAGGGAGCACGGTTCAGAGAACGTGGTTCAGTCCGCGGTTCATCCGTTAAAAAAACTAGACGAGGTGTTAAATGGAGACTGATTAAATTAAATTATGGAGATGGTCGGTTGCAATCATGTTAACAATAAAGCTGGAGACAACTTCCTTGAAGTGGCTTATGTGGGGAATGATCAGAATTTTCGATGATTCTTTTCACATGCATCAAGGAGTTTTTATTGCAATAAAAGCTAAGTTATCAAAAGCGCAAGACGCACCGAGGCGCAAAGGGGCCCTGGAGCATAGGTGCAGGCGCGCATGAGGCACGTGAAACGCAAAAATGGAGGAAAGAGAAAATTGAGCGAATTGGGGGCCCAATTCTCTGAAAGTGAGCAAATTAGGGGCCCAATTTGCTGAAAGTGAGCAAATTGAGGGGGTTATTTCGTTGAAATTGAGCGAATTTGGCGCATAATTCCCTGAAATTGAGCAAATTGGGCGCCCAATTCGCTGAATTCGTTGAAATTGAGCGAATTGGACGCCCAATTCATTGAAATTGAGATAATTTGGCACTAAATTCGTTGAGGCGTGTGGGGGGCGCCCAATTCGCGGAAATTGAGAGAATTTAGCGTATCTTTTAAGCTTTTGTAGGACATTCAGCAAGTTGCAGTGCATGAAATATAGAATGTGGCAGAGAGAAGAAGAAAAAGCTGCAAAAATAAGGTCAGCCGTTAAGCAAGATTTTAAAAGCCAGTGAAAGAAGAAGTAATTCTGCTTATGAGAAAAGAAGAATATACCAAAATCAGCGGCGAACGGCAAGCGGAAGAGGAGCGGCGAACGGCAAGCGGAAGAGGGCGAGCTTTCCGGTAGCGGGTGAGAGTGTTCTGATGGCATAAGATGAAAAAAATGAGCCCCAACTTCATATGAGAAAACAAAACCCTAAACGCTAAATAAACCAAATCGGTTGCAGGCCCAAACTTGGGCCGGAAAATTGTCAGGCGCGCCTAATATGCGCCTGGATGGCACGCAAGGCGCGTGCCTGGGCATGCCTCGGCGCGCCCGAGGCAATTCGCCCACCTTGGTCGTGCTCGAGCGTCGTGCGGTGCACCTGGTGCGCCCGACGCGCCCGGCTTTTCCAGCGCGCGCCTTGATGATGCAACCCGCGTCGGGTTGTTATTATTATTTTTTATCGCACGTGTCTTTTATTATTGTACCGCACGTTTTTGTGCATTTTTGGATTATGTTGTAGCGTCAAGTTGTATCGCGCACGTATCAACGCTTTTGATGTAATTTTGTATCGTGCACGCTTTCGCGCAATTTTTTATCTGGCTCGTTGGTGTGACCGACCAACGAGACCTCAAATGCATTGGTCCGATATTTTAGGAGTTGGCTAATTAGGGCAAGCTTAATTAATTAACTATTTCAATTTATAATTAGCAATTTCCTTTCAAGTTAAGCCCAAAGTTAAAGTGTTTTAATACCCCTCCAAAGCCCGCCACCAAAACCCACATAGCTTAATAACCCTAATTCACTTCTATAAAACAAACCCTTCCCCCCTCTCTCAAGAAGGGGCTGGAAATAGAAATTGGACGAATCCCTAGGTAATGCTGGGCTCCCGCCGTCTTGTTGAAACCGAGATTTGGTTCCACCTAGAGTTCGCACCTAGGGGTGCAACTCACACCTACTTCTCCAAGTCGTCCCTTTGTGAGAGATCTGAATTTAGAAAATGACTCTTGGCTCTAGCGTGCAGGTCCCACCTCACACCCGAAAGACCTTTGAGATTTCCCCCTCCCTAGCCAATGCTGAGCTTGGTGCCTTAGAGGATGAATGAAGAAGATGAAGATTGGTGAAACTGGATCCCTCTCTAAGGCACCCAAGGGTCTATTTATAGATTTTTTGGGGATGACTTGCCAATAGCGCAATCACGCTGCTCTAAAATTATTGAAATACCCTGGGCTGGTCTGCCAACAGCCAAACTTCGCTATTTTAACACCTATTCGCTGCCCACCATGGGCAAAATAGTAGACACTCAAGCCGGGCGATACCCTCGAGCCGGGCAAGGCACTCAAGTCGGGCGAGACCCTCAAGCCGGGCTAGCTGCTCAAGCCGGGGCGGGGCGGGTGCCGGCCTCCCGTCGCACCCGCCCCCTGAAAAAGGGCCGGGGCGGGTGCCGGTCTCCCGCCGCACCCGCCCCCTAAAAAGGGGCAGGGCGGGTGTCGGCTTCCTGCCGCACCCCCTCCTTGAAATAGGGTCGGGGTAGGTGTGGGCCTCCCGCCACACCCGCCCCCGCCAAGGGGAGTGTCGATCTCCCGTTGTACTCGACCCTTTGCCCCCTTATCCTTTGGGCTCACTTGTCCGGGATCATTCTATGGATTACACCTTGCGCTTGCTTGGTGATCGCACTCCGCGAATACGAGGTTCTACACGCCCGATCAAGGGGGGGCATCCTCGGTCGTTCGATCTGTGCGTAACCACCCACTAACCATCAGGTTAGTGGGAGGAATTTAATTAATATTTAATTATTTTATTAATGGCGGTTTCCAAATAGCGGGATACGCGCATTCAAAACTATAGTAAAAACATTAATGATGGTGGTTACGGTGTGCGGATAGCCGCATAATCACTGTAATCACCTCCTGAAGCTTACAAAAGGAGCTCTAGGCCTCCTCATTTCTCATCTTTTTCTTCAGAGTATTTTCTTCCTCAGGTCGAAGCTCTGTTAATTTTCTCATACGAGTCACCTACTGTAACACCCCCCATCCATCACATAGCATATACCAGTATGTCGGTCGGGGCCCGACGTCATATACCACAGACAGATTGAAGGGTTACGCAATGAACCATCCTTCCAATAACCAACGTCCTGCACAGAGTACATTCTAGCGAAAGCATTTTAAATATTGCAAAATAAGAATCCAGCCACAACATGAATATCCGCTAACAATAAAAACCCAAATGGAATGAGCATACAAATACACAAGTACTTGGCCTTTTGACCTTACAAGAGTTTACTCAACTAAATAGTGTCTTCCAAACCTCAGCACGCAGGTTGGTCACACTTGAGAATAAAGGTAAACATTCATATATAAGCCTTCGAGGGCCGGCTCAGCAACAAGGGCTTTTTGCCCGCTATTAGCCACGAGGCTCCGTAGCACCTGCAAGCAACATTCCACCAAAACGGTGACAAACAAAAGCAATGGTCAGTTAAAGCTGACCAAATTATAACGACCCCACCCCTAAACTCGGGGCGGTGATGCTCCTTCACTGCACTTTATTAGCATAGTCAATCATTATAGTGTAAAAATACTTCAGTACAGGCGTAGGCACTCACGGCCACACACACCGTGCTCTCAGGGCACATTCTCGGTGAACCTGGTCAAACCTGTGGTCTCACCACCTCCCTTGGACGACAAATCTCGTGAGCAATATGGTCTTTAAGGCCTGAGCCTAAGACCCTCCATCTATGCCAACGGCGAGTACCACGTACCTTAGGTCTCTCTAACCAAACGACCTAGAGCGGGTACGGTTCCGCCTAACCCGTTACTCACACCACAACGTCAATTTAAGCCGTCCGCGCGGGTCAAGCTTCCCCGAGTCCCAATTCGATCACAGACTTTACATAACCCAGTTATGTGCAAGTTGGCTCTCAGGCCACCAAGATGGCAGAATCACGTATCTGCCCAATTTTTTGGTGCACCTTGAAGTTAGTCCCTAAGGTTCCCTGTTGCAATCTACCGCGTAGAAAACCCAAAAACAACCATCGGCACGGAGTCTTCTCCGGCCATTCATGCAATGCAACATCACCGATCCAGACCAACTTGCCCGGGTAGGCTTCACACACCATGCCTACGTCCGTACTTCTATTGTAGACTCTACATGCAAAACAACAGGGGCTATTCATGTCTACCCGAAGGAACTCCTCACACTCACCGCACACTTACGAGAGCGGGCTTACTATGCAAAAGGAAAGATGACTTCACATGTACAAGATGAGAATTGTTACTCTTGTGTTTCTCTTCGGCCCCATGAACATTTAGGTGGATGAAAAGCACCGCAACGGCCTCGCCTCCGTAGATCCGAACTCGGCTTGCGATTTGGGGCTCCGAAGCTCCACCGGCGGTCAGAACTCTCCTCCTTCTTCCTTGCTCTCCCCTCTCTCTAAGGCTTTTAGAAAGAGAAACTCAAAAGGGAAATAAGGGTTTCAAACCCTATTCCCGGATTAAACCCAGCAAGAAACAGCGTGGGCCCTTGGATCCCAAAAGAAGGAAACAGACGGCCACAGTTCACACTTAAAATCAATCTCCTAGGCCGAACACGGCTTGTGACATGCCCGTGTCCAAGGCCGTGTGTCCCAATCGACGCCAAAACCGTCGCATCCAGACTAGGACATGGGCTCTCGACACGCCCGTGTCACACTTGATATACCCGTGTCAAACAGTACACGCCCATGTTGAGGGGCGTGTTCCTCCATCGACACAGGACCAAAACCATCCCGAAGAGAACACGGGTATTCAACCCGCCCGTGTTGAATTTGACAAGCCCGTGGCAAACCCGAACACGCCTGGGCTCCAGGCCGTGTTCATCCCCAGATACAGCTCGGCTAACAGCCCGAGCAGGACACGACCTGTGACACGCCCGTGTCTCAGGCCGTGTTCGCTGGCTCGACGATCGTCGACTGCATTTTCGCCGACCACATAGCCAGATCGTCAAACCCGAGCACGACACGGCCCTGAGACGTGCCCGTGTCCCAGGCCGTGTGACCCATACCAAGTCCCAAACTTGTCTCTAAACGCTGCCCGTCCCTCTTTTGAGTTTCGGGGCGTTACACCTACGAGCCACCTCCGAGCCACACCTGAGCCACAAACGGTTCAAGTCACAACCACCCGACAAAGCTGAATCATCCAAGTTCCAAGCGACTCCAGCAACTACAAGACCAAGTATTCTGCCTCACATCCAGAATCAGCAAGTCGTTATCCAAAGACCACCGACATGAAGCGCAATCTGTAACAAATCCCGGCGCGACGACCTATTGTCTGTTGCGTGTAAAATGTTCTCTCACCCCATAATTGTAACAAGAGGTGACATGTCATCCTCGACTTCAAGAACTAGTTGTAACCACTGGAAAATAGTTGATTTTGACCGGCACAGATCCAGTCAAATGATTTTTTACCCAGTTGAGGGATTTTTCCACGTTAAAACTACTTGTGTACAATCAACCTACTCTTTTGGTTGTGTGCACGCTCGACCGTCTCGAGAGCTAAGACTGTCCAAGAATTCCGACCCAACCGGGACGTCGAGTTAGTCTGCAATAGTTTGGCGCCGTCTATGGGAAACGAGTTCCCAACATCTTCAGAAGATTGTACCCTCTGCACAGTGGTACGAAGCGATAGAACCTCTAATCTGACAGCTTCTAAGGAACAGCTCCAATGGCAAAAAGAAGTGCCTGGACAGCTGAAACGTCTGTCCCAGGACGGCGCACCAAGCCAGCCCCTACTAACATTGACAAAACTGATCAAGTAGCTACCACAAGCCTGCTAGAGGGCATGTTCGCCAAACACACCTCCCAAAATCAACAAACTCCAAGCCATAATGCTCGTCATATGTCGAGAAGTAAAACCGCCGTCTGCGCCACCGTTCGTGCATAGTGAGTCATCACCACCTGATGAACTCTTTGTCACGACTAGGACGCGCCCTACAAGGAGTACGATATAGAAAAGGAGTTCTCGAGTACTAGTAGTTCTCTCACTCCAGCAACACTAACCCGAAACACGCAAGATCGTCATCTCGGTAGCCCACGATACAAGGGGCATCAAAAACTCCACAATTAACGGACCTTGGAAGAGCAAGTAGGATAGTGAATCACACCAGGAGCGTAAAAGAAACTACAAGCAACACGCAGACACCTGCTCAGCAAAGAAGTCACGCCGACACCGAGAATCCGCACCCATAAATGCCCCGTTAAAACAAGATTTTCCAAGCAATACGAAATCATCCAACATTGCACAAGCTCAAGTCACTCACCCGAGCTCGAGGAGATTCATCGAAATATTATCAATATTGAAAGTGCAGGTTAGATCTGAAATACTTTAGAGGGGGGGGGTGAATAGACTATTGTGCTCACTACAAACTTTTTACAACTTTTGTTGTAATGCTAAGTGAACAAGTCAGTAAATAAAATAAAATAAGCACAGCAACCTAAACAATCACAAATCACAGCCAAAACAAAAGAAAAATGGGCAACCAGACGACACAAGAAATTTATAGTGGTTCCCCAACCTGGGTACATCCACTCTTATACCACCCTGGTAGGAATCCACTCAGGTTTTTGATCAAGTGTCTGACACCAATAAGCTTTTGTTCAGGTGCTCAAAAACCAAAACCTCAAGTCTTTTGGTAGGAGACTTGCAACCAGGAATAATTTTGAAAGGAATTAAAACCCTGTACAGGAGTTGAAAAAGAGGTGATGGTGTCTTCTCTTTCTCAATAACAACTGAGAAGACTTGTGCATTGATTTTAGCAGATTGCTCCCCCTGAGATCTTGAATGGATCAGGAATTCTGGAGCACTGCTTCAGGGTGACAGGTCTTCAAAACTTGAGTGCCTGGACCAGAGATTGCTTCAGGAACTTCTTTGACAGATAGAGTTTTGTTGTCCTTCTGAAGTTGTCCTGTAGAGTTGAAGGAAGAAGACTCTTGATAGTAATTGAATGTTCTTCTTCTTCTTCTTGAAGATATTCTCTGGACTGGGCCGATTGCAGAAAAGAACTTTTGATTGTAGTAAGATTGTTCCTCTGTGCAATGTCTGTCTGTGTCTGTATTGGTGATTGTATCTCTTACTGATTAATCCTTTTCTTTTCTAACTTCTTTTTTTGACTGACTGAGGAACATTCGAAATTTGAATGTTGAGCAGTAATTGCAGTCAGCCTGGAAAGGAAGCGGCAATCAATGATTTCTCTAACTGTTCCATGGAAAAACGGCATGTAATAATCCAAGATTTATGCACGTTCTAACGGTAACATTCCGAGAAGATCTGTCATTAATTACTCAGGAATCATCGCCAAGAAAAGGGACGGGAAAACTGGAGAAGACCTAGTCTGGAATCGTCGAACGAAGAACAGGAATCGTCGAGCTGAGTTCACAGTTCGTCGAGCAGACAATAATAATTTGTCTTCAAGGGAATCTTGTCACTTCTGCTACAATCTTCGTCGAACTGACAGTCTGCATTCGTCGACCAGAGTTCCAGAGTTCGTCGAACAGATAAACATCACTGTCAAACTTTATTCGTCGAATAGAGATCCAAATTCGTCGACCGAAGAATTATTGTGGACTTAGAATCTAAGAAGTCTCTGACTGAGAAGGAATCAAATCGTAGACCACAAATCGTCGAGCAGAGAACAGTTCTGGACTTAGTCAAAATATTCTGTATGACTGATATTCTGTGTCGACATAAGCTGATGTCGACTGATATCCTGTGTGTCGACATAAGTTGTCTGGTGTCGACACATGCCCTAAGTGTCGACACAAATCCTCTGAATTCAGAATTCGTCGAGTAGAGTACTGCATTCGTCGACCTGAGAAGTTGACTTCGTCGACCTGAGAAGCTGTGAACTTGAGGTCCAAGTTTGTCGAGCTTAGATTCTAGTTCGTCGACCAAAGCCTGAAGTTGGACTTAGAAAAATTCTAGAGTTATCCTGACTTTAGCTTGTTGAAGTATCTCAGTCTTCGTCGAACAGAGAACAAAGATCGTCGAGCTCAGTACAGAGAAACACCTCAAAATCGTCGAGCTCAGAACACCTTTCGTCGAGCTGAGTTCGACGAACGTCAAACTCATTTTACTTGGTCTTGAAAACTTCTAAGTCTGGAGTCTCTGATGCTCTTGTTGATAGCTGCTCCATCTGAAGTTGACTCTAAGGACTTGGCCTACACTATAGGACACAAATTTGACCCTGGTTATACATGATGGGTCACATCCTAAGCTAGTGAACCTAGCCCAAATCAACTAGGGATCCAACAATGAAGCCCCTAAAGCCTGGATCTTGCCTTTGGAGCTTGGATCTCGTCTCTGGAGTCTGGCTCTCGACTTTGGACCCTGGATCTCGTCCCTGGAGCCTGGATCTTGCCCCTGGAACCTGGATCTCGCCTCGAGACCCTGATCTCGCTCCTGGAGTCTGGAACTCGCCCCTGAAGCCTGGATCTCGCCACTGGACCCTGAATCTCACCCCTGGAGCCCAGATCTCACCCATGGCGAGATCCAAGCTCCATGGGAGAGATCTAGGCTCCAGGGGCGAGATCCAAACATATGGTTCAATCTTAGAAAAACCCTATTTTATTTTCTAAATCGTTAATTTTAGATCTTTGTCATACAAGGAAAAACCTATTTACTTATAGTCAAGTTAACAAATGATTTTTTATTCGTTTTCATAGAGTAGAAAAAAGGACTATAATCAAGTGTCATTTTCTGCTAATAGCGGGACACTATCACTTGTGAATTGAAAACTTATGGACACTTTTCTCTCATTGTATATCTTAACATAAGATGAAATAGTTACAACAACTATGCCTATAAATTGCTTTAGGTTATTGAATAGTGTGTGAATAAATTCACAATTATTGGTTTATGCATTTGTTAACACTTTCACTTTACCCAATTTTATGGAGTGATGAGCTTAGCCCTATTTAATTTTGGTTCCATTGTACTTAAAGATTTCTTTTCCATATGCGCTTAGATAGCAATTAGCATACTACCTCCTTCACGACTTTGACAAAAATAAGCTGTGTTCCATTAGTCTGGGGTTTTGTACGACTTATATAGTACTTCAACAACTATAATACCTCTATCCTCTTACTCGCCCCATATTTTGTGTTAAGTTCTCCTCTAATATATCACATCATTTCAGTTTTCCAAGGCTATCATTCTATTCAAGTTGGACTTCATAATGATGAAGATAATTATCGTCCAAACAACAGAGCAAATCTATATGATAGAACGTTTGGCTTGGGTGACATCGGAAAAAATTAAGGTATTCATTTTTCTATCCCGTTTTTAATTCATTCAACAATTTTGTTGTTGTAGTATTATCACACCATGGCAATCATATTCCTCAGTATTATATATATATGTATCTTATTACAACTTAACAAAAAAATTGTATGAAAAATACAGTTGAATTAGTTCATATCATAAAAGGAATGTTAGGATTAATTGTACTTATTTGTAACAAGTGTGATATTTTTTATGAATAGGTGTGATAGTTAATGTCATTGTTCTTTTTGTTTGTCATGCTTTATACTTTGATTAACGGCCTTGCCCATGTGGTCTTTTACTTTGGATCTTTGAATACAACGGGTGTTGGCGACAAAAATTGAGCAGAGATGTCCTTGAACATGACCAAGAATCCAACGGCATGTGGAGATAAGGTCATCGGGGTCTGAGGAGTCCTCTAGTGACGTCGTCGGGGCGAGCCGGTGAGGTAGCCCGTCACCAGACGTTGGGATGTGGTTTCGATGAGGGTTTCATGGGTATTACCGAGTAGAGGAGAAAAGGCTCTGCTTGATTCTAAACCTTCTCAAATGTGTTGATTGTGTGGAGTTTATCCTTTTTGGGTTTATCAATTGTTGATTTCATTGTGATTGAGATTGGATATTGTGCAAAGAGCCGAAGTGAACTTTGGGCGCGTGAAATTTCTACAGTTGGCTTGATAGCCTGGGCATGAACAATAGGAATAGAAATAAGATGAACATGCATAGAATGTTGTCTTTTGTAGGCATGGAAAAGGGTTGCTGAAATTAGTGGCGGAGATGAGGGAAGGATGCGGTGTATGTTGGCCCAAAATGGCGCTATACTTGGGTTCTGTTTTGGGGGACTTATTTTCATCGGTCAAGCGGTTACGACCGCATGAACCGGACCGGTGAGAACAAGTCCTCCCAAACGGGGCCTTAGTCAACAAAAGAGAGAATATGGCCAGTTAGGTGGATATAAAGAGTTTATGGTTTGGAATCATAGTAAATCTTCAAGATTTTCTTAGAGAAGTGGTTGATATTTACCCGGATTTAAACTAAGAAAAAGTTTTAAATAGTCATTTATTGTATAAGATAGCGATTATTAGAGAAAAAATAGGAGGGTTTGATTGTAATTTCAATATGACAGAAATCGTGTCTGAGAGTGTTAAGGGAATAGATGCTGATTTAAGAGAGAATCTAGGAGTTGGTGGCAATGTGTCATATTTGTATAATATTTGTCTTTACGTGTTCAAAAAATACTTTCTGTTTCGTACGCATTTTAAACTTGGAAAGCATAGCTGCCCAAAGACTTTACTCATAAAGCTTTAGTTTCTCTTTAAAAAAAATGCAGCATTGCATTACTTGCCTAGCATTAACAATTGCTGATATTGTGTTGGACTACAGACAGATATGAATCGCCGTACTGGAGACATTGCTGCCACCAGGATTCAGGTGGCATGGAGATATCCGCAGAGACGTTTGAGGAGGGCTTCTGCTGCTTCTGAATCCAGCAAGGTCTCTTCTGATGGTTCCACTTCAGGTGGCATGGAGATAATCCCTCTACACTCACAACCACCACCTTCTAGTCTTTTTTTTTCTTCCTTTTTTGTCATAATTAATATAGAAATATAAATATATGTGATGTATTAGGAGTTTTGAGTGATTTTTGGTTTGTGAAGTGTTGTTTCAATTCGCTCTAGCAAGAATTACACAGGAATACAACATATTACCTCTCTCTCTGTATTTTGCAAAAATGCAGGGTAAGGTTTGACTACATTTCACCTTTGTGAGGACCTCTGCGGGGGATGCTTTGTGCACCCGGCTGCCCTTTCTGCATGAATTACAATCACCTGAAAGACCTTTTACATCGCTGCCCTCCCCCCATGAAGAAAGATTCTCTCAATTTTAAGCCAAGTGTTATTATCCATTTCGCGGTCATAATTGTTTCTTTCTTCATCCAATAGTTAAATAATAAGTCTTTTTTTTTATTTCTGTCTAAACAGTGGAATGGAGGGAGATGATGAGATGATCTCCATCCTTTCCCGTTAATGTCTAAACAGTACAATTGTTATTTTTTTATTATATTAATTTCTCTTTTTCTTTCAAT
Organism: Platanthera guangdongensis; assembly: GCA_039583875.1. Classification (NCBI taxonomy): domain Eukaryota; kingdom Viridiplantae; phylum Streptophyta; class Magnoliopsida; order Asparagales; family Orchidaceae; genus Platanthera; species Platanthera guangdongensis. The sequence goes on along the minus strand of CM077151.1, from coordinate 37,528,686 downwards.
CTTTTGTTTTTTGGTAAATAAATAATTCAGTTCTTCAACCTAAATAGCTCGATGATTTTTTTTTAATGTTGGCACGGAAACTTTAGGCAAAGTTTGAAATGAGCAATTGAACGTACTCCCGTTAATTTTTATAGCTGAAATTAAATGAACAAAGCAAAGTATCTCCATGTGTACCGCTACATTTTCATTGTATTAACATATTTGCAGAGAAATGTGATGTAGGGGGATTTGAAGTCACCAGAAAAATGTTACGTAGAATTCTGTTTTTTTGCAAAATTAAATAAAGAATACTGTCATTACAAATCTATTTATTCTAATAGCAGATTGTTAATGGCAGATTGTAAAAATATCAATACAGATTATTATGTTAGTGGCAAATCAAGAGAAAACTAATAAAAATTTATATAAAAACTATCTAAGTTATACTGTAGAAAATCACAGGAGGAAAAAAATGAGAAGATTTAATAATTTCTCAAATTTCTCATACAATGAATACATGTAGCGTACACTTCAAAGTTATACTGTAGAAAATTACAGTATAGAAAAATTAATGATAAGATTTATTAATTTCTCATACAATGAATTAGGCCTGCACATAAAGACCCCGGTCCCGGTCCGGGATCGGTCTTTTGGGACACCGGTACCCGACCGGTCCTGCCCAAACCGGTCCGGGACCGGTTCTTCCTTTGAAAACCGGGACCGTCTGGAACCGGAAGGATCGGGACCGGTTAATTAAATTAATTATTTTAATTATTATTTTTATATATTATTATATTTCAATTTTAATAATTTAATTAAATAACATAGTAACATGTAATAATTTGAAATGCTAACCGGTCCTCGAGAAAGGTGACATCTGTCGAAACCACCATTTTGTGATCGATGAGAGAGTAACACAAACTTTCTGAGTGTGGGAGTATCCAACAAGTATATATTTGGTAACTCGAGGAACAATCTTGTCTGCAGATGGATCAAGGTTATGAATATAGCAAGTACAATCAAAGACCCGAGGCACGCCGTAAAAAGGCTATTTGGAAAGAAAAATAAAACTAAACAGAGTTGTGAAATTGAAGATGTAGGAGGGCATGTGATTTATGAGATGACGAGCAGTAAAAGACCGCGAAGTTCAAGTATCGGATGGGTACCTGCATTTGAAACATGAGAGATCGTGCGACGTTGAGTTGGTGATAAATTTTTCGCTGTCACACTATTTTGTTGCGGAGTATAAGAGCACAAAGTTTGATGAATGATTCCAAACTCAGTACATAAATTGGAGAAGGTACGACTCGGATATTCTTGTGCATCATTGTATGGAGAACTTTAATAGCAGTGGTGAACTTAGTACAAGTCTCAGTAATAAATGCACGAAAGGTAAAGCGACAAGTTCATTACGATCAAAAAGTAAATATAACTCGGTCATGCGCGATTAATTATCAATAAACGTAACAAAAAAAAAACGATAATCATAAACACTCAAAGTTTTATATAGTCCTCGAATATCTGAATGTACTAAAGCAAAATGAGCATCACTCGAGTATAGTTGGTAAAAAAGATACAAGCTGTTATTTGCCAAAGATACATGATTCACAAGTAAACTTTTGAAGGGAGACATTGGGAAGAGTCTTCTTGAGAATTGGGAGAGAGGCATGCCCAAGACGGCGATGTCAATCAACAGTAGTGACTGAGGAGAGAGCAGTGAGAGTAATATCCAAGAGATAAAGCTTTGTAGGCTAAGACGGTGTAAGTTAATCCGGTCCGACCGGGACGTCGCCGCAACAGAAAGTTAAAATTTGATAAAATAAGAGTAATAATTTGATAAAATAAAAGTAAAAATTGATAAAATAAAATAAGTAAACAAATTTTATTATAAAAAAGTAAGATAGCAAAATGACCAAAATCAGTAAATTTCTGTTTAAAAAGTGATAAGGGGTTCCGTTTGGCAAGGTGTTTCTGCTCCCCGAGTTTGAATGAAAATGACACGATCAGAAAATAGTTGTTTGGCAAGATAAAAGATAATAACCTTTCATTCATAAATATGGCTGTAAAGAATTGGAAAGTATTGTTGTATTGGTGGCTGAGAATAAAAGCAATTTCTATTGCAGTGTAATTGCATGGTCTTGATGGTGGCTTCCAATTTTGGACTTTTCATTTGAGATTTTTCAATTATTTATAATAAACTAAATTAGAAAATTATAAAGTTAATAAAATAAGATAAAACAAAATAAATTAGAAAATAAAATAAAAATTGTTAAAATAAAATAAGATGAAAATTTTAAACATAAAAAAGACTAAAAAGTAACATAGCAAAATCAGTACATTACTATTTAAAAAAGAGAATTGTTATTCACACTCCACAATTTGATATTCATATCCAGAATAATACAAATTTTATCATATTTTTTCCCTAAACTTATCTGATATTTGTACCCAACACAAACTTCGTTTTTGTTTCTCTCGAGCCTTAAACTCCCGCAACCGAACATTTACCTCTCTCGCTGGCAGTCTCTCGCTGGCAGTCCGATAATATCTCGCCGCCCGTGACGCCCTCTATTCCGTCGCGCCTTCCGCCCATCTGCTCACCTTCGGTCAACCTATAAATAATTCGTTTGTGGCGACGACAATTTTGGTTACGTCGGGGAAGGTTCGGGTATCTGCACCTCATGCATGGTGTGCGGGCGCGGCTAACGTCTCTCGAAAGATCTCATCGTTTTTCTTACTATTATTATGTATGTGTACAAATATCAATTATGAGTACAAATATTCATTTTGGGTATAAATATCAATGAGTTACAAATATTCATTTATGAGATACCAATAACAATTCCCTTAAAAATGATAAGGTGTCGGTGAATTTGAATAAAAAAGTTGGCATGATAACAATTATATTTGTCACAGAGACAAAAAAAACTAATTTTGAACGGGGTGGATCGGGGTCGTTTCCTCCTTCCTACGGGTGCAAACGGAGAAACGTCGCCGCCGGCCGTTTGCTTCAAACGAAGGCGACGAAACACCGAACCAAACGAACCCGATCCAAACACAACCCCCTCTACACTCTCACCACCACCCCCGTCTATCTTTTTTTTCTGTAAAAGAAAACTGGAGCATTCATTGTGCTCCAATTTTGGAAACTAGAGAGCATAATTGAAAGATTAAAAACTTCAAACGATTCTTCCCCTTCCCCTCATTCTCCTTCTTCTACAACCTTGCAAAGGCGGCCATATTCTTCCCTTGAGCAATTTATAGGTAAGATGGCAATCTTTACCAATTCTCTGCCTTGGATTTTCTTCTATACATCCTATCTTTCTTCTCAATTTCTTATTTGTCTTTCTGGATAGATCTGGAAGATGATGAATCTCATGACCAAATCCTTCCAAAATGACGTCCATCTCGAAAAGCCACTCCTCAAGGAAGAAACTAGCAATGGAGATTCCAGATCTCGAGACCGGACCTCTCACCGCAGAGCAAGACAACCTCTCCCAATTATTCCAAGAAGTGAAGACCATCACAGACAATGTGGACGGCATCTCCAATCCCCTCCTGGATCCCCGCCGCCTATACCACTACAATAAGGCTTCGTTTGGGGGACTTATTTCACCCGTCAAGCGGTACGACCCCATGAATCGGACCATAATTAAGGTCTGATTCATGCGGAATTATGGTCTGATTCATGCGGTCGTAACCGCTTGATCGGTGAAAATAAGTCCCCCCAAACGGAGCCTAAATCCGCCCACAGCCCAAAACTCCCCCGTGAAATCTCAGACCAAATAGAATCCCATGTGGAGCTCTTCCTCCGCAAGGCCAAAGCCATCAAACATTGACTTAAACTCCTCAATGAATCCAACGCAGCCAACCACCAAATTTCCCATGTTTTTGGCAAAGGAAGCTCGGAGGACCGTTACAGGATCTTCGTCACCTCCTGGCTAAGAATAAAATTTAGGGTCATAATTGTTGCGGACTAACTCAGCGTCCCGGTCGGACCGGAATAAACTGGACCGTCTTAGCTCCCGTGACGGTCGAGCATGCACACAGTCAATGAAAAGTGAGAGTCGACACAAGAGGTTTTAACGTGGAAAAACCCCTTAACTATGTAAAAAACCACGTGACCGGATCTGTGACGGTCAAAGTCCACTATTAGGTTGCAGTTACAATGTGTCAGAGAATCGAGGGCGACAGACCGCTACTCGTTACAGCTTGGAGGTGAGAGAGAATTTCTGACTCGCAACGGGCAACAGGCTGCGCCGATGGAGTGCTAGATGCTAACTTGGTGGCTGATGTGCTTGAGCGTTGACGGTGGTTGTCTTCTTCCCTTCTCCGCGCACTTGAGGACTTGGCTCGTAGGCGGCTTGAAGATGACCCGAGGGAGGAGTTCGGCAGAGCTCTGGCCTGAGGAAGAAGAAAACTGCGGAGAAAAAGATGAAAAATGAGGAGACCTGGGGCTCCCTTTATAGCCTTCAGAAGTTGGTTATGTCCCCCCCCCCCCCCCCACTAACTTGGTGGTTTAGTGGGTGGTTACCTTTAGATCGGACGACGACGGATGCTCAGTAATGATCGGACGGTGGCCGACCTGCAAGCGGCGGCGGCGGGCGGCGGGCGAGCGGCAGCGACCGGCGGCGGGCGGCGGCGACCGACGGGCATTATTGAGTGGGAGGCCACCACAATCTCTCCTATTGTGGTGGACATCATGGGGGAGTGGGTTGACCAGTCAAACTCATGATCTCCACAATATGAGGGATCATGGGGGAGATGGTTAAGTGCACACCCAAGCCTATAAATTGGGCTTCATCCTCATCAATTGCCCCCCAAATCATCTGTTGTTGAAGATTGGTACGAGCGAGAGAGCAAGGATTTTCTCCCATTCTCTTCTACCATGACGACGACGAGCGAAAGGCCGGAAATATCGGAGAGCGGTGCCCGGCGAGCCCAGGTAATATGTTAAAAAAAAATTGCAGGAGAGGGGGGAAGACGCACCCACGATCGAACGGCGCCACGACGGCCAACGCGCGGGTACGCGGGGGGACGCGCAGACCGAGTTGCGTGGGGCGCGCATCCGATCGCGCGCGCGACGGTAGCATGCTATAATGCGCGCGCTACGGTGCGCGCACACAGTAGCGCGCTGAAGCGCACACGCATTGTGTGCGCGCTACAGTGCCCGCTCACTGTGCGCGGGCTACTATAGCGCGTTGTATCGCGCTACAGGGCGCGCGCTGTAGCGCGCTACAGGGCGCGCGCTATACCGCGCTCCGCTGCGCGAGCGCTGCATCGCACTTCGCTGCGTGCGCGGTGAGCGCGCACGTACTTGTGCGGCGCGCGCGCCTGTGCGGATGCTCCTACGCGGGGCCTGTAGGAGTTGTATTTTATGCGTATGTGTGCACGCGAGCTCCCCTCGATCTGCTTCGCGGGTCTTACCGTTGCGTGTTGTGCTTCTCACATTGCGTATGATTTTTCATTTTTTCGTGACAGGGCTCTAAGCGTTCTGCGAGATCACTGCTTCTGCGCTCTTCTCTTACCGAGGACCAAATTATCATTTGGAGGAAGAAGTTCGGGCTACCTGCTGATTTGGAAGTGAGAATTCCGCATGTCGAGGAGAGAGTGCAGAATCCCCCCTGAGGCTGGATGACAGTCTGCGAGAGCACTTTAAGGTCTGGCTTTCGATTCCCGCCTTGCGAGGAGGTGACCGAGATCTTGAAATTTTGCCGGGTGCCGATCTCCCAGTTCACCTCGTTGGGAGTAGTGCGCCTTATGGGCATGGTTGTTTTCTCCCGTGAGCATGGCGAGGCGACTGTGATTCTCTCACAGAGATGGAGCTCGGGGATCCCGACATATCTTTCCTCTCTTTCTGGGCAATCTCCTTTTCCCTTTCGGGAACGTCATGACTTTCTTGATTTTCTTTTTGGGCCTGTGCCGAGGAGCAACGACGTCGTCCCCAGGTCTCTTCTTGGAGGCAGGGGCCAATGATTCTTTCGCCGCCTCGGCCGCCATGCTGGAGAGTGCAAGATCTTTTGACAGCCTAGCGTTGCTCAAGTAAGGGGGATGTGCTGGAACATTCCTCTCTCCTTAACAAGTAATTGGTCAGAGAGCAAAACAAGGGGATGGTAAACATGAGACTAAGAGAGCGCGAGTGTACCTTCGCCAGGAAAGACAGGAAGGAGTGAGTCGAGGTCTTGCCTTAAGAAGTTGACCGCGAAGTTCTTCCCCGCAAAGAACTCACATATGTCTTTATCTGTGCCTCCGATCTTGGGAGTCGAGTAGTATATTTCGGCGGGCGACACTGGGGCGAGTGGAACGCCTCCCAGATTCCTGTGGATGAAGACGAAGGGGTGAGCCAGTGATGATTCTTGTTGGGGGTCTCACACACCTTCACCCCCTGTACTGTGAAGTACGAGACGACATCGTGGTTGGCGTGGTAGATGAATAACTTGCGGAAGGCGTTGAGGCTGAACTCGATGCGCTCGCGGCGCATGTAGCAGGAGAATGCAACTAAAACCGAGATGGCGTTCAGGTTTAGTTGTGCGAGGACTGCTCCAAAGTATTTTAAAACCTGTTTAACCTCTGGCCAGAGGGGAAGCCTCAGCCCCGACTTGAAGTGCGAGACAGGGAAGGCGAGCTCGCCGGGATAGAAAGTGTTGATCGACTCGCCGACCTTCGGCGGCCGAGACTCAAACCCCACCACCAGGAATTCGCGGGTGAAGTGGTTGTAGTCCTCCTCCAAGATCCTGCCAGGAGGAAGGTCATGGTAGGCGAATCTTCTGCCGCATCGGCTGCGTCCCTCGCCCTCTTCAGTCCTTTTCTTTCCCATGGCAGGCGAAACGATAAGAGCGGGAGGAGGTGGAGAAGGAGCGGCGAGAGTAAGCCGCGAGAGAAAGGGGCGAGAAGTCTGGATCTGAGACGCAGCATGAGGGGGCATCGCAGGTGTAAATCATTTCGGTCTAGGGGTGGGAGGTATTTATAGCGGAGGGTGAAAGTGAAAAAATGGGCCGGAAAAATTTGAAGGGGGAAGTTGAAGAGGTAGACCGACGGTTCGTTTTTTCTCTCTCCTGACCTCAAAGCGCGGCGCCCCGCGGGGATTTTTCCAATGAGCCAAAATAAAAGGGAAGAAACAAATCAATTAACACATGTATAATAAAAGCCCAACATTAAAGAAGTCAACAAAATAGCATCATTAATTGTTTTGTTCCGCACGAGGCGGGCATCATGTCTGCGAGACTTAAAATAACAAATTATAATTGAACATGTGGGATAACAAATTAGTAGAAGCAGTAGAATTACAAAGCATAATTAAATAAGCGAGACGATTGAACAAACGAGACAGGGTGGAGGGTCTTCAGTTCTTGTGCCACCTCCAACGACCACCGCGAGACCCCGCACATGGGGGCTGACCAGGGAGATGAAAGGCGCGAGCGACATCAAGACCGCGACGCGCGAGACGAAGCTGTTGGTCAACCTCGCTTATGATGGCCTAGCGGTCGGTCTCATCTATTTCAATCCCGGCATCGATCTCGGAGGAGAGGCGAGCACATTCAATTTCGAGCTAGTCGATGCGCCTGTCGGTGGCATGTTTGTCCCGCTCCATCCCGCGGATAATGTGTGAATACTTTCGAAGCATCTCGACCGTCCTGCGCTTCATCTCCAGCGGATCCATGGGATCACCCAGATAGTCTTCAATTTCGTCTGGATGAGTGAGAGGCAAGAAGGCGGGCGGCCCAGAGAAGTCCTGAGCGGCCGAGTCGATCTGGATACCTACACAGGGAAAGTCGAAGATCGGAATGAAGGGTGTTCTCACTGGAAGGCCCGGAGGCCGTAAGCTGTACGGATAGAGGGTCTAATCCAATGGTCTCGAATACACCAGACGGGGGAATGAAGGTTTATAGGTTGCAAAAAGGCAAGGTTAGTTCATTTACCGGGGTTGCGAGAGGTCCCCGCAAATCGCGAGAGGTCATCATCCTTCACAGCGAGTGGAGTGGATCGCTGATGCGAGTTAGAGTCTTGATAATGTTTGTCAGTAACATCAGGTGGATTCACAGGCTGGGTGGAATGGGCGAGATTTCCCTGAAAAAGCATGAGGTCAGTAGGCGAGACGATAAAAGGCGAGAGGAGGAGTCAAGACTCACCTTTCTCTCCCCAGAGGACGCGGGAGGAGGTGCATTGACTCCCAAGGATGCTGGAGTAGTCACATCGGCCGAGAAGGGGGGCCGACAGTTTTTGTCTTCTTCAGGCGAGACGACGAAGGTAAAGAAGCGGGGGAGCGAACCAGAACGGGGGTCAAGGCAGCCACATTGGCCATGTTTTGCTTGCGGACCATCGCGAGACGTTCGCGAAAACTCTGACTATGAGACATGTTGATGGTAGAAGAGATGAGGAAACGAGAGAAGGGGTAATCTTCATGATGGGATAGGTGTCACATATTTATAGGCCCCAGATGAGGGCCCCGCAAAAGATTCTCCCATAAATGAATTTCAACGCTGCGAGCCTCGGTTGGACTTTCTTTCCGAGCTTGCGGCAATCTCGAAAAGAGCGGTAATTGTGTAAAACTTCGGGCTCGCAGGAAGCAACTCGAGGAGGAGTGCTGAGTTAAGGGCGAGAGGGGCGAGAGGACTGCAGAGGCGAGTGGGACCAAAGGGTCCACTCGCCGGTACTTTAAAAAGACAAAACATCATGGGCGAGACGGGAGCAACGGAGTAGGCGAGACGGCCCACGCGGCGGGTGCAGGCCTTTTGTGGCGAGACGCCTCTCGCGGGGCAGGGGACTCGCGAGACGACAAGATAGGCTCGTCCCGCCCGCCGTTATTTTCTCACTCGCCATATGAGAGAAAAGTGTTTTTACTTTCTTACCCCCAAGGGGAATTTTACTCTTTTACCCCAGGTAATTTTACCATTTTACCCTTTGTGGTCTGCATATAACCCTTCAGAACAGCGAAGTTTGGTTGTTGGCATACCCAATCCAGGGTATTTTGGTAATTCCAGGTCGGTTCAGTTTGGTTATTGGCAGGTCAAATTCAAAGGCCTATAAATAGACCGATAAGGTGCCTTGAAGGAGCGTAAAACCCCTTCTATCTTCTTCCTCCAAGACACCTAGCTCAGTACTGGCTAAGGAGGGGAAGAACTTATGATTCTTCCGGGTAAGAGGTGAGACCTCCGAGCTGAAGCCCACGGTCTGTTTCTAATTCCAAGACTCACGTCGAGAGGGTGGGTTCGGGAAGAGTAGGTGTGAGCTGCAACCTTAGGTCCGAACTTTAGGCGAAGTCGGGCAACTGGTTCAACAGGGAGGTTGGTTCTCAGTGACACCCGATGCTCACCAGCGGACCAGGAGACCAGCTGGCAGCCGAAGGCATCCTTACCTTCTCGCCCCAGGTTGTAGATTAGGTGAAGGTAAGGCGCCCATACGTCGGCCGGAGATTCTCGATCCTCGTACAGTTGGTGAGATACTCTGGCCGGAGGAAGCGGCTTGCTCGCATGGTCTGGCGACTTGACCTTCTCCTTCCCCTTTGCGAGCTTCTTCTTCTCCCTAACTTCTGGCGGCTGGTTGGGGGGGCCCTGGGTGTGACGAGGCGACTTCCTTGACTGGAGGAAGCGGCTTCGATGGGAGTTCGCAAGGTACTGCGAGCATCAAGAGCGAGTCAGCGCGACTTTCTTAACGTCGAGAGGGGAGAAATAGGCGAGTATGATCAAACTTCGAAGACTTACTCTCGCAGGGGTAGATCTCTAAAAGAACATTGACGTTGATTCGCCAATGGATGACGTCGAATCGTCGCCCGCGGAAAGCCTCGACTAGCTTCTCGTGGACGCCCACTAAGATCGACGGGAAGAAGGCGACGTCGACGGGTTGATGTGGCCTCCCCAGCATACCGTCGAAGTCGCCAGTGACGACGACTAGGTACTCACTCCATCGGTGGATTTTGTTCGCCATCCCGACCATCGTGCAGACGTGGCTGCTGAAGAAGACGATCCCGTCCGACGTCGCCGCAAAGGCGAATATCTTCCTGAAGACGAAGAGGTCGAAGACGATCCTCTCTTCTCGCAAGAAGCACAGGAACCCCATGATGATCGCCACGCTGTTGGGGTTGATTTGAGCGGGCACGATGCCGAAGTACTGAAGGATCTGGCGATATTCCGGCCACAACGGAAGTCGCAAGCCGGCTTCAAAGTGGCGGAGGGATAGTATCAGCCCGCCTTCGATATAGGAATTTAATCACTCTGTCCGCGCGAGGAGTCTTGCCGAGTAGCCCTCGACAAGATGTCGCTGTCGAAACTCCTCCAAGTCTCGCTCAGAGGTGACAGATTTCTTGAAAGCGGCATCTGTGAAATTCGCAGCATGAGCTTGTCGGCGAGCGCTGTCATCATCCCCGACCATCTGGAGCGAGTTGTTTTTGCGAGCAAGGAGTAGTGAGAAGGCAGAGGAGAGGCGAGCAAGGAAAGTTATTCGCGAGTATGATATTAAAAATCGCAGCAGCGTACTTATGGTTTACCAACCCCCTCTATTTATAGTCCTAGGCAGGGGGTATATCATCCTCACGTTAGTATCTACTTAAGTCGTGTATCAGCCGAGAGGAACCCTACCACCCTAGTTCTATCTCGCTTAAAGCTTTCCGGTAACTCGCCAAAAACTGCACAAGACATATACGAGAAGTCGCAGAAAGAAAACAAATTTACAGACAAAAAGAGCGACCATCAACAAAATAATGGCGAGATTAAAACTCGCTTATTACAAATAAAGAATATTGTTTATTACATAAGCCGCCAGAGGCAAGTTCAGCTAATAGAAAGAAGAAAAAAGAAAACTAAATCCTATTAGGCCGCTCTGGAAGGTGAGGATGCCGACCGGCCCAGCCCATCTCGCGAGGCCACCGGTAATGCTCCGTGACCACCGATATCACATCATCGCCAAGCCGCAGCTATTCTTCCATTCTCGCCAGCCGGCCTGCAGAGCCCATACTCGAGCGCATACCAATCAGCTCGTTGAGAGCAAGCTGAAGACGATGGTCCTTCATCGCCATCTGTCAATCTATCTCGCTGATCATGTGGAAGCGGGCCTCGTAGTTCTCCACGCTGGCCCGAAGCTCTTCCATCCTCGCCATCCTTACCTCCAACGATGAAATCTGACGATGAGGCTCGCAAATGGCGAGTTGGTCGAACTTAGACTCCAGGTAGGCGCGGAGCGGCAGCATGGCGATATGCGCTCCCAGATAGCTCGATGGAGTCAAGGAAAGCCGCTCCAGGAGTTGGAGGGCGATCTGTCAAAACAAAAGGAACGTCGCCAAGTCAGAAGTCGACATCGACGATCAAGTCAACACAACAATGATGCGCGGTACCTTGGCGAGGAGATCGAGATCGCCGGGGAGAATGGCCGCGACCCGAAGACTCTTGCTGACCCAAAGAAAAACTGCTCGCGCGTTCGGTGGGCCTCCCCTGCCCAATACCTACATGGTCGCGATCCCCGTTCCTCGGCGGGAAGTAGTTGGGAAGTTGTCTATCCGGCCTCCGAGCCGAGCTGTCCAGTGGAGGAGGTGGTGGCAGCACCGTACCCGGCAAATGTGTTCGCGAGCTTATCAGGGGTGGCAGTGGGGTCAGAGGTGTACTCGCGAGCTGTCACGAGGTTGAAGGGGCAGCAGGGGGTGGCGGAGGCACAGGGATACTCGCCTCCTGTTGCGTCTTGGAGACAGCAGGGGGTGACGGAGGCACGGGGATACTCGCCTCCTGTTGCGGCTTGGAGACAACAGGAGGCGGCGGCGACAAAGGGATGCTCGTCCTCGACAGTTGTTGAGCAGTTGCAGGGGCGGCAGGAACTTTACCCGTCCCGGGCTGAGGGGTCTTGGCCGTCGCGAGATCCTTTCTCGCAGGAACATCCTTGGTCGTAGAAGGAATCTCCCCCGCCGAGGAGGCCGATACTTTGGTCGCCTTCTTGGAGCCGATGTTGATCCGCATAGTGCGCGCGGTTTGGACTCGCTTCCCGGCTTCGAGAGCGATCAGCGGTGCCGTTCGCAGAGCAGTGGCGTCAAGCACCACGACGGTCATCATCTGGCGGGAGACCTGCGTCAGCAAAAATCAAGTCAGAAAAAACTTCGGCAACCGACTAAAATCTCAATACATCAGTGAGATAATGACCTGGCAAGGCAGCGAGGTTAACCTGCCCCGGTGCCTGAGTATCGACGACTTCCGGGGCTGGAGGAATGATCAGCGATTTGAGAAGATCGGCGTCATGGACAGATATGTCGGGAATGTCGTCCAGCCCAAGCTCATCAAGGAGCTGCTGGGTATTCAGAGGGGATGCAGGATCCTTGGCCGTCGCGGCGACATCCTTCAGCGATGACGGCGGGTTGTCGATCTCAGGGGCGTGCGACTTCTTAGATTTCTTCGACTTCTTCTTTTTACTAGGAGGCAGGTCAGCAACAACTTCACCAACTTGCGGCCTCTTCGGCTTGGAGGGTCGGATGAAGCCGGACAACGCATTAAGGCTCTGTTTGAGAAGTTCCTCGTCGGCTTTCGACATATTAGGCGAGCTCTAGTAGGCATATCTCGAAAAACACCCCCCTATTTATAGAGATCGATAGGCATCAACGAGGTGCGAGTAGCTCAGAAGCTCGGTATAGCAGCTCGCCGAATAAATGTTGGATGATTCTTTCCGAGTTCTTACGTCGCTCGAAAAGATCGGAGATTGTGTACAACCCATATTCGTCGAGGAGGGGCTCCACCAAGGCCAGGTCAGCACAAGTCAAAGTCAACAAGTCAAGATGGAGGTCAGGGTCGACGCGCCAGCCTACAGAAGGCTTGGACGAGTATGACGAGCTCCCCTCGCGTACTCGCCAGGTAGGCAACTAGTTGAGTTAACTCGCCCAGCCATGCGACCTCCTCCAGGAAGTCGCCTAGTCTCCAGGTTGTGGGGTATAAATACACCCCCTCTCAGGATTTCCCTATAAATAGGACCTCAGGGGTACGAGGTGAGACACAGAAAATCCCGGCAAGAATCTCGCGAGCTCTACTTTTTGGGGATACCAGCTGAGCCTTTGGATTCTACTTCCTTACAGACTAGGTCACAAGCTCGCGACTTTGTTACCAGCTAGTCTCCCTCGTACCCAGCTCGACCAATTTTGGTTGTGAAAATGTTGCTTCTTTCAAGCATCCGGGTACGTGGTAGGACCTTCCTGCAGCAGCATCTGGGGTCCTGTTTGTTGCAGTCGTTCTTCATCCTAGTCACTTTAACCACCTAGTCTTATTACGAAGCCAGTAACTTTAGGTTGCCTTGATCTGATTTTTGAGGTTGGGAATTTTTCTGGCTTCAACAGCTTGGTTATCTAAGAAAGGAGGCTCGGTCATAGTATGTCTAAACTCCTTATCGATACAAAGCATTCAAATGGCTCAAACTTGTCTATGATACCAAAAGTGATGCAGGATAATGTTCTATTGATCTTAAAGGGTGATTTATAAATACAGACAATATATTATTGCAAGTTACATCCAATGATATAACTTGCAATAATATATTTTATATAAAATAATAATAGATAGGTCACAATAGTTAAAATTTAACAATTGATGCAGTATAAATGTTAGAGAGTTCACAATCAAATATCCCAAGTAAATAAAAACATGTAAAGTTGCAAACACTTGATAACAAAGATTACAAATGATATACGGTACCTCAAGTTGAATGTTACCTTGAAATTCAAAGCTAAATCTCAAAATATATTGTATATACATACACTTTCCAAAAACTACACCCAACCAAATTTGGCATCCAATCTCCACCTTGACGAAAGTATTTTGCATTTAGAGAGGGGAAAACACGATCACTATATTACGTAAGTTATTGCAATCTAACATATTACATAATTTAGTGGGCCAATATGAAATCAAGAAATTTAATTGTATTTAAATCAAAATAAAAGTTATTAAAAATAACTTTTCGCAACCTGCTTGCTACGAAAAAAGACTTGCATGGCGCGGGTCACTCAGTTTTCCACCGATCCAGAGAATTGGACTGCCTCAGCTCGAGAGCGAGTTAATTGTGCAAACAGTCAAATGAAAACCAAACAACAATGACACTAAACATTTTAGCGTGAAAACTCATAAAGAGTGAAAAACAGATAGTCTAGATTGTTGGTTATCACCAACATTGGATTCCGAGGCATTGTTTTTATTACCAACATTGGATTCCGAGGCATTGTTTTTATTACCAACATTGGATTCTTATCTACTCACATATTATTTTCTGCTCATCAATCAAGTTGTATACGAATTTCGAGGCATAATTTTAATCACTAACGTTGGATTTTTATCTACTAACACATCACTTTCTTCTCATCAATCAAGTTATATGCGAATTATGAGGCTTATTTTTATCACCAACATTGAATTCTTATCAACTAATATATCACTTTCTCCTCATAAATCAAGTCATATACGAATTTCGAAGCTTTGTTGTATCACCAACACATTAGATTCTTATCTCTTCTCTATCAGCATGGTTATATAAGTGTCCAATACTCTTTCTCCAAATCAAGCACTTTTTCTTTCCTTTATTTCTCATTATGTCTTCCAAACGTAGACTAGCATTCTCACCGAAAGAAGATCAAACATTATGTTATGCATGACTTGAGGTCTTAGACGAAGCATTTATGAGTAACAATCAAAAAGAGCACAAGATGTGAGAGAGTTTTAGTCACATTTCACAACACAAGATTTAGTATTTGCTTAAGACAGAAAACCCCAAAATCTCTCTCCATGTTGTTGGTCTTTTTTAGCAAAGCTAGCATATTGGAGGATGTATTCAACAGATTGAACAACGAAATCCCAACGGTGCATCTGAACTCGATATTATAAGTATTTATTTATATTTAAAATATTATATCCGTTACTTTCTGTGTTATTGTAATTATTATTTTTTTGAAGCTCAATCACACCAAATTTTTATATGAAAAAGATCCGAACGACAAGAAAGCATACTTGTTTGATCATGTTTGATTTATCTTGAAAAATACAGAAAAATGAATAGATATGTCCCGGTCTACAACAGGTATGAACTCTTATATTATTGGCATGTCGCAAACTTTTGATTCTAACTTTTTCTCTTAACAGAGAAGTATAGAATTAAATACAGACATCAATGAAATGAATCATATTAGTCTTTGTGATGAAAAATCCCCGATCTCAAATTCAAATAGTAGACCTACATGAAGAAAGAAAGAAAAGGAGAGGAGGAGACAAGTTAATGCATGATAAGAGTTGTGATATTGAGACCCAAACTTAAAAAATGAAAAAATCTTAGAGATCTTACAGAAAGGGCAAGAGTAACAAACAAATGATATGTCTTCTATACATCAACTATTGAAGTTAAAATTCGAAAATGAAAAGAAAAAACTAGATCTTTCGAGTGCTAAACAAGATCACAATATCATGATGATAGATTTAGAAAATATAAAAGGAACTTTAGAGTGACAATATTTTCGACGAAAAAATATGAATAGAAACGTAAAAATAGCTATTTGGAGGATCTTCACCACTCGAAGGAACCGAATATGGAGGACTCATGCATGGAGTTAGTGGGTACAGAGGAAGCCATTATGACTGAGATCAATATAGAGGACCTTTGTTTAGGGGAGGCCAACATGGAGGTAGCCAATATGAATGAAGCTAGTATGGATGAGACTCACATTGAGGACCACAATTTAGAGGAATTCATTACCGAGAAAGGCAGTACAGAGGAATCCAGTATGGACGCTACAACATTTTTGGTCTTTACCAACATTTGAAAACTATTGCCTAAAACCGCAAAGCGTTGCCAAAACATTGAAAACTGTTGTCATATGGGTGTATGCCTATGCCCGTATTACCAAAGACCTAAGGCAACAGATTTCATATGTTTAGACAACATTACTTGAAACTGTTGTCGATATCCCTAGTAAAGGCAACAGTTTTTACATGAACCTATTGCAACATTTTCAAAATGTTTAGAGTTACATTTAATAAATGTTGCCAAAACTATTTAATTAATAAAAAAATATAAATTTGAAAAAAAACATGAAAATAAATTAAAACTTCAAAAACAAACAGGTTATATCATGAGACATTTTTTATAACCCATAAATATATAACAATTTAACAAGATAAATATTTTCATTTATAATATTAATGTTGCACATGTTTTATCATTAAATTAACAAACCATCAGTAGCATCACAATTTACCAAAATACATCAAAATAATTAAATATTACAGTACACAAACAAAATTATCTAAATCAACTTAAACATCAAATGATCTTCATGATATGGGGTCATCGATCATATTGCAACTCCTCATTTGTCTTCCCATCATCAAGAACTTTCTGCACAAAGTAAAATAATATATATAAATATAATGACATCAAGATCAATATATAATTAAAAAATTATAAACATATAAAAGTATTTTAATATGTTGTATGAAAATCTACAACATTATACCTCTCCATAGTTTGGAATGTGTGTTGATGTAGAAGAATGTGCATGCGGTAGCCCGTCTCTCTTCTGTCCACTATTTGCATCCCCTGTAGATGAACCTAATAGATTCTCCAATGAGCAAATTATATTTGATCTTAATAAAAAAAATAACTCACAATTGCATTGTTGGTTTCTAAATCCAGCTCCTTTCCACTAATGCTACTTCGAGTTTCAATAAAAACATTATTGAAAATTAAACACAATCAGTGAACTGCACATAATTAACGAACTGCGCGTAATCAACGAGTTGCATGTGCAACTCGCTTAAATTCAGCATTCCAGAGAGTTGGACGTACAACTCGCTGTAATTGAGCGTGCTGCACTGAAATTCAGCGTGCTGCACCTGCAGCTCGCTAAAATCAGGGGCTTGCACCTGCAGCACGCTGAAATTCAGTGAGCTGCAGGTGCAGCACGCTAAAATTCAGTGAGCTGCAGGTGCAGCACGCTGAATTTCAGCGAGCTGCGGGTGCAGCACGTTGAATTTCAGCGTGCTGCCCCTGCAGCTCGCTGAAATTCAGCGTGAGCGAGCTGCACAAGCTGCAGGTGCAGCCCGAAGTGAGGAAGATATCAAGGAGGCTGAAAAGACAAGTTATGATTAATAATATCTTGTCCTAAACCTTTAACAGCAACATCTCATTGTCCTACATGCCATTTTCCCTCTAATCTATCCACAAGATCGCAGAGACCAAGTTTAATGCTCACAGATGATCCCCCACCTCGACAAGTAAACCATCAGATCTTGATCCCATCTTGACAGCAAACAACTACAACAAGTGTTGATGCCTACCTATAGGTGTTTGCACAACCACAGGCTACCACTAAGATGGCCCTCTGATCATGACATTGACAACATTTTCACCCAGGCTTACTTCTAAAACAATAGACTCAATTTTCCCTGCATACACATTTCTTTAATCTGGGTTAGGGTGCAATATCTAACCAAAATCATTTCATGTTTGTGGTAATAGGTCTCTGATAAGTAAGAGAAAAATAAAGGATGTGCATACAAAAAAAAACTGAAACAATGGACAACTAAAACAAATATTCATAAGAAATAGATTTTTATTTACCAAATTCAAATCACATGTCTATATTTGTAATGCATTATGATTTTCCACATCAAAAAAGTTTGCTCAGTAAAATCCCTGGCATATCTTATATGATGTTCTTACCGTTGAGGAGGGAAACACACAATTTTTAAGCTTCGTTCCTTTGAAAGGAATTGAGAGATAGGAATTGGAATTTGCTCAATTCCAATTTCCACGTGAATTGAAATCGAGGCAATTCTAATTCTATCATTTGACTACAAGTCAAGATTTATTTAGCTCACGTGGGCAAACCCGGTGTGAGAAACAAGAGGACCGGAAGTGTTCCACAACTCCAACAAATTAAAATCCTGATATAAGTTAATTAAAATCACGGGTAGGTATATAGAAAACTAACAACGACCCTTTTAAAAACGTCTTAATAAATGTGGAGTCACGATTGAACAAGCGTCGCCAAAAAACGTGGCTATTAAATAAAAATTTTGTTGTGTGGAGTCGGGAAAAGATTATTGAGGGTTTGTGTATGTGCTAGAAATATTGTTTTTATTAAAATAAATTTTAAAGTAATAATTTGGCATAGGAGAATAATAATTTTGGTTATTCTTAATGTAATCTTTAGGCAACACTTTTAAAATATTGTAAATTAATTTTTAAGAAGACAACATATCATAATTGTTGTCTAAAGTGAATCCTCAAGTACAACATTTCAAAAATGTTCCCTATAAGGGATTAGAGAACAGTTTTTGAATGTTACACAGAAAGTGTTGCCTAAATATGTAAATCTATTACAACACTTAAAAAATGTTCTCTAACAAAGTTTAGGCAACATTTTTATAACTGTTGTCAAGTCAGGTGTTGCTAAAAACCAAAAATGTTGTAGTGAGAGTAGACCAATATAGAGGACCTCGATTTGGAAGAGGGCATCATGAAGGAAGCCAGTATAGATGAAGTGATTATGGAGTAGTTGGGAATGGAGGAGAACAATATAGCGAGAGCGCACACAAAAGTCGTAGTGAAACCAATGATAATCTCCAAAAAAATATTAGTATTAATTTCAAATGTAATGTTATTTCATTTTGAATTATGTAATGTTTATTGTATTTTAGTTATGTGTCAAATTTAAAATAAAAATAAACATAATTTTTTGTATAAAATATAATAAAATAATATAATATAAAAAATAAATTGATAAAAAAATAATTTATCTCTATAATTATATATATATATATATTATATACATGTGACAGGTGTTGATGCGCGAAAACGTCGCGGGGCACCAGCCAGCTAACACGGAGGGGGTGTTCGATCTCACAAGCTAGGAGAGGAGGAGAGGAGGGAAGGAAGGAAGCCTCTGAGTGCTCGAGAGTGGAGCAAACGGCTTGTCAAAGAGGGTTGCGGGGATAGAGGAGAGAAGCTTGATCAACAGAGCGGGTTGATCAAGAGAGGAGAAGGAGGTTGACCAGGAGCTGTCGAGCAGACGGCTAATGGGACGGTTGTGCTTGCAGGTTGGATGCCGAGGAGAGCTGAGCTGAGAAGAAGTCTGCTGAGCAGAGGAGCAAGACTTGCTGAGCAGAGGAGCAAGGCTTGCTGAGCAGAGAGAAAAAGAAGGGGGGCCGCTAGCAGCGGCAACAACACACTTCGCCCGCCGCGGCCTAAATGCCACTCCTGCGACGGACTTTCCTTTTATTAATAGCTAGAGATTACAAGCTTACAAGTACACCTTTACAACAAAATCACTTAAAGGGTACAAGGAGAAGCTGGCGGCTAAGAGAGAAGAAAGTGCCAGAAAGCAGGGGAGAAGCTGGCAGAGACTAAGTAAAATAGTCTGCTAGCTGCTGGAAGACTGAGAAACTGAGTCTGCAGAGCTTGCTGGCAAGCTGCTGAAGAACTGCTGGAGAGCTGCGCGGACAGGAAACTGAGTCCGCAGAGCTTGCTGGAGGAGGTGATGACGGACTGCGCGGACTGGAAAATGGAGTCCGCAGGGCTTGCTGGCAGGACTTGCAGGATCCTCCAACCGTCTGGCGTGATGCAGAATGAGAGGCACCATGGGCTATTTATAGGCCCAGGGGAGTTCTTCTAGAAGCGGGGCCCAGTGACATCAGCATGACGACCTGCGCGGACTCCGCGGACAGAGATTTTGCGTCCGCCACTGTCGAGCGATGAAGCAGTCGGAAGGACCCACCTGCAGAAAACTGGAGGTCGCCCCCTAGCGGGCGACCTGGGCGGACTCCGGGAGGAGTCCGCCCGGCAGGCCGGAGGCCGCCCCCTAGCGGGCGACCTGGGCGGACTCCAGGGGGAGTCCGCCCGGCAGGAGCCGGGGCCGCCCCCTAGCGGGCGGCCTGGGCGGACTCCGGGGGGAGTCCGCCCGGCAGGAGCCGGGGCCGCCCCCTAGCGGGCGGCCTGGGCGGACTCCGGGAGGAGTCCGCCCGGCAGGAGCCGGGGCCGCCCCCTAGCGGGCGGCCTGGGCGGACTCCGGGGGGAGTCCGCCCGGCAGGAGCCGGGGCCGCCCCCTAGCGGGCGGCCTGGGCGGACTCCGGGAGGAGTCCGCCCGGCAGGAGCCGGGGCCGCCCCCTAGCGGGCGGCCTGGGCGGACTCCGGGGGGAGTCCGCCCGGCAGGAGCCGGGGCCGCCCCCTAGCGGGCGGCCTGGGCGGACTCCGGGAGGAGTCCGCCCGGCAGGAGCCGGGGCCGCCCCCTAGCGGGCGGCCTGGGCGGACTCCGGGAGGAGTCCGCCCGGCAGGAGCCGGGGCCGCCCCCTAGCGGGCGGCCTGGGCGGACTCCGGGGGGAGTCCGCCCGGCAGGAGCCGGGGCCGCCCCCTAGCGG
This sequence comes from Platanthera guangdongensis, assembly GCA_039583875.1. Lineage (NCBI taxonomy): Eukaryota > Viridiplantae > Streptophyta > Magnoliopsida > Asparagales > Orchidaceae > Platanthera > Platanthera guangdongensis. The sequence goes on along the minus strand of CM077151.1, from coordinate 37,508,347 downwards.
GCGGCCTGGGCGGACTCCGGGAGGAGTCCGCCCGGCAGGAGCCGGGGCCGCCCCCTAGCGGGCGGCCTGGGCGGACTCCGGGTGGAGTCCGCCCGGCTGGAGCCGGGGCCGCCCCCTAGCGGGCGGCCTGGGCGGACTCCGGGTGGAGTCCGCCCGGCTGGCGGGCAGAGGCCGCCCGGGGTGGGCGGCCTCGGCGGACGGCGGCAGGAGGCCGCCGCCCCTCGGGCAGCAGGGAGGTCGCCCCTGGCGGGCGTCCTCGGCGGACGGCGGTAGGAGACCACCGCCCCTTGAGAGAAATAGGAGGCCGCTACTGGTACTGCTGTTGGCGGACTCCTGCAAGGAAAAGACTGCACGATTAGCGGACCTAACCGCATGTCCCGCGAGGGTGAGCCATGGGAATAGCTCGCCGTCCCGCAGGGCACGCGGTTGCTAGGAGACCTAGGCGGATAGGGAAGACTGTCCGCCTACGCTGGGACCCATCGCGATCGAAAGGGACAATCTAAGGGTCACGACGAGCCAGCTGGCCACCTTGGGAAGGATCGCCGATTTCTGGGTTAACATAATCCCCGCACTTTTTTAAGTTCCGAAAAGAACTTCGAAAAAGTTGGAGACCCACGAAAATCGTGATCCACCCCAACGGAAGAAGGGGAGCAAGGAGAGACAGAACCTGAAAACTCTCCTTAGAAGCTTAGTGCTTCCTGAATTCGCTTTTGCAAAACGAAGAAGGCGTGTCTTCTGTGAATGTTCTGCAAAACAGAAGTGAGGAAAACAGAAAGCCACAATAACTCGCAAGTACCTGAAAGGGACCTGCAAGTCTTTGCTGATCTCTGCAAAAAGAGAGTTAGGAACATGCACAATATATGAGAGTAACTTGCAAGTACCTGTGAAGAAACTTGCAAGAGTTTGTGGATCTCTGCAAGAAGAGAGTTAAGAGCAGGTATCATATATAAAAACAAGCTGCAAGTACCTGGATGAGGCTTGCAGGTGTTTGCTAATCTCTGCAAGAAGAGAAGTTAGGAACCAATAAGATATGAAAATAACTTGCAAGTACCTGTGAAGAGAAGGCTTGCAAGTGTTAACTGTAGACTGTTAACTGTTGATAAGTTAACTGTTGACAAGATAAGGTCGATATGACCAATTAGCAAGAAGAGTGCCTGATGAATATTATTATGAAGCCCAGATCAATAAACTGAGTTGTTAACTGCTGATAGATATGACTGGACTGCAATAGTATGGCTGATAGCGCTTGAGCAAACAATATATAGAAGATAAGAGCAATAGAACTTATATAGATAGAGTGCGAGTCATCATCCGATAGAGCTTTGAATAAGCAATTCATATAGGATGAGCATGAGCAAAGTGATTGCTGAAAATCCTTTTGGTAGGTCGGATTAACCTGTTCACCTGTGAAAGAAGGCAAGAGAGAAAAAGGAGGTCTACTCCCGGAATGATTAAAGTGGGTTGAATGCTGCCACAGGTGTTCCCCGTGGGCCTTATGCATCACTTGCCCGAGAAATCATCCCAAGTATAGTCCTACTCAAAGCGGGCTGGCCGCGCATCCTCAAGGAGGGGGGAAAAAGGAAAAAGAGGTCCATGTTCGGAATGACTACAGAAGGTTGAATGCTGCCACAGGTGTTCCCCGTGGGCCTTATGCATCACTTGCCCGAAAAATCATTCCGAGTATGGTCCTACTCGAAGCGGGAAAGGAAAAAGAGGTCCATGTTCGGAATGACTAAAGAAGGTTGAATGCTGCCACAGGTGTTCCCCGTGGGCCTTATGCATCACTGGCCTTAGAAAGTCATTCCGAGTATGGTCCTGCTCAAAGCGGGCTGGTCGCGCATCCTAAAGGAGGGCACAAAGCAAGGGAAGGTCCTGAGAAGGACCGCTGGAAGCAAGGAAGATCCTGAGAAGGATCGCTAGAAACTCTGCTCTCTTGCCCTGGGCACAAGCATCACTGATCAAGGAGACAGGTTGCGCCAAGAGGCCTATATTGTCTGTGTATTGATCAGTGGAGTTGTGAGAACCCGAGAGGCATGGATCGAGGATACCGGAGAGAGTTATTCGGCCACCACAGTTGAAGGATGATCCAAGAGACAAGGCTACGCTTGATTGCCATTGCTTGTCCAGCGAAGATCATCCTAACCGTAGTGTTTCCTATAAGACGCACAGCAGAGCTAACACATGGGGCTCCCCTAGCACACACTCTGTGTCAGATGCTGGCTAGGATCCTAAGCCTGAAGCCCATAATCGTAGATGAACTGCTCCCACTACACACATGGGTATACTCCCGCCATATGTGGTCGAAGCGGTAGTGCGAGAACAAACTACGGAGGGAACGTTTCAGACTCGGCGAAATCTCATTGGCGTATTGATCCAGAGAGAGAGAGAGAGAGAGGCAACAAAAAGGGAACTGTGTCAGTACAGGATCTCTGAATAAAAGCTTTGCAGAAAAGCAGGAATAAAACACTGAGAAGTGTTGTAATGAAAATGTTTGAAAGAGGGAGTAAGGGTTGAGATAACCCCTGTAGGTTGTAAGGAGCTCTGGAGGACTGTGAAGTCCATCGTTTTGGAGGACTGTGAAGTCCTTGCTAGTTTAGAATAGCCTTCCCAGCACGCCCTCATCGTCGGCGTCGAAGCATTCGACTTCTTGGTTGACAATGAGGAGAGGAGGCTCTTCGACGTGATTCACTGCCCTTGAGGAGCAAGGAACATCTGAAATTTCTTTGCCCTTTGACGTTGATGGGTCAGGGCGATCTTCTTTAGGAAGCAAGTCATGCATCTTGCCTTGCCGGAGCATCCTTTGCACAAGCTGACGGAATGCTCGGCAGTTTTCTGTTCGATGGCCTGGCTCTTTGTGGAATTCACAATAAGGCTCTGAGTCTCTAGACCTCTGATCTGCTGGCCGGTAGGGCTTCTTATAGCTTGCTCTGTCTTTCATGATCTGGATCACTTCTTGCACGGCGTCGTCGAGATCAGACTCGTGCAAGTCATCGTCTTGCTGCTGTTGAACAGTTGCTGTTTGAGAAGGAGCTAGCGGTAGCAAAGGATCTTGAGCATCACGGCTCGGGAAGGAGTATCGCTGGCGATGAAGCCTTCTCTCCTTCCTTGAGTGAGCTGGGAAACGATTGCAAGGAGACCTTGGGGGCTGCTTGCGAAACGGATCTTTCTCTGATACGAGCTTGGAGACGAAGCCTGGATTGCTCTTCTCGCCTCGGATGTACGAGTTGGCTAGAGCAATCAGCTCTTGGTATGTCCTTGGAGCACGGACATTGGCTTCAAATTTGAGAGGCCCTTCACGAAGACCGTGGATAAGAGCCACTCGGTACATTTCTTGATCAACGATTTCGATGTCCAGAATCTCTCTCTGGAATCGATCAACAAATTGAGACCAGGTTTCATCACTGCGTTGTCTGATCTCAAAGAGGGCTTCAGGACCGCCCTTTCTCTTGGAGGAGGTAGAGAATCTGAGAAGGAATTCTCTACGAAGATCAAGGAAAGAAGAGATGGAGTGAGGTCGGAGGCCATAGAACCAATCCCTCACTTGCCCATCAAAGGTTGTCACAAGGAGCTTGCACTTGGTTGCATCTGACAGAGTCTTGAGAGCAACAGCTGATTCAAAGGCTTGAAGATGCTTGACCGGATCAGTCTCTCCTGTATAGATTGGCAGTCGAGGCTCTCTGAAGTTTGCTGGAGTAGGTTCAAGGCGAACACTCTCAATGAAGGGCGACAGCTCTTCCTGCTCTCCCACAGCATAGGGATCAAAGGGAGCATAGGCTGCAGCTGCGAAAGAAGCAGGGGGGTAGAAAGGAAAAGTTGCTGCAGGGGGAGCAGAGGCAGGAGCTGGGGGGCAAGGATGACTTCCTTGAAAGTTGAGAAATCTGGCAGGACTTCCCCGGGCTGCTTGCCGGAAGAAGTTTTGGCGAGCGGCGAACTCTTCATCTTGAGTTCGCAAAGGAGCAGCAGGACCTTGCGGGAAGGTCGGGGTGTAAGGCGGATAGAACGGAGGACAAGCTTGAGAATAAGCTTGCTTATGCTCTGATGTTGGCGTTGGGTTGATTGGAGCAGCTGGAGCAGCTGGAGCAGCTGCTGGACGAGAGTCTAACCGCTGCGTGATCGCAGCAAGGACTTGGTTGATTGCTTGGAACTGTTGAGCATTCTCACGGCGCGACTGCTCAAAAGCTTCCCAGAGAGGATCTTCACTGGGACTTGGGGCAAAGTTCTCGGCTGACTGATCTGACATGGCTAACTGTCGCTGTTCACCGTCTGACCGGATCTGAAGGTCGCGTGTTAACTGTTGATGCGCGAAAACGTCGCGGGGCACCAGCCAGCTAACACGGAGGGGGTGTTCGATCTCACAAGCTAGGAGAGGAGGAGAGGAGGGAATGAAGGAAGCCTCTGAGTGCTCGAGAGTGGAGCAAACGGCTTGTCAAAGAGGGTTGCAGGGATATAGGAGAGAAGCTTGATCAACAGAGCGGGTTGATCAAGAGAGGAGAAGGAGGTTGACCAGGAGCTGTCGAGCAGACGGCTAATGGGACGGTTGTGCTTGCAGGTTGGATGTCGAGGAGAGCTGAGCTGAGAAGAAGTCTGCTGAGCAGAGGAGCAAGACTTGCTGAGCAGAGGAGCAAGGCTTGCTGAGCAGAGAGAAAAAGAAGGGGGGCCGCTAGCAGCGGCAACAACACACTTCGCCCGCCGCGGCCTAAATGCCACTCCTGCGACGGGCTTTCCTTTTATTAATAGCTAGAGATTACAAGCTTACAAGTACACCTTTACAACAAAATCACTTAAAGGGTACAAGGAGAAGCTGGCGGCTAAGAGAGAAGAAAGTGCCAGAAAGCAGGGGAGAAGCTGACAGAGACTAAGTAAAATAGTCTGCTAGCTGCTGGAAGACTGAGAAACTGAGTCTGCAGAGCTTGCTGGCAAGCTGCTGAAGAACTGCTGGAGAGCTGCGCGGACAGGAAACTGAGTCCGCAGAGCTTGCTGGAGGAGGTGATGACGGACTGCGCGGACTGGAAAATGGAGTCCGCAGGGCTTGCTGGCAGGACTTGCAGGATCCTCCAACCGTCTGGCGTGATGCAGAATGAGAGGCACCATGGGCTATTTATAGGCCCAGGGGAGTTCTTCTAGAAGCGGGGCCCAGTGACATCAGCATGACGACCTGCGCGGACTCCGCGGACAGAGATTTTGCGTCCGCCACTGTCGAGCGATGAAGCAGTCGGAAGGACCCACCTGCAGAAAACTGGAGGTCGCCCCCTAGCGGGCGACCTGGGCGGACTCCGGGAGGAGTCCGCCCGGCAGGCCGGAGGCCGCCCCCTAGCGGGCGACCTGGGCGGACTCCAGGGGGAGTCCGCCCGGCAGGAGCCGGGGCCGCCCCCTAGCGGGCGGCCTGGGCGGACTCCGGGGGGAGTCCGCCCGGCAGGAGCCGGGGCCGCCCCCTAGCGGGCGGCCTGGGCGGACTCCGGGAGGAGTCCGCCCGGCAGGAGCCGGGGCCGCCCCCTAGCGGGCGGCCTGGGCGGACTCCGGGGGGAGTCCGCCCGGCAGGAGCCGGGGCCGCCCCCTAGCGGGCGGCCTGGGCGGACTCCGGGAGGAGTCCGCCCGGCAGGAGCCGGGGCCGCCCCCTAGCGGGCGGCCTGGGCGGACTCCGGGGGGAGTCCGCCCGGCAGGAGCCGGGGCCGCCCCCTAGCGGGCGGCCTGGGCGGACTCCGGGAGGAGTCCGCCCGGCAGGAGCCGGGGCCGCCCCCTAGCGGGCGGCCTGGGCGGACTCCGGGAGGAGTCCGCCCGGCAGGAGCCGGGGCCGCCCCCTAGCGGGCGGCCTGGGCGGACTCCGGGGGGAGTCCGCCCGGCAGGAGCCGGGGCCGCCCCCTAGCGGGCGGCCTGGGCGGAACTCCGGGAGGAGTCCGCCCGGCAGGAGCCGGGGCCGCCCCCTAGCGGGCGGCCTGGGCGGACTCCGGGTGGAGTCCGCCCGGCTGGAGCCGGGGCCGCCCCCTAGCGGGCGGCCTGGGCGGACTCCGGGTGGAGTCCGCCCGGCTGGCGGGCAGAGGCCGCCCGGGGTGGGCGGCCTCGGCGGACGGCGGCAGGAGGCCGCCGCCCCTCGGGCAGCAGGGAGGTCGCCCCTGGCGGGCGTCCTCGGCGGACGGCGGTAGGAGACCACCGCCCCTTGAGAGAAATAGGAGGCCGCTACTGGTACTGCTGTTGGCGGACTCCTGCAAGGAAAAGACTGCACGATTAGCGGACCTAACCGCATGTCCCGCGAGGGTGAGCCATGGGAATAGCTCGCCGTCCCGCAGGGCACGCGGTTGCTAGGAGACCTAGGCGGATAGGGAAGACTGTCCGCCTACGCTGGGACCCATCGCGATCGAAAGGGACAATATAAGGGTCACGACGAGCCAGCTGGCCACCTTGGGAAGGATCGCCGATTTCTGGGTTAACAACAGGCACGAGGCTTTGCCCCTACGGCCTATCGCGACAGTATCTCAACTACGATAGATTGGGGGATCCGCCCTATCGATCAATTATTTAATAAAACTTAAAATAAATACAATATTAATTAATCAACTTTAAAAAATGGATTGGTTTAATAGTAGCTCCTCAAAATATTATTGATAAGCCTTGTTGTCGTTTAACTCAACGTCCCGGTCGGACCGGAATAACCTGGATCGTCTTAGCTCTTAGAACGGTCGAGCGCGCACACATTCAATAGAGTAGGTCGATTGTACACAAATAGTTTTAATGTGGAAAAACCACTCAACTGGGTAAAAATCACATGAACGGATCTAAGACGGTCAAAGTCCATTATTCTCTGGCTGTTACAACTTGTTTGTGAAGTCGACGGTGACAGACAACCTCTCGGTACAGTATTGGGATGAGAGAACACTTGACATACGACGGACGATAGGCCGTCATGCCGTGGGTTGTTACAAATTGTGCTTCGCGCTGGTGGTCTTCGAATAGCGGTTTGCTGATTCTGGATGCAGAGCGGAGCACCTGGGCCTGCAGTTGTGGGGGCCACTTGGGCCTTGTGAGATTCGGGTTCGTCAGGTGGCTTTGATTTGACTCGGTTGTAGCTCGGGTGTGGCTTGGGTGCGGCTCAGGTGCTGCTCGTAGGAGAAATTCGGCAAAACTTCCACCTGAGGAAGAAGAAGACCCAGAGGAAAAAAAGTAAGAAATGAGGAGGCCTGGGCTTTTTATAGGCTCTGAGTCATGGTTATGGTGGTTACGCGGCTATCTGCACACCATAACCACCCTCATGATTATTTTCGGTATAGTTTGAATGCGCGTATTTCGCTATTTGGAGACCATTTAAATAAATTACAAAATTTTAATTAAATCCCCTGTTGAAACCGAAAATTGGTCTCTGTGGAGTTCAACCCTTGGGTAAGAGGTGATCACACACTTACTTCTCTCTCACAAGCCAAACCATCAAAGACTTAGCACAAGGAACAGACCCAAGGCTCCAACACGGAGGTCCCACCATACACCTGGAAGATCTTAGAGCGTTTCCTCTCTTTAGTCAAGTGCTGAGCTAAGGATACCTCAGAAAGCGCAAAAAGACCAGAGCACAAGTAAGCATGTCTTCTGAGATACCCCTTTGGGTCTATTTATAGTTTTCTGAAACGGTCTGCAAATAGCGTACCTTCGCTGTTCCAAACAGCTACGGACAGGCCAATGAGAGCAGAATGTCAATAATACGTCACTTGGTGAGTGGTCCATGAGATTCCACTCGCCAGGGGTGGTGAGTGCTTGATGAGGCTAGCACTCGCCACCTCCTCGAGGGCCAGGGTGAGTGCGGGCCTGGCCTGCCCCACTTGCCGACAACCTGCCAAGATGCCCGGGGTGAGTGTGAGCCTGCTTGCTCCACTCGCCCCCTCTACACTCCCCCTCTTCCCATGCGAGTCGGGCAGCACCAAAAGTACTTAGCTCCCTCCTAACTCGTCGGGAACCTGGACTACGCCAAAATGACTGGCCCGACTCTTGCTGACACCACTCGCCGGATACGGGGTTGTATATCCCCCACTAACCTGGTGGTTAGTGAGTGGTTACACGTGGATCGGACGGCCGGAAGCGCCTCCCCCATCGATCGGACGATGGGAGCAGGACTCCACGAGCAGCCGGCGAACTCGCCCCCTTAATTCGTCGGCGAGGGGAGGACGACCGACGACAGCCGGGGAGGGCCCTAGGCCGCCCCTTTGGTCTCACGCCGACGACAAAGGGAGGGGGCGGACCGGGCGGTCATCCCCCTGGCAGCGCTGGCGGCCGAGGGAGGGAGCGGCCGACAGTTGGTCGGGGGGCAGCCAGCTCGCCCGTCTCCTTGGCCGCACACTAGTGGCCAAAGTGGGTCGGCTCAACCGCCTCTTTGGTCGCGCGTCGGCGGTCGACTCGACTGCTTCCTCGACCACGTGCCTGCTGCCGAGGAGGGGCGGCCGGCTCGGCCGCTTCCTCGGTCGTGCGCCGACGACCGAAGAAGGGAGGTAGACTCGGTCGCCTCTTTGGCCACTTGCCGACGGCCGAGGAGGGGCGGTCGTCTCGACCGCTTCCTCGGTCGTGCACCGGCGACCGAAGAGGGGCGGCTGCCCTGGGCGCCTCTTCGGCTGCGCGCCGATGGCGGAAGAGGGGCTGCCGGCCCGACCGCCACTTTGCCCGAAGAGGGACGGCCGGCTCGACCGCCACCTTTGGCGCGCGCCGACGGCCGGGAGAGGCGAGAGGGGGCGGCCGACGTCCGGAGATGACGTTGGCCGCCTGACGTCGACGAGGCGATGTCCTTGGTGGTTCCGACGTCATGCGTAGTGGGATCAGCGTGTGAGAGGATTGGGTGTGGCGATCGCGTGCACGGTCAAACCCATGATCCCACTAATTTAGTGGAGATCATGGGGGCAGCGGCTATGTGCAGCCCGACTTCTTCATAAAAGGGGCTCATCCCCATCAAGATGCATGAATTTTTTTAGGTGAGGTCGAGCATTCACGACCGACGATTCATAACCAACGCGCTCACGACTGCCCCCATCGTGCCAAATGAGGAGATGACTATTTGGAGACCATTTAGCTCAGTAGCCTGGTACAAACCTCGCTAGGAGAATACTCGACATTCTCAAGGATGAGAATAGTGGCGGGTATTTATCAAAGACGAGTACTTATTACTACTTGCCAGTATTGGCGAGCATCTATTGCAACTCGCCAGTATGGGAGACTATACATTGCAACTCACCATTATGGGCGAGTACCCATTACAACTCGCCAGTAAGGGCGAAGATCCATTGCAACTCGCCACTATGAACGAGTACCCACTGCAACTCGCTAGTATGGGCGAGCATAGAAAGACCGCCAGACGACGAGTTCTTGTGACATTCATAATATGTGAGTAGCACCTCTTAGTAGTCATATGGGTGAGGTTGCTCCTTAAGTCGCGAGGTAGGTATCTCGCAGGGGTGCGAAATTCTCGCATACATACCCCTATAACTTGTCAATAAATTGGATCTCAAGGGTATCCGGAATGACACATTGAGACCCTCTAAGCATCATACTCACCATGATCGAGTCTTCCTCGTACCAAACTAAGCTCTTTGGTTATGGAGTGGAAGATCTTTTCTACTTTCGGGTACATGGCGGGACCTCCTCGCCGTAGCTCTCGGGTTGTGTTTACAGACAGTCTAGTTCTCTCTCTCACACACTCTTGTCATCAGATCTGCGAGGTAAGACCGCATGATCAACAACCTTGGGTTGCACCTTGGTCCGAACATTTAGGTCTATAATTTTCTTAATTCCAACGCCTACGGGGTCATTGAGATATTGATGACCGAGTGAACCAATTACAATAGGAATGGATTTTTCGCTATAATGACTCAAACATGCTTCTTGAGTTAATGAATTCAGAATGAATTTTGGTCAGTGGTGTTGCACTCGAATGATCAATACAAACTCAACGACATTTGTCTCATTTCATTTCGTTGAGAATCATAGAAGTCGACCAAAACGAGTCGTGTCGAGCTATGGGACACCTCAAATATGATTTTTTGAGCATATTGTCTCAGAATCGATTACAATTGGTGTTGTTAGACTTGTAACAGCAATACAAGTCCATCTGAATCGTTCATGCTCAATTATAAAGAATATCAGAAATTGTGACATTCAAGCACAAAATTTAAGTATCATAATTATCCAAAAGGTAAAATTGAGCAAACGATCTCAAAATCGATCCTAGACATATTCATTATACTTGTGTAAGGTCCTCCTGAAATGATTCAGATTGTGGGTAGTCAAACCGTCCACCGCCTTTGATGGAGGAAGTTGGGTTAGCATCGAAACCGCCGTCGTCGCCGTCATCGCCGTCGACATCATCTTCATCATCGCCGTCATCGACGCGGCAACCGCCGTCATCGTCTTCGTCACCGCCGTCGTCGCCGCAACAACCATATCCATCACCGCGGCAACTGCCACCATCACCGCGGCAACCGCCGCCATAGCCGTCATCATCTTCAACACCGCCGTTGTCACCCTTCTTATACTCTGACGCCGCCGTCGTCGCCCATCTCTTCCACCGACACCGCCGCCGTCGCACTTCTCTTCCACCGATTCCGCCGCCGTCGCCCTTCTCATCCACCGACGTCATCTCCCTTCTCTTCCCCCGACGTCGCCATCGTTGCCCTTCTCTTCCGCCGCCGCCGACGACGTCTCCGTCGTCGTCCTTCTCTTCCGCCAACGCCGCCACCGTCGCCTCCCGGCACTGCGTTCATCGTCGTCGGTCTCCTCCCCCTCGCCTCTCAACCGGCCTTCGCCGCCGACCGGTCTCCGTTGCCGCCCGGCTCCCGCTGGCCGGATTTTTGGCCGGCGCCAACTCTCCATCGTCCAATCGCATCTCCGCGATCTCCGCCGTCAGTTACGTGGGTAACCACCCACATAATTGCCTACATTACCTCCCGTAGTGGGGAAAATGCATTACCAAAAATAGAACTGGTCTGTGTTTAATTAAATTATTATTGGTCTGCAATTAGTAATTAAGATGGTTACAGTATGCGATTAACCGGATAACCACCGTAACTATCTCTTAGACCTATAAATAGAGTCCTAGACCCTCCTTCATTTCATATTTTCAACCTCTTTTTCCCGAAAAAATCCTCATACAGATTTTCTCTCTCCTCCTCCTACGAATTTTTGCTATCTCCTCCATTTCTCTTCCTAGCGTGCTCCCGCGCGTCTCTTCCTAGCGGGCTCCCGCACACGTCTCTACCTTGCGTGATCCCGCGCACGCCTCTACCTAGCGCGCTTACGCGCACGCGCCATCCTTGCGCGCATCTCTCCCTTGGCGCTCTCGTGCGCTCTGCTTCCTTGCATGCTCCCGCGCCAACTCCTCGCGCGCTCCCGCATGCGCCGCCTCCTCGCGCGCTCCCGCACGCTCTCCTTCAGCAATCACCCTGCATGCTCTCCGCCAGCAAGCGCGCCGCACGCTCTCCTTCAACAAGCTCCCATCGCGTTCTCCGCCCCGCAAGCGCTCTATGCGCTCTCCTCCATCATGCATCTTGCATGCTCTCCGCCAGCAAGCGCCTCGTGCGCTCAATAACAAGCACTTCTACCACCGACAAGACAACTGTGCCAGACTTCTCCTCTAAACACAATAGGAGACAAACCGCAGAGCATAAGGCGTGCACCATCTTATCTTTCAAGCCCCGGACATCAGAACGAGTTCAACAAGCTATTCTTGCCTCCAAACAACAGTCACAGACTCCAGAGCATCTGAAGCGTGAACCCCCCTACAATTACAAGTAAAATACATGGCTCCGCAAGAGGTGATTTGTCACCCTTCGAGCTCAATACTTACTCTCTCTCACTCTCAACAATTGTAACGAGAAACTGTCTGTCGCCCTCGAGTTATTTGAATGGTCATATACTACCACCAACAAATAGTGGAAGTTTGGTCAGCACAGATTCAATCACGTGGTTATTCCCCCAATTGACGGGTTTTCCACGTCAAAAAATTATCTTGTCAGCTTTCAATTTTCTGTAACTATTTGCACGCTCGACCGCTTCCGGGCTAAGACGGTGTAATTTAGTCCGGTTTACTAGGATGGTTGATGAAAGATATGGTATGCCACTGATACCAATAGAAAGAAAGGGGATAGATCTGATTACTCTAGAAAGGGGGGGGGGTGAATAGAGTAACTTAAAATTTTTTGGGTGTTTTAAAATTTATCGGAGTAAAATAGGTGATAATAATAGTAGTATAAAAGGAAATGCAACCTAAGCAAATCTATACTATCACAGTACAACAAGAATAGAACAAAAAATGATCACACACGGACAACACAAGAATTTTATAGTGGTTCCCCAAACTGGCCGGGTACATCCACTCTTCTACCACCCTGGTAGGAATTGACTATCAGGTTTTTGTTCAAGTGACTGCCACCACAAGATCTATTTTCAGGGAGATCTCACAACCCTTTAGGCTTTTAATCAGGTGTCCAAAATCAAGAATAAACTTTTGAAGAGAGTTAATAAACCTTTTATACAAGAGGTTGAGAGAGTTAATGCTGTCTTCTCTTTTCTCTATTCAACAGAGAAGACTAGTGGATTGCTGTTGTCAAAGCTCCTTCTAAAATAAGAGTGATTCAGAAAGCTTGGAGCCTTGATCATGGTGTAGGTCTTCGGCCTTGTCTTGAAGTGATCCAGGAATTTCTGACTTATTTAAATTTGTTGTCCTTGAATATTCCTGGAGTAGAAGTTGAAGAAGACTCTTGATGTTTGATTGTTGTTCTTCTTCAGTCTTCAAAAAGTACAAGGGGAAAATAGAATATTTTCTGCACAGGAAGAGAGTTCTGTATATTTTCTCTGTATGCTCTTTCTTGCTTGTATGATGTCGAGTCTCTATTATTCTCTTGTTGCAACTACTTGTCTGAAAAGAGAAAATCTCTTTTATATTCTGCTGTCAAAATTCTCCTTTGAATTTTGAATTCCAAGCATTAATTACTGATTGATCTGGAGAATGAAATGGCTGGAATATTCATTAAAGAGTTTCCCCAACCATCCCATTAAATTAAGCAAGTAATTAACCCCGATGAAGACCATAATTAATGTAGCCAATAACGGTTATATTTTTGAGAATATAAGCATTAATTACTCAGAGAATTACTGCTAAATGATATAATAAATAAGGATAGAATAAGGAAAACTTCTAAGTCTGGCTTGTGACAGAATTCGTCGAGCTCTGAATAGAATTCGTCGACTGGAGATCCAAGTTCGCCGAGCTAATAATTCTTGTTCGTCGACCTGAGCTCAGCGAACTGCATTCTGCAAATAACTAGCGAATTTTGCACTCTAAGTTCGTCGAGTTAAGAATCTGTCTTCGTCGAGCAGAGTTCAGAGAAACTAAATTGGGAAGAATCTGTTGAAGCTGAACTCCAGATTTCGTCGAGTAGAGAATCTGTCTGAATGAAGAGATCGTCGACCTGAGCTCAAATATCGTCGAGCTCAACTCAGAGAAGTAACTCTGAGTTCGTCGATCTGCGATCGACGGTCGTTGAGCTGAGTTCGAAGAATTTCGAACTGATAATATTGAACTCTTAATTCTTCTAAGTCTGAAGTCCTCTGATGGCTGGTCCATGAAGATTGAACCTAATGACTTAGCCTAAACTCTAGGACTCATAGACTTGACCCTGGCTATACAATGTGGGTCAGACTCATCATAATTAGTGAACCTAGCTCAAATCCAAATAAGGGATCTAACAATCCCCCCTATTTGGGTGAGGTCACTAATATAAATAAAAGAAAAACAATCACAAAGCAGAATAAAAATATATCTGATAGAAAATAAAATATCCAGCAGATATGTTCATAAGTGCTTCATGATTAACAGATAGAGTTCAGAAAATAAAAACTAAACATAACAGTTATCTGTTCTTCCTTGGCTTTTCTTTTTCAGCTTTGTTAGATTTATCAGAGGGCTGTCTGAATATGATTTCTCTATTTGGATTAGCTGCTTCTCTTTTAGACATAGTCATGTCAGCTGCTCCAATGATATTTACAGAAGTTGCTCTTGGAACTATAGCCTCTGGATGTAAACTCATATAAGCATCTACATTGAAAAAGTGCTTAGTTTTGTCATACCTTTTTAATTCTTCTCTTCTGTAGGAAGACATTGCAGTATATTGAGAGGGATCTTTACCTTCAACTTTAGCTATTTATCATAGAGAGTCCAACCAGTTCTTGGAATCTAGCCATCTTTGAAGTATTTTCTTGTTCAGGATCAACAAAAGGAACTGGTGGAGATTCACGTCTATTATCATTTTCAGATTGATCAACAAAAGTTGATGATGTCTACTGCTGCTTGAAGAGTGTTTCTGCTGACTGCTTCCTTGGAAATGAGATCTTGAAGATCTGCCTTGTTGCCTTTGGTATGTTTGAATGTGAGGGGTAGATCTCTGAGACACATTCCCTGAAGCACCTGCTGCTGGAGGAGGAGAAGGAGGACCTCTCCAATTCCTTTGAGAAGGAGGAGGAGGAGAATACTTTCTGCTCTTCTTCCTTGCTTTTTGCCCATTCTTAGATAGTCACATCCATGAAGGCATCCCTGGGTAAGGAGTAATCTTTTGCAACATGTAGTAGGGAGTGTTTGCATTGGGATTGGGCTTAGGAACAGCTTTAGCATGAGCTTGCCTTTTCTTATCAATTTTCTTCTTTGCTTTTGGATCATCAGATTCATCAGAATCTTCATCATCATTGTCATCATCAGAAGATCCTTGAGGGTTATCATACATAGCATCAATTGCCTTCAGGGCTTCCTTTGAAATTTGCTTCTCAGCTTGAGGAAGCACTTGAGGTTCTGTAGCTTTCGGTGGAGTAACAATATTTTCAGAAACTGTTTTATTCTCTTCTGCTATATCTGCAAGAATAATATCGTCCAGGTCTGGTAAATGACTATCATCCATTTTATAAGTAGGAGGGGAAAGAGCTTTTTGCTCTGGAGTAGAAACTAGTTCAAGAACATTCTCAGTCACATGTTCTTCTGTAATTACTAGTGCTGCAAAACTTGCATTCAGTTGCTTAACAACTTCAGAGCTTATTGGAGAAGTATATGGTACAATAGCTCTAGATTGTTGTACATCAAAACTTGGTAGAATCTTGTTGTAAATAAAATTGAAAGAATCTAGTAAAGAATCTACATTAACTGTGAGATTTATAATATAATCACTAGCTGTAGTTATTTCTGCCAAAACTGTGCCAGCCATGTCTATATCAGAATCAATTAAATCAATTATTTCTGTTGGAGGGGCTGCCTCTGCTGAATCATCAGACATATCAGAATCTGTTGTTGCTGCTGCTGTAACTGCTGCAACTGTTGGAACTGCTGTTGCTGGGGCTACTGCTGTTGCTGGGGCTACTGCTGTAAGAACTGCTTCTTAATAGAGCATCTCCCCCTGTCTGCTTTCAGTGGATACTGGAACCAGGCCCCTAGAAGGAGAAGGGACAGATGAGGCAGCAAAGAGGGCAACAAGAGATGAGATGGAGGCACCAAGAGGCGTGATTGCCTCTGCAATGAGCTGCCTGAAGACTGGAGTGATGTGCTGCAGGAGGGTAGCAATGGAAGGAGAATCCATAGCCATAAACTCAGGAGAAGTTTGAGTGGATACATATGGATGAAGGGGAGGAATGACATCAGGTGGAGTAACATATTGCATGATGTCATCCTGTGAAGGTGATGCAGAAGGAGATGGAATAGGAGTGGAGATGTCATGTTGAGGTGAAGTTGGTGTAGATGGTAAGGAGGTTAGTAAATCAAATATAGGGGATGACATGAATGTATGAGGATGTATGTCAGTAAGATGAGGTGGTAATGAAGATGAAGAAGGTGTGATGTGTTCTGGAGATGCAGTGTGTGTTTGTTGATGCATTTGTGAGGCAGGTGAAGGAATGCTGGTAGATGGGGGGAATATCTTCTGATGATATAGTTATTGTTGGAGGAGGTGGTGACTGTGGAGATGAAAGAGTTGTTGTTGGAAGAAGTGTTGTTGAAGGAGGAGGTGGAATGAAAACTTCTTCTATAGGTTGGGAAATGGCTGGTACAGCACTTGTGCTCTTAGAAGCTGTGGAATAAGAGGAAGCCCTGGATGGCTTAGAGATTGTCCTCTCCCATCTGCCAAAGAGGGCAGATGTAAGCCTCTTTGAGGCATTGATGAACACTATCGAGGAGACAAGTAGTTCAGGTGCCTTTTCCTGAAGGAAGATTCACAGAATCCTTGCAAAATAGACTTCTTTCTTTGTATTTTTCTTTTTTAATCAACTCAAATAAAAGTTGTCCTCAATTAACTGATTTCTTCTTAACCAGAGCACACATCACCAAAAACTGGCGTCTGATGATATAGTCATGAATTGTATGCTTGCCCAGTAGTACCTTGTCGACTATGTCTGCTAAGAATTTATATTGAACAGACAAATTCCTTTTCAATAGCTTATTGGGGTTTCCTCCTGAATGACCCATTGTGCTTAGCATATTTTCATATTCATCATTATCCAATTCGATATCATCTTCTCCAGTAGGCAAATCAAAAATTTCAGTGAAAACTACAGGAGTTAGAATGACCTGGTTGCCGCTGATAGTGCTGATCATAGTATCTGTGTCTGGAGATGTTAAGGTGAAAACTCATTCCCTGATTTCATTTCCTGGTATCTTGATTTGGGTGGACATGAGTTTCTTCAGTTTTTGTTCCTCACACAACTGTAGGATGTCGATGAAGATTTGATCTATATGAGAGAAGAAGTCAAAATCAATATCAAATCATGTGTCGAATTTCATTGCAGCCAGAGATCTCGCTGGAATCGCCATTGATCGCCTGCAAAAGGAAACAAAAAGATCAAGTGCAAGGGGAACAGAAAGCGCATGATGGAGCTCGAAGAAAACCTAGTTATATGGTTTTCAGAATATGAAGCGACAGACTCCGTCCTGCGAAATAAACAAAATTCTTCGATCTGAGTTCGACGAAATATTTTATTGACAAAATAGTTCGTCGATCTCAGTCTGAAGAAGGGAAAACATTTTGTCGTGCTCAGATCGACGAAATATTTTCTGAAGCAATATCGTCGATCTCCGTTCGACGAATAGAACTTCACACAGAGAGTTCGTCGATCGACGATCGTCGAGCTGAGTTCGAAGAATTTCGAACTGATAATATTGAACTTTGAATTCTTCTTCTAAGTCCGAGTCTATTGAAGTCCTCTGCTGGCTGGTCCATGAAGGTTGAACCTAATGACTTAGCTTAAACTCTAGGACTCATAGACTTGACCCTTACTATACAATGTGGATCAGACTCGTCCTAATTAGTGAACCTAGCCCAAATCCAAACTAGGGATCCAACAGTTGAGTTTGACCGAAACAATACTCATAACAACAATACAAGTACAACAAAGTTATCAGCATGCAATTCCGACATCGTTAGAGCAATTTTCAACGTTTAAGCCTAATTTGATCGCAAACGCTCTGGAAAGTTTAAAATGAGCAAATGAACTCAGAATGAAGCTCAAATAATTTCGATGGATGCGTGTAAACGAGACGATCATAAGGAGCCCCCTTTTGAGACAGATTTCAAGTCCACTAAATAGATCTATGAGATTTTAATGGGAAAAAACTCTAAGACTCCTTCAAATACTAATGAAAATATGTGATGGACAAATCTATTTTGGATAGAGGCAAACTAATTTTACGGGCAAAAAAAATTATATGTGCAAACCAAATTGTTACGTGTAAATCAAAATGAAATCTTTCTAAATTATTTAGTAAAATATGAACAAGTAGTTTAACATCAATATTACAAAATTTAACGTATTACAAAAATTTTAAATTTATCGTAGAAATTCTCTTTTAGTGACAATTATTTGCTCCATTTGTTGCACATTTAGAAAACTTAATTTGAATTTAAGTACACTTGATTTGAATTTAAGTACACTTGATTTGAATTTAAGTACACTTGATGAGTTTTGGAAATGCAAGCTTAAACTGTAATGGAACAAACCAAATGATAGTGAGCTCAAAAAAGGGGAAGAAATTTCATTGTAACCAAAAAAATTGGAGAAATTTTGA
This sequence comes from Platanthera guangdongensis, assembly GCA_039583875.1. Lineage (NCBI taxonomy): Eukaryota > Viridiplantae > Streptophyta > Magnoliopsida > Asparagales > Orchidaceae > Platanthera > Platanthera guangdongensis. The sequence goes on along the minus strand of CM077151.1, from coordinate 37,490,292 downwards.
AATCCAAAACCCTCAAAAACAAAAGAGTAGAGGACATAAAAATAGGAACGAGCCAGTGCAATTACCTAAGTGTAGAACTTTAAAAACTTCAGGTCGACGAACACTAACGGTGATGCGGATGAACATCGCAGTGCTTAGGAGATGTTACCCGGCGACCCTAAAGGGGACGAAGATGAACAGCACCGTGCTTGGGAGATGTTACCCGGCGACCCCTAACAGGGACGAAGATGAACAACGCCGTGCTTGGAAGATGTTACCCGACGACCCTAACGGGGACGAAGATGACCAACGTCGTGCCTGGGAGATGTTATCTGGCGACCCAAATAGGGAGGAAGATTAACAACACCGTGCTTGGGAGATGTTACCCGACGACCCTAACACGGAGGAAGATGAACAACGTCGTGCTTGAGAGATATTACCCGACGACCCTAACGTGGATGAAGATGAACAACGCCGTGCTTTGGTGATATTACCCGACGAACCTAACGGGGACGAAGATGAACAACGCCGTGCTTGGGAGATGTTACCCGACGACCCTAACAGGGACGAAGATGAACAACGCCGTGCTTGGAAGATGTTACCCGACGACCCTAACGTGGACAAAGATGAACAACACTGTGCTTGAGAGATGTTACTCGGCGACGTTTACGGAACAACACCGTGCTTGGGAGATGTTACCCGGCGACCCTATCGGGGACGAAGATGAACACAATGTAATGGATAGAGCTCACGGATGTTGCATGATGCAAGAAATGAAGAAGGGTCGCAAGACATTTTTAGGGTTTTGCTGATAGGAGTCACAGAACTGGTTGCCCTCATAAGTTTTAAGGCAACATTCAAAATAAATATTTAAGATTTTTTTAATTTGATTTACAGCTATCGAAAATAGCCGAGCTCATCACACCCCCCCCCCCCAGCCGTCATCTTCACGAGCCGTGATGCATATACTTCCGTTACGCCGCTGCCGTCCGCTGTTCTCCGCCGCTTACCACCTCAGCTAACCACCTGCAGCACCTTACACCACACACAACACAACCCAAAAGCACAGAAATCCAGCAGTAGATAGATAATAACCCAATCCTAAGGGCAAGAATACCCTGAACGGATGACAAGGTGGAGCAGGGGAGATCTTCCCGTCACTGCCGCCTCAAGCACAAGAAAACAACCAGTTTTTTTAACATAACCCTTACCACAGCAGTCGGGTAAATATATATACCCCCCCAAACCTAAGAGGCTAAAAGACGAACCTGCCCCCAAACAACACACAATTAACTAAACTATCATAAACAAATAGTTCATACAAAAAGGACGTAACAATACTTCCCTCATCAGAAGTTCCTTGTCCTCAAGGAACAAGATGCGGCCACCTCAGTCGGAGCGACCAAAGGTCCTCCCAGGTAGCTTCCTTCGGTGTCCCGTCAATCCACTGGATCAGTAGATGTGTTGCTGCCCTTCCCTCCTTGTTGATGAGACGACGGTCCAATATCTTCAGAGGCTCCACCAACACATTGCCCTCCTCAATGATCGTCGACGGCATAGGTTGCTCCACCCCGGCAAACGGGCACGTGTACTTCTTGAGTTGCGAAATGTGGAACGTATGATGTATCTTTGTCTCCACCGACAAGTCCAACCAATATGCGACCGATCCCACTCTTCCATCACCAGGAACGGTCCAAAAAACTTCAGGGCCAGCTTGTGCGCCCTGTGCCCCTTGAGACTGACTTGACGGTATGGTTGTAGGCGCACCCACACCTGCTCCCCCCACCTCAAATATGTGCTCTCTCCTCTTCGTATCAGCTAGCACCTTCATTTGATTCCGGGCCTTTGCAAGATTGCCCTTAAGGAGTTGCATTACTCGATCACGTGCTGCCAAGGAACGGTCTACTGCCTCCACTGTCGTGGTTCCCTCTTCATACACTGGTAACACCAACGATTCTTGCTCGTACACCACCTCGTACGACGTCATCTGGATGACGCTCTTATACCTTGTGTTATACCACCATTCCGCTAGCGGCAGGCATGTCACCCAGCTACGCGGTCTATCAAAACACAGCGGCAGGCATGTCACCCAGCTATGCGGTCTATCAAAACACATACAACGGAGGTAACCTTCAAGACAATGATTCACCACTTCCGTTTGGCCATCGGACTACGGATGCTACGCCGTAGACATGTGAAGCTGCACTTGGAGCCCCCGAAATAGCTTCCTCCAAAAGCTGCTAGTGAAGACGGTGTCCCGGTCGCTAACGATTGAGGCCGACATCCCGTGTAACCGCACCACCGAGTCGAGGAACACTCTGGCTACCACTTCCGCGGTATAGGGGTGTTGCAACACTATGAAGTGTGCTTGTTTGCTCAACCTATCCACCACCACCAATATTATTGATTTCCCGCTGCTTCTTGGAAGGCCCTCGATGAAGTTCAAAGAAATGTCCTGCAACACCTGCTCCAGAATGGGTAGGGGCTGCAATAACCCCATAGGCCGTTGGTTGTCCGATTTGCACCTTTGACAGATGGTACATTGCTGAATGTAGTCGTACACAACTGGCTTCATACTTTTCCAATACACTTGTCTTTTCATTCACTTGTATGTGGCGGTGATTCCCGAGTGTCCGCCCATGCCGCTATCATGTTATAATTGCAAAATGGTCTTGCGGACCTCCACATCCCACCACACCGCTAATCTTCCCTTCCACTGGAGTACCCCTTGCTGCCAGCTAAACTTCGGGTGTGCCCCCCCCCCATCAGCCTCCTTGTCACCGATAATTTTCTTCAGCCTTCCATCACTCTCCCATGTCCTCTTGATCAAGGGCAGCACGTCGGACTGTAGGCAGCTCACCGCCCACAAGGTAGCCTCCTGTTTTTCATACACCCGCGATAGAGTATCCACGCACACATTTTCCTTCCGCTTTTGTACTGCACTTTAAAGTCATACCCCATCAGTTTGGATAAATAGCGTTGCTGGGCCGGTGTCGCTAATCTTTGCTCCAATATGAACTTCAGACTTTGGTGGTTGGTGTATATAATAAACGGACTGCCCACCAAGTAGTGCCGCCACTTTTGTACGGCCAAGACAATGGCCATCAACTCCTTTTCGTAGGTCGATAATCCAACATTCTTTGCCCCCAACGCCTTGCTAAAGAACGCAACTGTCCGTTCATGTTGCAGAAACACTGCACCTACCCCCGCGTCCGTCTCCACGACAAATGATTGCTGAAAACCTGGTAGCTGTAGCATGGGCGGGCTGGATACTGCCTTCTTCAAGGCTTGGAAGCCGACTTCGGCCGCCTCCGACCATGTGAACGTGCGGCATTTCAACAACTCCGTTAACGGCCGCGCCAAGGAGTCATACCCTTGTATGAATCTTCGGTAGTATCCCGTCAATCCCAAAAATCCCCGAACCATTTTTAAGGTTGTGGGTGTGGGCCAATCCACCATGGCTTGTATCTTTGCGGGATCAGTGGCAACTCTGCCTCCGGAAATCATGTGTCCCAAATAATGGACTTGTGGACGGCCGAACTCACACTTGCTCCTCTTGAGCACCAAATGGTTGGCGCGTAATACTCCCAAGGTGAAATCCAGGTGTTCCAAATGTTCCTTCCACGATGAGCTGAAAACCAATATATCATCAAAAAAAATACTAAAATCAATTTACGTAATTGACCTTGAAAAAGTCGGCTCATGAGGCTTTGGAACGTGGAGGGCGCATTCGTGAGGCCAAACGACATCACTATGAACTCATAATGCCCCTGATGCGTGTGGAACGCCGTATTGTGTACATCTTCTTCCACCATCCTCACTTGATGGTAACCCGCCCGCAGATCAAGCTTAGAGAAATACACAGCCCCATGCAACTCATCGATCAACTCCTCAATAAGTGGAATAGGGAATTTGTCCTTCACCATGTTTTGATTTAATTCACGGTAGTCAATACATAACCGCCATGATCCATCTTCTTTTTACGAGAACCACGGGAGATGCAAACTGACTATTGTTGTACCGGATTACTCCCGTGCCCAATAGCTCGCCTATGAGCCTTTCAATTTCAGACTTTTGTAGCGAGAGTACCGATAGGACATCAAATTCACAGTTTTCCCTTCGTCCTTGAGTGTAATTTTGTGCTCCTGCCCCCTCTCGGACGGTAATCCTCACGGTTCTTCAAACAATTCCGCAAACTTGTCCAATAAATGAGCCAATTTTTGATGTTCGGATGTGGACAATTGATCCCCTTCCAGCTCCCAAGCTTCCAGCACCCGATCCTGGTCCTCCGCTTCTATTGTTGACCGGTTTTGGATGCTGCGCATTGCCAACATATTGAGCTGCCCTCCTTTTTCAATCATTTTTTGGACCCGGGTACCCTTGCTCCATAACCCCGGCCCGGGTGTCGCCACCCGTAGAGACACCTTTTTTCCCCGACTCCAAAATTCCATTCTCAAATTACCGAAATCCATTTTACTGGCCCCAAGGTGACCAACCACTGGACCCCTAACACCACGTCACAAACCCCCAACAGAAGAATGAACATATCCGACTCAAAATCTGCCCCTTGCATCCGCCATTGGAAGTTCTCCACCATGTATGAGCTTGCTATGGTCTTCCCATTGGCTACTACAACCAAGAATGGATCCATCGGCTCTAAGTGGCATTGCATCTGATTCACCGCCCTTTCGTCCAAGGAATTATGGGTGCTTCCTGAGTCGATTAGCACGCTAATGGCCTGCCCATGATGGGAAGCTGTCACCTGCAACGTTTGGTAATGTGTCACCCCCGTCAATGCGTTCATGGACACTTGTGGTCCGTCTTGCTCCTCTTCTTCAGCCCCAAACTCCAATTGCCTGTCCGCTTCCTCTTCACCATCACTCTCTCCGATTGCTTCCACTACCACCTCCATCGAGTAAGGTTGTCGCCGATTGGGTCATTTATGCCCCAGGGTATACGGTTGATCACACCAGAAACACAACCCCTTCCTTCTTTTCTCATCCAGTTCCGCCGAGGTGGATTTGCGTCCTCCTCCCAACTCCTGTTGTTTAGGCCGTGAGCCCGAGCCGCCAGCGGCTTCCCCGCACCTTTTGGACCGTGCCCCTTGTACTCCTCATACGACACATGCTCCTCCCGATAAGAAGTTGATTTCCGATTGCGAAATGCCAGTTGCTGCTCCTGCAAGCGTGCTAACGAGAACGTCTCTTGCAAGGATTTAGGACGGAGCATCCTTACCCCGTATTGTATGTCTTCTCGCAGTCCACCAAGGCATAGACTGATGGAGTTCTCCTCCGAAATCGAAACCCTGTGTAACAGTAATTCGAACTCATCCAAGTAATTCTGAACAGTGGTACGTTGCCGCAGATTCTTTAACTCGCTCATTGGGTCGCCGAATAGCTCGGACTCGAACCTGCCATGCAGCGCTTGACTATACTCCTCCCAATTCGGCCATTGACAAGTCAACCGCGCCTTCATATATGCCTAATGCCAGTATAAAGCCTTCCCCTCCAAATGCACCGATGCCATCCGAACCTTTATGTCCTCCGAAGTTCCGTCGATCTCAAAGAATTGATCGCATTTGTAGATCCAAGGCATAAGATCCTCACCCGAGAAGCGCGGAAAATCCAACCGCGGAAACCTGGTGGCGATGTGCGGCGATGATGTCGCCGATCCCGCACCACGACTATCCAGCGACTTGCCCCTCCTTCCTTCTGCCGCTCGCTCCCCTCTGAAGCCCGCAAAAAGTGCTCGCATTTCTTCGCCCATGGCGTGCACCGCTCTAGCGAGTTCATCGTGACTATGCTTCTACCCTTCCGTTTCCGACTGTGCATCCTTAGATCTCGTGGCGTCCGACACCGACATGCTTGCCCGTCCGCCAAACCTGCCTCTGATACCCTGATGCGTATACTTCTGTTACACCGCTGCCGTCCGCTGTTCTCCGTCGCTTACCACCTCGGTTAACCACCCGCAACACCTTACACCACACACAACACAACCCAGAAGCACAAAAATCCAGCAGTAGATAGATAATAACTCAATCCTAAGGGCAAGAATACCTGAACGGATGGCAAGGTGGAGTAGGGGAGATCTTCCTGACACTGCCGCCTCAAGCACAAGAAAACAACCAGTTTTTTAGGTGATTGTTAACCGCAACCCGTTATTTTTCTAGTCACACCCCAAAGTCTCCTAATTTTTCGCGCCTTTTCGAAATACGCCTTGTACATGCAATATCAGGAAAAGTGTTCAACACGAAAGTTGTATATATCAACGAGATCTACAACTTTCGTGTTGATCACTTTTCCTGAAAGTTGTAGATATCTACAACTTTTGTGTTGAACACTTTTCCTGAAATTGCATGTACAAGACGTATTTCAAAAAAACGCGAAAAATTGGGAGATTTTGAGGTGCTACTAGCCAATTACGGGTTGCGGTTAACAATCACCTTTTTTAACATAACCCTTATCACAACAGCCGGGTAAATATATATACCCCCAAACCTAAGAGGCTAAAAGACAAACCTGCCCCCAACAACAAACATATAGTTCATACAAAAGGACGTAACAAGCCGCAACCTAGCCGAGCTCATCTCCCCCTCCGACAACCTGCTCTCCGCCGGTCTCCTTTCCCAAAGGCCCAAACGGCCTCCTTTCCAAAGGCTAAAACCGCAACTGCTCCTCCAACAAGCAGTCCGACCGGCCACCCAAAGCCGGCGACTCCTCTGACGAGCAAGCTCTCTACTACAGCGAGCTCGATGTAGATCTGAGCTAGAGATACTCTCATCCTGCCGCCTTCTTATATATCTCACCAAACCGGCAGTATTCTCTCCGACAACTCTGATCCAAGCCCTCCCCACCATTTTCGGCGTGCTAGCTCCAGATCCGAGCTAGATCTCTTCATATCTGGCCATGTTCGACCAAATACATCAAACTCCAGCTCTCTCCGCCGAGTTTCAACGACCTCGAAGATCTGGCCGCCCTCTTCTTGGAGTCGACCATCATCCTCTACCCTTAAATACTTATTGCACCTTCTGCCAATCCAAGGAGGAGATTCCAGTTGTCAAAAAATGGAGCTCCAGCAACCACTCGACTGAAACCGCAAGCCACAGCCTGGGATCCAAAATTTTCGGCCGCTTCCACATCCTTCCGGCGAACCAAGGTGATTCCACTCTCTTCCCCAGGCATAAATCTAGGTTTCTTATCAGGTAATTGACAAAATGCACCCTGGAAATATAAGCTTTTGGCAAAATGCAGCCGAAAGTTTAAAATTGGCAAAATGCACCCCTCAAAGTGGGTTTTCTTGGCAATGTGCACCCTAGAGTGGACATTTTGGCCATTTTTTTTTTGCCTAGTGAGGGTGCACATTGCCAAGAAAACCCAATTTGGGACTGCATTTTGCCAATTTTAAACTTTCATGGTGTATTTTGCCAAAAGCCGATATTTCCAGGGTGCACTTTGCCAATTAGTCTTATCATTTAAAGTCATTCCCGGCCATTTCCAGAGGTGCCGCCGCTGGCTGGAAATAGATCCAAGCGTCCACACACTTTATCGACTCACGGGAAGGATCCCGTAGAGTGATCCGGTGGAGTTCGGCCACTGGATCACCACTGTCTCCGGCGAATTTGTCGGAGGCATCAACTCTCAAAGTTTTAACTTTAGTTTCAAAATATCATTATGTTTTACTTTGTTTTTCACATGGTTGAATTTAAGTAACTTCATTCTGTCCTTCAGAAATTCTTTAATCCTAGCCGTTCTTCATGAAATATGATAAATCTTTTTTGCAATTAAATCACCTCAAAATTTTTTTCCTTAAATTTGCTTTCTTAATTGACCATAATTTCTCTTCGTCATAAATATGATATTTACTAACTGTGATCCAACCCATACCAAATCTTAACTTCCTGTTCTGCTGTTCGTGTCTTCATTTGTGCATGTTTCTCATGTAATTCTAGGGGCATATTCAAATTTTAATGCTGCTATAAATTCCCTGTTAGAAACTGATCTATCAGTTTGGCCTGTGAATATAATGCATTTCATTTTCTCACTTACCACTACATCACTTTATCTTTTGATTGAATGTCTTCACAGATTTCATTTATGTATTTTTCTGAATATGGTGATAATGTTTGAATGAATATGTTGTGAACGCCTCTAGGAATATGATTCATTTTCTTCTTATATATATTACATGCGAATGACATGCACGGGGCCCCACCCGTACAGCCAACCGCAATAGTATCCTGATCGCGACAGTGCACGATGCCCCTAGTGCCACGCGCGGCAGTACTCTCACCATGATATTGCCCCGGTGCGACGACCCTCCCGCCACTCATAAACCCCCCGATCGCTATACTCCGCCTGCTGCTCTTTTTTTTCGTGTGTACGAGGTTTGCTACATTCGCCGAGGACGGCGGCATTCGGCGGAAACGACGACATTCGGCAGGGGCAGAAAGACATTCGGTGGGGGGCAAGAGGACAACAAAGTTGCTAAAGAATTGAACGAAGAAATTATTGCATGTGAATAATACATGTGAGTTCAATTCAATGATAAAAGTTGGGACACAACAAAGCTTAAAAGTATCAAAATTTGCATACTGAATTACTCATATTATCATCAGATTTATTAATGGCATCATCCTAAGCTTCTATCCATACAAATTATTATGTGAATTGTTAACATCCAAAACCCATGACTGAATATGATTTAGGGAGGCCATGTAGATGTCCCGTGGCATACGAGTGACAGGCACACGGCTCAAACAAGTCAAATACTATATTTCATGCTATGCAACTTGTCGGATGTCTACAAAAGCTTAAAAGATTCGCTCAATTCACCCAATTTCAGCGAATTAGGCACACACACACACACGCACACATATGCCTCAGCGAATTGAGTTCTCAATTCGCTCAATTTCAGCGAATTGAGCGCCCAATTCGCTCAATTTCAGCGAATTCGGCGCGCAATTCGCTCAATTTCAGCGAAATGTGCCCCCGATTCGCTCAATTTCAGCGAAATGGGCCACCGGTTCGCTTAATTTCAGCGAAATCCCCCCCCCCCCGATTCGCTCAATTTCAGCGAAATGGGCCCCCGATTCTCTCAATTTCAGCGAATTGGGCCCCCAACTAGCTCAATTTCCCTTTTCCCCTCATTTTTGCATCTCACGTGCCTCAAGCGCGCGTCTGCGTCTTGCGCCTAGACTCCAGGGACCATTTGCGCCTCAATGCGCCTTGCGCCTTTGATAATTTAGCTTTTATTGCAATCAAAACTCCTTGATGCATGTGAAAAGAACCATCGAAAATTCTGATCACTCCCGACATAATCCACTTCAAGGAAGTTGTCTCCAGCTTTATTGTTAACATGATTGCAACCAAACATCTCCATAATTTGCTTTAATCAGTCTCCATTTAACAACTCGTTTCTTATTAATAATCAAAACCATAGTTTGAGGAAATGACCATTTCGAAAAGGTCATTTTAATAAGCTCTGAATTTTTTTTTGCTACATGCTGAAGCCAAAAATGGCCTCTGTGGAGTTCGGGGTCCCAAAAGAGGGGTGACCTCACACCTACTACACTCAAGAGAACGTCACGGACCAGAGACTTAGGAAACTATGAACAGACCCTTGGCTCTAACGCGAAGGTCCCACCACACATCCGGAAGGTCACCAGAACTCGTCCCCTCCCTTACCAAAGGGCTAGGCAGGGCGCCTTGAAGAGCTCTCTCTACTATAAAAAGAAGAAGCTAAGGGAGGAGGAAGCCAGAAAAAAGTCTCTCTCCAAAGGCACCCAAGGGGGTCTATTTATAGTTTTCCAAATCACATGGACCAAAATGCCCGAAATACCCCTACGCCAAATATACCTCGGGCCAATAAAAAACATCCACGCCGGGGGGTAAAGAGGTAATCCCCCCCCCCCCCGAGGGCAATATGGTAAAAGCATGGTCCACAGAGGTCTAGGGGGCGGAGGGCGAACCCTCTACGGACTAGCCTCCTGGGGCGAGAAGGCTGGCCGCCCGGTCTCGCCCAGCAGGCTAGCCGCCTGGGGCGAGAGGGCTGGCCGTCGGTCTCGCCCCGCAGGCTAGCCGCCTTGGGCGAGAGGGCTGGCCGCCCGGTCTCGCCCCGCGGGCTCGCCTCCTGGGGCGAGAGGGTTGGCCTCCTGGTCTCGCCCCGCGGGCTCGCCTCCTGGGACTAGAGGGATGGCCGCCTGGTCTCGCCCCGCGGGCTCGCCGCCTGGGGCGAGAGGGCCGGCTGCCGGGTCTCACCCCACGAGCTCGCCGCCTGGGGCGAGAGGGCTGGCCGCCTGGTCTCGCCCCGCGGGCTTGCCGCTTGGGGCGAGAGGGCCGGCTGCCGGGTCTCGCCCCCCGAGCTCGCCGCCTGGGGCGAGAGGGCTGGCCGCCCGGTCTCGCCCCGCGGGCTCGCCTGCGACGACGCTGGCTACGTCAGGAGGTTCTACAAGGGGCTACACGACAACATGATACAAGACCTTCTCTTCGTCTCTGAGGGAAGCTTGGCCAGGATTCTGGAAATGGCCAAGAAAAGGGAAGCAGATCAGCTTACAGTCAAGAGCCGGAAGAGATCGGCTGACGATGCAGTGATTGGAGGCCGTAGAGACTGTTCTCGAGGCCAGGACATTGGGGAAAGAAGGAACGGGGATCAACCCCGTCAGGAAATTGGACAGGAGCAGAGGAACCAGGGGGTATTGGCTCCCCAGCCCTTACAGATGCTGGAGATACCGAGGACATCAGAGCAGGCACCGGTATGCTTCCAGTGCAATCAACCGGGACATTTCAAGAGGAATTGTCCCATGAGACGAGCACCCCTACCAGCACTTCAGGGTGCCCCACCTCCTCGGCAGTTTGGTGGCCATGGACACGACCGAGGACGGGGATATCAGGGCTGAGGCCACAGGCCAGAGAGGGAGCAGGTGCATGCTCTAGATCTGGCACAACCCCGGAACCCGGAGCAGGTTATAGCAGGTATGCCAGTATATTTAAATTCCTTCCTTCCTAAGAACTAGTTTCATAAACATAGACTAGTTAGAAATTAAGAAAAGAAAAACTATAGCTAGAACACTAAGACACTTAATTACCTCAGGCGTGATTTTCATCAGCGGCAAGCCCGCTCACACACTCTTCGACGCTGGTGCTTCACACTTGTTTGTGTCAGAAGATTTCGTGAAAGGACTGGCAGCCGTGGATCAATTCACAGGAAGGATGATGAGGGTGTGTCTACCCGATGGATCAGAGCTCATGACCTCTTCTCATTACAAAATGGAGGCGGAGATCGGCGGGAAGGCGTTTGAGGCACCAACGACGATCCTGAGGATGTCGGATTATGATCTGATCTTGGGCATGACATGGTTACACTCAAGCTTTTGAAAACCGGACCGGACCGGCCGGTCCGACCGGTCGAACCGCGGACCGGACACACACCCAGTCCGGTCCAAGTCAGAAACCCGCTCCAGCCGCGGACCGCCCGGGAACCGCTAAACCGGGCGGGCGGACCGGCGGGCCGGGAACCGGGCACGGTTTGGCTTAATCGGGTGGGTCAAGAAGCCCAAAAATTTTAATCCTGGAAAATTCGAAACAGCCAGGATTCGAACCCATGCAATTTCTCTCACCAATGGAGGAGTTATCCACTAGAGCTTTCAGTTTTTATTGTTTTAAACTGTATTATATTATATGTATATACATATTAATGTATATATTAAAAAACATATATAATTAATATACATAATTATATAATATAAATTAAATATTTCGTAAATATATTATTATAATATATTTTGTAAATAAATTACTCTATTAGAAATTTAGAATGTCATTTTTGTCCAAACTCAACGGAGAAAAGACGTCACGCAAAACAAAATTTTATAAGTATAGTGATAATGTATACATTATTTTATTTGTATCACAATATAATGATAATAAATTATCAATTTATAGATAAAATTTTAAGATAATGTTAATTATTTTTATTTCCTAATATATATATACATATATATATATATATATATATATATATATATATATATATATATATATATATGTGTGTGTGTGTGTGTATATATATATATAACGGTTGAACCCCGGTTGGACCGGTTCAACCTTGAACCTTTCTCTGCGGCGGTTCGATGTACGGTCCGGTTTTCAAAACCTTGGTTACACTAGAACCATGCCTAGATTGACTGCTTGGCGAAGAGGATCACCGTGAGGCATGAGTACTCCTTTATTGCTATCGAAGGTATTATACCAGCCCCCACATATTATTATCGTCTGTGCAGGCCGCCAAGCCCCACCTGCAGGGAGACAAGGTTTATCAGGTCCTTTTCGAGATGGTTGTGGCCAAGGATTCTATTTCAGATATTCCATTAGTGCGGGACTTTGCCGATGTATTTCCGGAGAAGCTACCAGGGCTACCCCCGCACCGTGAGAAGGACTTCCAGATTCAGCTCGTGTCGGGGGCTAAGCCGGTATCTAGAGCTCCTTACCGAATGGCTCAAAAGGAGTTGGTGGAATTTCGAAGCCAGCTTCAAGAGTTAGTGGAAGCCGGGTTCGTCCGGCCTAGCTCTTCACCATGGGGAGCTCCGGTGCTATTCGTCAAAAAGAAGGACGGGACACTTCGGCTGTGTATTGATTACCGGGCCCTGAACATGCTGACGGTCCATAATACGTATATCTTGCCAAGGATAGACGAGCTATTTGACCAGCTGGAGGGAGCTCATTGGTTCTCAAAGCTGGACCTGAGATCGGGGTACTACCAGCTACGCATTCAGGAGGAGGACGTCCCGAAGACGGCCTTCAGCAGTAGATATAAGCTGTACGAGTTTACCGTGATGCCCTTTGGGCTCACGAACGCACCCTCTGCATTCATGGCCTTGATGAACCGGGTGTTCAAAAAATATCTAGATGTCTTTGTCATCGTATTCATTGACGACGTCCTTATTTATTCGAGGACTGAAGAGGAGCACGTGAGGCATCTGGCTTTGACTTTGGAGAAGCTCCGAGAGCATAAGATGTATGCTAAGTTCAGCAAGTGTCAATTCTGGCTAAAGGAGGTGGCCTTTTTGGGCCATATCATCAGTGGAGCAGGTTTGGCAGTAGATCCGGCGAAGGTCCAGACAGTACGAGATTGGCCACCGCTGAAGATGGCCATGGATGTTCGGAGTTTCTTAGGACTTGTCGGTTATTACCAGAAGTTCGTAGAGAGCTTCTCTCAGATTGCCCTCCCTCTTACGTCCCTGACGAAGGAGTCTCCTTTTGTTTGGACTCCACGGTGCGAGGCTGCTTCTCTGGAACTAAAGGGTCGGCTTACCTCGGCCCCTATACTTGCTTTTCCGTCAGGGAAGGAAGGATTCCAGGTGTACACTGATGCTTCTTATCAGGGGATGGGTGCCGTTCTGATACAGAACGGGCACGTGATAGCCTATGCCTCCCGTCAGTTTAAGAAACATGAGCAGAACTACCCGGTGCACGATTTGGAGATGGGGGCAGTTATATTTTCTCTAAAGATCTGGCGAGACTACCTCTACGGGGTCCACTGTGATATATTCTCAGACCACAAGAACTTGAAGTACGTAGACACACAGAAGGAGTTGAACATCAGGCAGAGACGTTGGGTGGAGACTCTGTCAAACTACCAGTACACCATGCATTACCATCCAGGGAAAGCAAACGTGGTGGCAGACGCTCTGAGCCGGAGAGCGAGTACGTCAGGAGTAGGCCCGCAGCTAATGGCCTTGGAGTTGGTTGAGTCGTTTAAGAAGATGCAGATATCACTAGTGTCCGAGGATGATCTGGAGTTATATACGGAGTACTTGACATCGATGGCTATCACCGATTACATTCAGGATCACATCAGAGACGGGCAGAGGCTGGATGGGAGGGCAGAGCCGATATTCAGAGCCTTGGAGGAAGGCACGACAAGGGATTACTCCTTGAGGGATGGGCTCCTATGTTTCAGAGGCATGGTTTACATACCGGCAGGAGGCCAGATTCGGGAGGATATCATGTCAGAGGCACACTGTAGTAGATACTCAGTGCACCCGGGGATCACTAAGATGGCAGCAGACCTGAAAAAGACGATGTATTGGCCAGGTATGAAGAAGGACATTACGTATTTTGTGACGCATTGTGAGGTTTGCCAACTCGTAAAGGCAGAGTGCAAGAATCCGGCCGGATTACTACAGCCACTTCTGGTGCCGAAGTGGAAGTTTGAGGATATAGCCATGGATTTTGTACATGTGCTACTTCGGTCTCGTGCGGGGAATGACTCGATCTGGGTGATAGTGGACATACTAACGAAGGTGATCAGATTTATTCCAGTGACGAAGGACTCTCCGGTTAGTGTATTAGTACAGAGATTCATCGAGCAATTTGTGCGCTATCATGGAGTCCCCAGGACTATCATTTCAGATCGGGATGGGCGGTTTACGTCCAAGGAGTGGAGGTCAGTTCAGGCCCATCTGGGTTCTCGGTTGACATTCAGCACAACTTTTCACCCTCAGACCGATGGACAGACGGAGCGCACCAACTGTACATTGGAAGATCTTATGTGCCTATGTATTTTGGATCGCGACGAGCCTTGGGAGAAATTGCTGCCGCTGATCGAGTTTTCATACAACAACAACCATCAGTCCAGCATAGGCATGGCCCCTTACGAGGCATTATATGGACGAAGGTGCAAGACCCCACTATCATAGATTCAGGATGAATATCCGCAGGCACTCGGCTCAGAGTTTGTGGAGAATACTGATGCTCAGGTTAGATTGATCCTAGATAGGATGTTGGAAGCCCAGAGCAGGCAGGCCAAATATTACGATGTGAGGCATCGTCAGGTGGAATTCTAGGTGGGAGACCGGGTTTTATTGAAGATACGGCCGATGCATGGAGTCTCGCGGGTTTGCGGGCGGAAGAAGCTCAGTCCGAGATATATGGGGCCTTACAGGATCCTGGAGCGGATCGACCCCTTGGCTTATAGACTGGAGCTACCGCCGGAGTTAGCGGGTTTGCATGACGTCTTCCACATCTCCTCACTACGGAGGGCTCTACTACGCCCTGAGCAGCTGATTTCAACAGTCGGCGGTCTGGTGGCCTCAGATCGATCAGTCAGCTTGGAGCCGATCAGGATCGATGACACGACGGTGTGGATCTTGCGACGTAAGAAGGTTCCGCTAGTCAAGGTTCTGTGGAGAAATCATGGGCAGAAGGATAATACATGGGAGCCCTAGGACTTGATGCAATAAAAGTACCTGGAGCACTTCGAGTCAGGTATACCTTAAACCTTAGGGATGTTACAAGTTTCTTTTATTTTAGTAGAAACCCCCGTAGGCTTAACTTTAATTTCGGGAACGAAATTTTTATTTTTATATATTAGGATTTGTAACATCCCTCAAACAACTAGACCCCTAAAAGTGGTTTTGTCATGACTAGGTCATGACAAAACCCTAGGAAGTCCAAGTAGATTAGGTGAACATAGGTAGGAAGGTGAAGGCCACCATGGTCTGCAAATAGTAGAATTCTAAATACTAGTTCAGGATGACCTCAGGGATACAACTTGATCCCATGACCCCACCACAACACCCCTAACACCTTTGGTAGTCCATAGGGCCACTAAGGATCCACTGTGGGCAGTCAAAGTGGTTAAGTTGACCTAAGTCAACCCTAACCCTAAATGAGTCGAACTAGCCTACTTAGGGTCAATTGACCTACCCTTAGCTAAGTGGACCCCACACATGCCCTCCTAACCCTAAAGCGAGGTCAATGAGTCACCAAGGACCCATTGGGGTCAACCTTAGTGGCTAAGTTGACCCAAGTCAACTCTAGCCTCAAAGTGGTCAAAGTGCCCTTACTAAGGGTCAAGTGACCTCCAAAGTGCCAAGTAAACCCTACCCAACCCTACCTAGACCTTAGGGGAGTCCAATGGGTCACCAAGGACACATTGATGGCAACTCAAAAGGTCAAATTGACCTAGGTCAACCCGGGTCAAGGTTAGGTCAAACCTAGCTCAAATGAGCTAACCTAAGCTCAAGCCCTCTTTCCCCTTGGGCTAACCTCATTTCCATGAAAAATATGAGAAAGAGGACTGCCAATAGGCTGTAGTGGTCAGTAATGTCAACCTTGATGACTAGGAGAGAGAAAACTCCAAATCCTCTTTAATGGAGGAGAGAGAAATGGAGAAAGAGAGAGGCATTCATGGCTAGGGAGGCCAAGAGCCATCTCCTCTTGCTGGAATCATCTCCCCTAGTCAGTTAAGAGGAGGCCAAGGGTTTTCCCAGCCATGGAAGATGCTAGGGGAGGAGAACCACCATGGCCGAGTCAAGCTTTCACTGGCCATTAATGGCCACTGATGACTTGGCCTCTCCCCTCCCTAACTGAGGCTTTAAACACCATCAGTGGCCAGAGAGGTGTTTTCCCCACCGTTTACCTGAAGAGTCCGAGCCCTCCCACTGTATAGTTGCAGAAACCCGAGCGGCGCCACCACCACCAATGGCATTCCGGCAATCGACGCGTCTCCAGGCCGCAAGCAAGGTCCTCCCCTCCTCCTCTCTCTCTATGGGAAGATCGTAACAATCACTAGGGATAAAAATCGGGCTCCTCAATTGAACCCAATCGGGAAAGGATTTTTCCTGGATTTTCATGAAAAATCGAACTCTCGGCATCGCCGGAATCCACCCCTCCGGCGGCTGTGCCGCTGCCTGGCGATAGTCACCACCTCGACGGAGGTGGTGGTGGCGGTGGCCGGCCGGGGAGGTGGCTGGGTGGCCGGCGGCAACGCTTGGAAGTTGCTCCAGGAGGATGCAATCGGGGCCGTCGGCTGGAGGTAGGAGATGACCCAGCGCCGTCCGATCCTGCGCCAAGATTCGTGCGGGATTTAATTAAATCAACTATAGCATTTGTATTTTTCGTCACACTTAATACATTTAATGTTTCTAATTATTAAAAATACCTAGATGCAAAATCTGGAAAAGTGATGAACATCAAAGTTGTAGCCCTAGGAGTGTATTTTATTTTAAAATTGGTTTGAACTAATTTGGGTGCCTGGTTTGACCAGGGCATTCATTTTGGTGGGGTCTATACCTAGGGTTAGAAACTAAAATGAGTGCCCCCACCTCATCCCTTGTTCAAATGACCTGTAATTTGGACAGGGAGTCACCCTAATCTGTACCTATATCTTCCCCCAAAATGAGAATTTTTGGCGACAATTTTTCTATATTTTTGAAATCATTTAAATATCTTAGGGTAAATTTATTTAGGGACCTAAAGACCTCCAAACACTCCCAAATTTTGGTGAGTGGTCGCTAGAGTCATCAGGAGGTTCTGTATAAATTTTCACCTCATTTTGAGTTGATTTGGTTGGGGAATGGACAAACCTTAGCCTTGCCCTAATAAAAGGTTTTTATGTCAAAAGTGCACTTTGAGGTTTAAGTGGTCAAATCACCTCAACAGAGGCTGAAACCTTGTCCACTGGTTTGTCATGACTTTTTACACCCTCATATGGGTTATGGGGTGGTGTGGGGTGGGATTGCCCTAGGACCCAAGTTCAAACCCTAAGTTTGGACTTTGGGGGTTTGTGAAGGACATGTGGTCAAATGCCCTTGTATGGATTTGAAATTTGATAGAGAAGACTCTAGGGTAGCAAAGGTCCTCTGGTAAAAATATTAGAGGATTTGGAGATGGATAAACCCCTCAAAACTCTAACCTAGTTTAGGTCATAAACCTTAAATTTGAAGGGTAAATTAGAACTCTCTGAAAACTTGTGAAACTTGGGTAGTGTATTTGTAATGTCATTATAAGCCTTGGATAATTTTATTGGAATTTTAGATTAATAATTTTTAGTATCAACTTTGTAATACCCGTATTAGCCCTAATTAATTATGTTTTTATTTTGATCTTAATATCCATTAGATGACTATGAAATTGGGGCAGATTGAGTTTTAGACCATTATGATCATCCATGAATTTTATTGTAATTTTCAGATGTGAATTTTATTTCACAAGTGTATAAATATGGGAATATGATCAATAATAGATTTATAGATTTAGAGCTCCCTTTTTATTGGAAAATTATGAAACTTAATTAGTAGTGTTTCTAGGTCAATATATTCATATGAGATGTTTATAGCAATTTTTAGATGAATAATTGTTGTACTTAGTTCATTAACCTGTTAACTTGGAATATCATGAGAAAATCAAGTTTAGAGTTCATTATTCACTGATAAATTGTGAAACTTGACCTGAAGTGTTTTTATTTCTTTATATTCATCTTTGAAGTTTCTCAGAATTTTTAGACGTATATTGACAGTACTCGTCTCTTTAATTTGGTTAATGTAGGTTATGTTCAAAAATTATGTTTAGAGGTTTAAATCTTTCTGAAAATTTGGGGACCTTGAATTTACTGATAAATAGTTGTCTTTTATTTATCATAATTTTTTTGGAACACTTTGCATGCCTTAAAATAATACTTCATGTTCAAACTAAGACATTTGGATCTCTTTGGAAATTAAATAAATTAGAAAAATTATAAACTTTTGGATTTAGGCTAATCATGTCATGATAGACCTCCAATAAATATTATAGTGATTTTGGAAGATAATTTGGAGTACCTCCCATTGTATACATCATATATCTTAGGATGGTCTGCGTTTAGTAAAACTGCAGAAATCATAATATGGTGCAAAATGAACCTAGGGAGTTGGGATATTTGTGTATTGAGCTGGAAGTGAAATGAGATTATCATCAGGAGACGTGATGATAAGTGGGAGGTTTGACTAGTGTTAAGAGGTGATCGGGGTCGACGAAACATCGTCTTCCCCGTGGGGAGAGAAAGAGTCAAAATACACTAGGGTTAGATCCAGTACAACATTAAAGGCATTGTGAGTTGGGTAACAACAAATAATAATAAGTGCCTTGTTGAAACCGAGAAATCGGTCTCAGTGGAGTTCGGGGTCCCTTGAAAGGGGTGACCTCACACTTACTGCACTCAGGGGGATGTCACGGACCAAAAGCTCAGGAAACTAGGAACAGACTCTCGGTTCTAGCGCGGAGGTCCCACCTCACACCCGGAAGACCTTTGAGGTCTCCCCCTCCCTAGCCAATGCTTGAGCTAGGTGCCTTGGAGGAAGAAAGCAAGGAGTTTCAAGTGGCTCAGAAGTCATGTCCTCCAAGGCACCCCTAAGGGCCTATTTATAGTTTTCTGGGGATGGTCTGCAAATAACCAACCTTCATTGCTCTGAAAATTACCAAAAACACCCCGGAGCTGGTCTGACGAGCTGGCCTGACGAGTCGGGCGAGCTGGCCTGACGAGTCGGGCGAGCTGGCCTGGCGAGCTGGGCGAGCTGGCCTGACGAGCTGGGCGAGCTGGCCTGACGAGCTGGCCTGACGAGCTGGCCTGACGAGCTGGGCGAGCTGGACCTCTTGGCTCCTACCGCACTCGCCGAACCTCTTGGGTTTGGATGATTTTTTGGTGGGATCTACAAATTGTTATATATATGCATGCCTGCCTGGGTGGCTCAGCTCGTTACCGTACTCACCAAAAAATCATCTTGTAGAGGTTCGGCGAGTGCGGTAGGAGACAAGAGGTCCAGCTTTTGGCGAGTGTCGAACCTCTACAAGATGATTTTTTGGTGAGCCAAGTTGTATATATATAACAACTTGTAGATCCCATCAAAAGATTCCCTCTGGCTCCTACCGCACTCGCCGAACATCTTGGGGTTGGATGATTTTTTCCGAACTTGGGGCAACCTCGCAAAGAGCGGAGATTGTGTATAACCTCATATCCGGCGAGTGAGATCGACAGGAGCCGGCGCAACCATTTTGCACAATTCAAATCTCAGCCAAGTCAGCCAGGGGGAGGGGGGAGTGCATTGGGGGCACTCGACTCGCCCGGATTGGGGTGTAGCGGGAGCGGGGCGAGTGGAGTAAGCGGGCTCGCACTCGCCCCTGGTTCTCGGTAGCAATAGGCGAGTGGGGCAGGCCAGGCCCGCACTCGCCCCGGGCCATAGGGAGGCGGCAAGTGACAGCCCCATCGAGCACTCACCGCCCCAGGTGAGTGGGAGTTTTCATGGACCCCTCGCCCAGTGATGTTTTTTTACTATTCCACCCTTGCTGGTCTGTCGGTAGTCTTTCAGAAAAACGGAGTTACGCTGTTGGCAGATCAATTTGGACTGTATATAGCCGATCAAAACAGCGGAGGTAAGTTGTTGGCAGACCAACTTTAAAAAAGAGTAAATAGATCCAATGGGTACCTCAGAAGGCATATTTTCTTGTTCTCTGATCTTCTATCGTTTTCTGAGGTATCCTAAGCTCAACACATGCTAAGGAGGGAAAACACTCTAAGATCTTCTGGGTATGTGGTGGGACCTCCGTGCTGGAGCCTTGGGTCAGTTCTGTGTTCTAAGTCTTTTGCGTTATAATAGTTATTCTTCTCACCGCTCACAAATCTCCAAATCAAGCTCATTTGGAGAAGTGTGTGGTCACCCCTTTCTAAGGGTCCGAACTCCACAGAAGCCGGTTCTCGGTTTTAATAGTTATACCATGTTTGTCACTCATTTTTGCGTTATACACGGAGATTTGTGAGCGGTGAGAAGAATATATTTTTCATTGTAGTTAGAAGACTATCTATATGTGAGCAAATTTTTTAAGATAAAAGAAAATCACAAAAAAATTAAAAAAATTGGAATTCTTTTAATAAAGGTAAAATTGAAAATGAAATGTACTCACTCAGTTGCTGCCCGCCCATTCCATATTTTTTGAATTTATTATTTCTAAAGGTGCGGTTAGCTTTAGGACGACTCTAATAGGTTTAGAAGACCTATGAAAAAGTGGAGGAGAGTGATTTGATTAGACGGCTGCTGAAATATCATGACAGATCCGATGATTATGATGACTTCAATGTGTTTAAAATTCATGGCAAAACTATTTCTTTTATAGTGGCTTATATATATACTCAAAATGTTGGTAAAAAACATACATCAATATTATAATTTTTATTTTGTAAAATAATATATATTTTGATTTAAAAATACTGATTTTGACTTTAATAAAGTTAATTGGTTTAATGTCATCTTCTCAAAAATACCACTGATATGTCTAATGACAACCTTTCTTGAATAGATTGACGACATGTCTAATGACAACCTATCATAGTAGGTCTAGGAGATCTACTGAAATATTTTTTGAATTTAAATGAATTTTCAACATCAATTCTATTTTTTTGATAGTATAATTACGTTAATGAACATCATATTTTAATTTTTTGAAATAGATTATAATATATGTCAAAGTCATTAAAATATAAAAATAAGGGCATAATTGGTATTTTTGAATGTTTCACCAAAGACAACTTTCTCATATATATATATATAGACACACACACACACAAATATATATATATCCGCGCAACGCAGATATAACATATTTTTGCGCTTTTTCATACCAGCCGTTGGATTAATCCCAACGGCTGAGATTCTGAGCGGATCGATAAAATGGAAGAGCAAGGCAAGCGCAGGATCAACCATGATCGCACACACGAGCAAGAGAGCTTGCTTGCGCGCGCGGACTTTGTTAGTCAAATGGGAGATTGCTATATAAACAACAATTTCAATTTGTTACTGGCAGTGTGGGACTAAAGTCCCGTACCGCTTGGAAGCCATCCGATCGGGCTGAAATTGTTGTTTATATAACAATCTTTCCCGTCATTTACAAAGCTTGTGCGTGCGAGCCAGCACTCTCGCTCGCGCGAGTGCGACCCCACTTTGGGCCAGGGTGCGGTCCTGGGTTATCCCGAACGTTCACTGATCGGGCTCGCGGCTCCTTTTTACCGACCCCTGTTTAATCCTAGTCGTCGGACGTAATCCAACGGCTGGTATGAAAAAGCACAAATATGACTTAAATCCGTGTAAAGCTGATTTCCAGCAGACCCATATATATAGTGACAGTGACAGGGCTCCGCCCCTACGACCAATCGCAACAGTACAACATTATCCCGACAATGTCATTGTCCCGGTGCGACGGCGCTTCCATCGCTCGCAAGCCCCTGAGTGTTATACCACGCTCGTCGCTCATTTTTGCGTTACACACGAAGGTTTGTGAGCGGTGGGAAGAATATATTTTTCATTGTAGTTAGATGACTTTATCTATATGAGTTTTAAGATAAAAGAAAATCACAAAATTTTAAAAATTGGAATTCCAAAGATATTTTTCCTTTTTAATATAGTATAGATGTATATATAAGAAATTCACACTATATATAATTATAATAGATATTGCATCTGGTATTGAGAATAATATATAATCCATTCCATCTCAATCCCCAATAATGTTTCTAGTTATATTTTGCACATAATCTATATAATATAATTCGGAAACTCTGCCCTAAAAGGGCATTACTTTTTCCTGGAGATCACATAGACATGCCTGAGGAAGACCATGGCAGCAGCTACGGCAACCCCGACTACACTTTGCACTAATAATGTGAAGCCCACATCACCCTTTGGGCCAGGGTGCGGTCCTGAGTTATCCCGAACGTTCACTGATCGGGCTCGCGACTCCTTTTTACCGACCCCTGTTTAATCCTAGTCGTCGGACATAATCCAACGGCTGGTATGAAAAAGCACAAATATGACTTAAATCCGTGTAAAGCTGATTTCCAGCAGACCCATATATATATAGTGACAGTGACAGGGCTCCGCCCCTACGACCAATCGCAACAGTACAACATTATCCCCGACAATGTCATTGTCCCGGTGCGACGGCGCTTCCGTCGCTCGGAAGCCCCTGAGTGTTATACCACGCTCGTCGCTCATTTTTGCGTTACACACAAGGTTTGTGAGCGGTGGGAAGAATATATTTTTCATTGTAGTTAGATGACTTTATCTATATGAGTTTTAAGATAAAAGAAAATCACAAAATTTTAAAAATTGGAATTCCAAGGATGTTTTTCCTTTTTAATATAGTATAGATGTATATATAAGAAATTCACACTATATATAATTATAATAGATATTGCATCTGGTGTTGAGAATAATATATAATCCATTCCATCTCAATCCCCAAAAATGTTTCTAGTTATAATTTGTACATTATCTATATAATATAATTCGGAAACTCTGCCCTAAAAGGGCATTACTTTTTCCTGGAGATCACATAGACATGCCTGAGGAAGACCATGGCAGCAGCTACGGCAACCCCGACTACACTTTGCGCTAATAATGTGAAGCCCACATCACCCTTTGCGCCCTTGGAGATTGGTGGTGGCACGAAACAGATTTCCGAACATTTTTTGTGTGATTGGGCGTAGTCCCTGAAGAAAACATCTTTATCCTACAAAAGCAATGAACACAAATAAATTTTAAATTATAATATTGAATTTGACAAATATATTTCTCCGTTTGGGTTAATTTGTGACGCTATCATATTGTTCCAATAGTATAATATTATGGGTCTCATGTCCTCAATTATCTAGTAATTATATTATTATGAATCTTTAGGTATTAAGTCGAGTTGTGTGAGTTGAGTTGCATGAGTATCAAGCTGAGACGTAGTTAAGAGTTATTTACGCATCTCTTACGTTGAGGTTATTTACACTTGCTACATCATGAGTCATATGTGTATAGGGATGTTGGGTCATGTTTGAGGTATCAAAGTATTAAATAAAATCTCTCTCCCTCTCTCTATCTCTTCTCCCTCTCTCAAGTTTTCTACTGTCATCCTCTAGTTCTTCTTCTCTTCTTCATTCTCATTCTAGAGTTAGCCCCATTATATCTCCTCTTCGCTGCCTCCCACAAACACCAAAAAATAAGCACATAATATATAATGCGTTCAAGTGGGATATTAAGGAGAGAGAAATGAAATCAGTGTTAAAATGAATGGGAAACAAAATTATGAAGAATAAGGGATGGATTTGATGTGTCATCGATCCCAACCGTCCAATAAAGATTATTAAGATTTCAGCTCTAATGATCCCGTCAAGCGCTTGTAGGACGAAACACTATATTACCATATTGCACGTAGCATAAAGAGGCAGTTGTAAACCGCCATTAATATCAATTGTTCAACATGCAGCAGGGAAATAGATTGGGTGCTTATTTGGTTGCTTGTAGACAAAAATGATATTTTAGAAAACTATGATTTGGTTTCGTCCATTTTATGCTTGAGATTTGAGAGTGCAGAATGAAGAGTCAAAAATGAACCGGCCAAAATTAGCATTCCAAAGATTTTAAAAAGAGAGAATAAATGCATGTTAACATGAAAAAAATAGTTCAAAATAATTTTCATAGATCAGGTTTAACTCCTCAACCAATCCTAGGAGGTTTCGACCCAAATAGTTTGTATTATTAATTACTCAAATCTCCTCTGGAAGTTTGCAAAATTACACGTTACACCTCTCTATCTTTAAAAATTACTTAAATCTCCCCTGAAAGGTCTATTTCCAAGTTAAGCAAATATTTAAAGGATCCTTTACTGGACCTCCCTTGTAAGTTTGTAAAATTTACAAGTAGCACTCTTATAGGGAGGCATTTTTGTGCATGCATGTTTGGAAATGTAAACTTATATGGAAATGTAAACTCTCGGATATTTTTTGAGTATTTAATAGAATATTTAAACTAAAAAAAGAATTTGACAGACATGAAAAAAAATAAAGCATGCATGATGCAAAATTACCTTTGCATAGAGCTCTGTGTAGGAGCGGAAAACTGGGTCTTCAGCCAGAGCCTTATCTCTGAGGTTCTGGTTCTTCAGAATCCTCAAGGAGTCTTTTCTCAGCAGCTGTCTGGTAGAATTACAGGGACGAAACATTCATCAATTAATCATTCTGCTGCTATTCTCAAATGTAGTTTTAAAAGATTTCTTACATAAAATAGGAATTGTCGAATTTGAGAGGCACTCCAGCTTTTGCCTATAATGCATAAAACAAAATTGACTTTACTTTTACTAATACTGGAATCTTTGGAGAAGTTTCTAATAATGGATTAGATGTGATGATGATACCAGACAGTGGACACCACATAGGACGACTATATCCTTGTCTGATAGGCCCAAGGGGTAGAGTATGTCCCTCAAAGTCATTGAACCTGAAAACAAAGAATGGCAATGTTGAATGTGTAGTGCACATGCCGAATATATGCATAAGCCAATATGATATCGTAGACTTTACTAAACATATTGATAAACACACACACAGTGTTCCCCCAAGAACAATGTCGACACTAATAGTACCTTTGGCTGTTGGAGGTCTCCTACCAGTCTAAATGTTTCTAATATAATTTTTATTATAACTAATTGTTTAATTTAAAGGCAAAATGAGAAATGAGGGAGTATGACACCAAATCCATTTAAGGTGAATTTCTCATTAGTATAGTATAGATAAAGTATGTGACGCAAGACGGGGCTATGTGAAAAATATGACGGTGACAATGGCGACACGATAGTGCAATCTAAGTGAATGTCGTCGCGCTAATGCAAAGCAAAGTGAATGTGGGGAATGAATGCGACGACACATGCATGTCTTCAACTAAGCCGGAATCAAATGCTAGCAAAATGTAGTTATAAGAATTACGCAAGATCTACACAATGTGAGTTTGTAACTTTCAGAGCACAACCAAGATCACACTGGTCTTTGCACGAGGTGTTATCCACCACAAATTACACAAATAAGTTTTATAGGATTCAAAGAAATTGAAAAAGACTACGCAACAAGTTAAATACCCAAACAAGAATATGAAGTGTTCACGCAATATTCAATACCGAAAATAAACACAGTACTATAAATTATTACTCACAAGCATGTGGAACCCGAAGATAAGGACAGGCACGATACCACGAGATGAATGCGGCTGCTGTACTGATAAATAATTTTAGATCTAACAAGAGGTATGAATAGAGGTGTTGCGGGATTGGATCTTCATGAATGGAGGGGGCAGAATGCTGGACAGATTTCAGAGTTGGCTTGCCTGCGATGGAGAAGATAAGGTGCGGCTAGGGCAGAGGAAATGGCGTGCAGTTGGCTGTGATTCCAGGCGGAGTAGGACAGTGGATATGGTGCGGGAGAAGGCGGTTGGAGACGATGTTCGGTGTGCAGCTTGTGTTCTTTTTTCGGCGAGGGAGAGGTGGATGAACAGGGAGTGGGCAGTTTTGCTTGATTGGATGAAGAGATCGTGGGTTAAGGAAGAACAGTACGGGATAATTGAAAGGAACAGTGACTAAAATGAAAAGAAATAAATGTAAAGATAATTGAACAGTAAACCGGAGAAAGAAAGTAAACCGAAACTTTACACCCCGGGTTCGCAGCGTCAAATCACGAATGATTCCCTAAATATAGAATTTCTTACAAAACTCAGCAATGTCTCTAAACTGCAGTGTCCACCCCTATTTATAACAAGAAGGGGTGGTTAGCCACCCGACGTGAATGACTATGATCATCTATTACACACGGTGTCCAAAAGCACAAAATACACACCAAACAACAACACTCAAGCCTTTATCCCACTATAGTGGGGTCGGCTATATGGATCCATTGTCGCCATTATGCCCTATCATTAGTCATAATCTCATTAATGTCTAAGTACATCATGTCTTTCCTTATAGTTTCATTCCAAGTCTTTATTGATCTACCCCTCCCTCGTTTAACATGTCTATTGTTGGAACACTCTATTACTGATTTGGACAATGATCACTATGTCTCTTAGGAAACCTGTTTTGACCTCACTGTATAGATCTAAAGGTCAATTAGAATTGAGTCTAAGGGTTAGTGTTTAGGTTTGGAAGCTGCCCTCAAGACCAGCTTTTTCAGTTTTGGAGACTAAGTCATTTCGTCGAGCTCAGTACGACGAATCGTCGAACTCCATTCGACGATCGTTGAGCTCACTCCGACGAATCGTCGAACTTCATTCGACGATCTCTGAGCTCAACTTCAACGAGTCGTCGAACTCCATTCGTCGATCTTCGAGCTCAGATCGACGATCTTGACTCCAGTTTGATTCTCTATCTCTGAGCTCAGTTCGACGATAGTTGAGCTCAGATCGACGATCTCTGAATCTGTCTAAATCCAATCTCTGAGCTCAGTTCAACGATAGTGGAGCTCAGTTCGACGTTTCTCTGAAGAGTTCAATGTTTTTCAAGATTCAAATTTTGGACAGCTGTGGAATTATTGTCAGCATTTAATTCAGAGATCTTGTAGCCGTTTTTAATTAATCTGGAGCAAGTTTCAAGAAATTTTCAAGAAATGTTTTATTGGACTTTCCTCCAGAAGACAAAATACAGTTAAGAAAGTAATTAATGACAGGCTAACGACTATCTTGGACAAAGGATCATTTCTATTCAGACCAAGAGAATAAAAGATCAGTTTTTCATTCTTCTCAAAGTTAGACAAAAAAAGACACATATTCTGCAACAACAATTCTCTGCAACAACTCTTACAACATCAACAACAGTTTTACAAGAGAAAGAAAGAGAGTTGCAGACATTCTCAGTCTCAAAGATTCATACAAGAACATCATAACCAAAGGAGATCAACAAACTGAAATCTTCAGATCTCTTTTGATTCAAGTGTTCAAAGGTCATCATCACTCAAGACTCCAGACACCACACATTTCAGTTGATGCTGAAATCATCTATTGCTGGAGATCAAATCATTTGAAGGCCTATCACCCTACTGCAAAGCTTCACTTCCTGAACAACTCAAGATCTCAGGGGGAGCTTTGACAACATCCACTATCTTCTCTCTGACTGTTGACAGAGAAGATCATCTCATCCCTTTCTTTCTCTCTCTCTCTCTTTCTGCTGTAAAGGGTTTTTCAAACTCCCTTCAAAAGTTTGTGTTTGGTTTCTGAGACCTTATCAAAACTCAGTGGTGGCAAGACACCTGATCAAAAAATCTGGTTTGGTTTTTGAGCATCTTATCAAAAGCTCATTGGTGCCCAGGACACCTGATCAACTCATCCTGCAGTGGATTCCTACCTAGGGTGGTAGAAGAGTGGATGTACCCAGATTGGTTGGGGAACAACTATAGCTCCTTGTGTCATCTGGTTGCTTGTATTTCTTTTGTTTCTGGCTGTGGTTTGTGACTAGATTGCTCTGTGATTAGATAGTTGTTGTGTTTAGATTTACTTTATATTATTTGCTTCCCTGTTTACTTAGAATACAACAACTGTTGTAAATTATTTTTAGCAAGCATCATACTCTATTCACCCCCCTCTATAGTATATCAGATTTAACTTGCACTTTCAATTGGTATCAGAGCCAGGTTGGTTAAAAATACCACATCTCAGTGGTTGCACAGGCTAACCCCTGAACTCAAAGATCCCTCCAGTTAGATCTGCTTGTTTTGATTTTGTTATTAGAATTATTTTCTTCACAAATCATGGTCCAAAACAAAGATTATGCTAGCACCAGACCTCCAGTGTGCAATCTATCTAAGTTTGAACTTTGGAAGTCAAGGATTAGACTGTACATGAACTCTATTGATGAGGACATTTTTAATTCTGTTTTGACAGTGTGTCCAAGACCTCCAGAGAACACAAGTACAAATGCTGTTTCATCTCCCTCAGGAACAGATGCAGAGATAAAAAAAATGGAAAGTTGCAAATGCAAAAGCTATAAACATTCTAGCCCAGACTATGTCTGATGAGATATTCCAAAAAGTAGTTGAATGCAACTCAGCAAAGGACATCTGGGACAAGCTATCTGAAATAGTCTCAGGATCTGCTGATGAGAGAAAAGACAGAAGATCTCACCTCATAACCCAGTATGAGAATTTCAAGAAAGGAGAAGCTGAGTCAGTAGCAGAAATGTATAATACACTCAGTCTGATAGTCAATGAACTGAAGACTTTGGATAAAGAGATCTCATTGACTGAGCTAAATGATAAAATCCTAATGTGCTTCTCAAGCACTTGGGACTCAAGGATTGGTCAATCAAGGATGTCAGAAGTCTCAATGAGATCACAACAGAAGCTCTCTTGGGCAAGCTCAAGTCTTATGAGCTGCTCATCAAAAATAGAGAAGAAGAGCAGAAGGCTGCCTCACCAGCCACAAGAAAGGAAAAGTCAATGGCTTTCAAAGCCACTGAAGATCAGCCTGAAGACAAGGTCACAGGCAATGATGAGCTGCTTAGTCTACTGGCCAAAAGATTTTACAAAATGGCCAGAAAGAACTTCAGGAAAAGATCATACAAAGAGCATTACAAGCCAAGGTATGATAAATCAAATAACAAAGAAATTATCTGTTTTGGTTGCAGGAAACCAGACCACATTGTGTCTGACTGTCCAGAAAATAAAAACAAGGACAAAAAGGATAAGAGAGAAAGAAGAAAAGACAAGGACTTCAAGAAGAATAGCAATCACAAACCCTCTTCCAGCAAGAACAAACACACAAGAAAGAGATTTGTTGCTGAAACTTTGAGTGAGACAGAAGAAGAATCTGAAACTTCTTCCAGCTCAATTGATGATGAAGATGATGCTGAAGAGAAGGAATTCTGCATGATGGCTATCAATGCCTCACAACACAATTTTGATGCAGAAGATTCTGAATCTGAATCAGAGACTCAACCTGAAGAACACCAGGTAATAAACTAATTTAAAGCACTATGTTTAGACTTATTAAAATCTGAGAAGGAAATCATTTCTCTCAGAAATCAATTGTCTGAACACAGTACCTTAAAATTAGAAAACCTCAAACTCTCTGAGAAGTTGGAGTGCTGTAGGGAGCAGATAGCTTCACTGAAAAGTGAGATATCAGAGGCCAAAAAGCTTGAAGAATCCCTTAATGGGAGAAGCATCAAGCTAATGGACATCACAAGCACAGTGAACTCTAGATTCAATAGTACACTGGGCTTGGGTGCTTCAGCTAGCCAACCTATAGTACTAACAACCCCAATTAAATTTATCTCTGATAAAGACAAGGGAGTTGTAGAGGTAGCTAGGAAAAATTCTGACTTACCTAAGAAAACCAAGGTTCAACAGAAATCGTCGAACGGAGCTAGACGATCGCCGAACGGAGATCAACGATCTCAGCCACAATCGTCAAACTCAGGTCGACGATCTCTAAACCCTGAACTCTGTCACAGTCGATCGTCGAACGGAGCTCGACGATCTGACCCAAGATCGTCGAACTCAGATCAACGATCGTCGAGCAGAGATCAGAGCTTTGAAAACTTATTCAAGGGTAAATCAAAATCCAAACCTAGGGGTCCTTCATCCCAAAGATTTAACCCTTATACTGAATGGATAATACCTCCAAGGAGATATCATCCTGAAGAGGTTATAAGAGTCAACCTGGGATGTCATTTATTTCTGAATTTAAAGGTTATCAACCTAGACCCAAGATAAACTGGGTCAAAAACAAGTAAATTGTTTTATGTGCAGATGAAGACCTATCCAACATCAAACCAGCAATGGTATTTGGATAGTGGGTGCTCCAAGCACATGACAGGAAACAAGGACAACTTCACATCCTTTAAAGCCAAGCTTGGACCCAAAGTCATATTTGGTGATTCAAACTTTGGACTAACAAAAGGATATGGTGCAGTCCAGATTGGCACAGTCACATTCAAGAAAGTAGCCTATGTGGAAGGACTGAAGCACAACTTGATCAGCATCAGTCAGCTATGTGATGAAGGCTACCAGGCGACTTTCAGCAAATCCTTATGCAAGATCAAATCAGAGGACAACACAACTGTGCTGACAGGTAAAAGGAAAAGGTAACATCTATTTAGTAGACTTTCTTTCAACAGAAGTAGATATTTGCATGTTTAATTCTATTTGTAGACCTAATGAGTTATGACATAAGAGACTAGGGCGTATAAACCTTAGAACCATTGTTAGGCTATCCAAGGACAACCTTGTTAGAGGACTACCTTCTGGCCCCTACAAGAAGGAAGGACTTTGCAGGGCTTGTCAATTAGGCAAGCAAACCAAAAATAATTTCAAGTCACTTAATAAGAGTGATTCACCTAGGATTTTGTATCTGTTACACATGGATCTTTTTGGACTCATTACAGTACAAAGCTTAGGAGAGAAATCTTACACTTTAGTGGTTGTAGATGACTTCTCTAGATTCACATGGGTGTTCTTTTTGAGGAAGAAGTCTGATAACTTTAAGTATTTGACAGAGTTTCTCAAATGCATACAGACTGAGTTCAATACTCACATTGCCCTGATCAGAAGTGATCATGGGACAGAGTTTGATTCTCTTCTTATGCAAGAGTTCTGTCAGAGTGAAGGGATCAGACACACTTTCTCAGCTCCTAGAACTCCTCAACAAAATGGGGTAGCTGAAAGGAAAAATAGAACCCTTATTGAATCTGCCACTACATTGTTGTCAGATGCTCACCTTCCTCTATCTTTTTGGGCAGAGGCAGTGAACACCCCAACTATGTGTTGAACAGAAGTTTAATACATAAACTGAAGGGCAAGACTCCCTATAAATTACTCAAAGGGAAGAAACCTAAAGTACATTATTTTAGAATTTTTGGTTGTATTTGTTATATTCATAATAATGACAAGAAATATTTAGCAAAATTTCAAGCTAAAGCTGATGAAGAAGTGTTTCTGGGATACTCCATGATCAGTAAGGCTTATAGGGTATATAATAAATCAACTCTTAAAATTGAAGAATCTGTTCATATATCTTTTGATGAATCTAACATGTCTTTCAAGGAGAAGAATACTTCTACCATAGAACCTTTGCAGGTACACTCTCTTGCAGAAGACTTGGACAAGTTACAAATCATTCAAAAAGAGGAAAGCAGTGAAGATGAAGAAGACATTCAACATCTTGAAGAGAAACTCCTTGAAGAGCCAGTTGTTGTACCACCAGAGGAAACAACAACACAAGTTGGTGAACAATCAACACCTCTTGTTGATTTAGTAACATCAAGAGACCATCCAATCTCCCAAGTGATTGGAGACATCTCAGCTGGTGTGCAAACCAGAAATCAGGTCAACCAAAACCTGATGCACACTTGCTTCATTTCTCAAATTGAACCTCAATCCATTCAAGATGCAGAGAAAGATCCACACTGGATCATTGCAATGCAAGAAGAGTTGCATCAATTTGAAAGGAACAAAGTTTGGGAACTAGTACCAATGCCTAAGGATCACTCCATTGTTGGAACAAAGTGGGTGTTCAGAAACAAATTGGATGATCAAGGAGTAATTGTAAGGAACAAGGCAAGGCTAGTTGCTCAAGGGTACTCTCAAGAAGAAGGGATAGATTATGACCAGACTTTTGCACCAGTTGCAAGGTTAGAGGGCATAAGAATTTTCTTAGCTTATGCAGCACACAAAGGTTTCAAAGTATACCAGATGGATGTGAAGAGTGTTTTTCTCAATGGAGATATCAAAGAAGAAGTCTATGCCAGACAACCCCCAGGTTTTATCTCTTCAACTCATCCTGATTATGTTTTCAAATTGCATAAAACATTATATGGTCTAAAGCAAGCTCCTAGAGCATGATATGAGACTCTAGCATGCTTTCTTCTGAAAAATGAATTTATAAGGAGTAGAGTAGACCAAACTCTTTTTATTAGAACTCATAAGTCTCATACCCTACTAGTACAAATTTATGTAGATGATATTATCTTTGGTTATACTGATTCAAATTTGTGCAGAAGGTTCTCCAATATAATGCATTCTAAATTTGAAATGAGTAGCATGGGTGAGTTATCCTTCTTTCTAGGATTGCAAATCAAGCAACATGCTGAAGGCATATTCATTTCTCAAACCAAGTATGCAAAAGAATTGGTTAAGAAATTTGGTATGTCTGAAGCATCATGTATGAAAACACCTATGCCTACTAATGTTGTATTAGGTGCTGATGAACATGGGAAACCTGTTGATCAGACAACATATAGAACAATGATTGGCTCTTTACTGTACCTTACAGCTAGTAGACCTGACATAATGTTTGCTACATGCATATGTGCTAGATTCCAAGTGAGTCCTAGAGAGTCACACCTAACCTTAGTAAAAAGGATTCTTATGTATGTAAAAAATTGTCCAAATCTAGATCTCTGGTATCCAAAAGATTCAGCATTTGACTTAACTGGATTTTCTGATGCTGATTATGCTGGATGCAGAATAGACAGGAAAAGCACCAGTGGAACTTGTCAGTTTCTTGGTGACAGACTTGTCTCCTGGTTTTGCAAGAAACAAACATCTGTTTTAACTTCAATTGCTGAAGCTGAATATATGGCTGCAGGTAGTTGTTGTTCACAAATCTTGTGGATTCAAAATCAGCTCCTAGACTATGGCTACAACTTAGAGAAGTCAAAAATATTTTGTGATAATACCAGTGCTATTTCTATAGCCCAAAATCTAGTCCTCCATAGTAGGACAAAACACATAGAAATTAGGCATCACTTTTTAAGGGATAATGTTGCAAAGGGGAGATATTTTCACCAAACCCTTGGATGAAAAGAAACACACCTTCTTACTGAATCAGTTAGGAATGTTAGATGGAGGAAGTCTAAAATAATGTCCAAGATTTTGAAACTATAAAAATTGACCAAAACTAGGCAAACATCTTAATTTTTCTAGTGTCTACAGTGTTTCTGGTCTCTGAACTGCGCTCGACGATTTTCCCCCAGATCGTCGAACGGAGATCGACGCTTTCCGAAATCGTCGACCAGAGTTCAGCGCTTCTCAGATAGTGCTAAACTCTCTCCAGGTCAGCGATCGTCGAACGAAGCTCGACGATTTTATTTTCTGAACTATCGTCGAACGGAGCTCGACGCTCTCCAATATCGTCGAACGGAGATCGACGCTATTGATGACCTTTCAGTTTCCTTTAGAAGCCCAGATCGTCGAACTTAGTTCCACGATCTTTCCTTTTCTGCGTCGAACCCTAATATAAAATTCATTTTTCAGTCGTCGTTCTCCTTTTGCGCTTTCATTCTCTCTGCAAATTTTCTCTTTCCCTCAAACTTCACTACACTTGGTCATTTGGTTGTTCATTTTTGCAGGAATCAATGGCCGTCTCAGTCGTCATCTTGGCCGCAATGAAATTTGATGCGGGATTTGACATCGACATGGATTCGTTCAACAACAGTGATCAAATCTTCCAGGACATTCTGAACCTTTTCAAAGAACAACAGCTAGCTACAATCATGACTACCAGGATAAAATTAGCTGCAGATGAGATTAAGGAATGTGTATACACTGCCCATAACTTGGATCAGAATACAGTAATTGGAACAATTTCAGGAACCCAGGTATATCTAACACCTGCTGCCCTGACAGAGATTTTTCAATTGAAATCTGGAGAAGAGTCTGTTGAACTTTCTGGAGAGGAATTTTCTGCTATGCTTGAAAGGATGGGACATTCAGATGCAAACCCTAGCAAGTTGATGAAGAAAAATCTATCTGTGGAGTACAGATTCCTAGCTGATGTTGTTGGGAAGGTACTGTTGGCCAAACACTCAGCCCATGATACCATATCCAGGTATCAGCTCTGCTTGATGGGTGCTCTTATGGATAAGAAACAATTGAACTGGGGAGAAGTCTTCTTTGATTTGATTAAGAAGAAAATCAACAAAAATTTTGTTAATTTTGGGAGGATATTAGGACTGTTTCTTCAGAACAGATGCCATGCTCTGCTAGTCTCAAATGGGATGCACATCAATGCCTCCAAGAGGCTCACCTGTGCCCTGTTTGGAAAATGGGATAGGCAAATAGTGAAGCCCAGCAGGCCCTCTGCATCTACTACTTCAGGCACAAGGACTGCTG
This sequence comes from Platanthera guangdongensis, assembly GCA_039583875.1. Classification (NCBI taxonomy): domain Eukaryota; kingdom Viridiplantae; phylum Streptophyta; class Magnoliopsida; order Asparagales; family Orchidaceae; genus Platanthera; species Platanthera guangdongensis. The sequence continues at coordinate 37,455,597 of CM077151.1, read as the reverse complement.
CAGTCACTTCCCCTGCAGAAGACTTGCCTGCTTCATCTCCTCCTCCTCCTCCACCTCGTGTTTCATTTACACCAGTCATATCCACCATCATAATCTCCACTACATCTCCAACCTCAATTCCTTCTCCAACTCCACAACTCTCAGAAGAAATCTTTCATCCTCTACATCAATACCCTCACCTAGATATTGACTCATCCTCTCACATTCCATCTTTCAACCTTATAAATGATTCTTTTATGGATGATTCTCCCTCATCCCCTCCTGAGCCACCTTCCTCATCTACCTCATACCAACAACTACTTCAAGATATCATTGCACAATCATCATTCACACCCTCTATTTCCATTCAATTATCTTCCATTTCCACAATTCTCATCTCTCAACCTTCATTTCCACCATCCACAAGTTCTCCACCAACATCTCTTGTTGCTCCATCTTCAATTCCTACCTCTGCTCAAGCCCCTCTTGAGCATGTAGATCTTCCAGCCCTTGCAGACAGATTATATGAGCTGATAGCTCCCAGGCTATCTTTCTTACTGGAGACCTCTTTGGCTCCACTTATAAAAACAGTTCAAGAACTGTCTGTCAGGCTCTCCTCTCTCCTTCCTCCTCAGGCAATCCCTTCATCTTGGTGCCTTGATCCAGTCCTGACTGAATCTAGGCAGGGGGAGATGCCTCATGAAGTTAATAGATTGCCTGCTGCTGCTCCTCCTGCTGCTGTATCTTCAATCCAAGCCTCAACAGATCCAGTTGCAGTTATCACAGTGGACCTCAGGTCACTGTTATCAGCTTTTGATTCTAATTATTTCCAGCTGTCTTCCAGAGCACACTGTAGTCCAGCAATCTGAGGATCTCTCTAAGGCCATTGTGCCCATTTCCAGCTGTGACACCAGTATAATAAATTCTTTTGTAAATTCCCTCTATGCTGTTGCTCCTTCTGCTTCTATTGAAAGTACTACTGCTGCTCCTACTGCTAATGTTGTTGTTTCTGATAGTTCTGATGTTGCTGCTATTTTAGTATCTGAGGACATGCATATGACAGAGGCACTTATTCTTGAGCCTGCTGTTACTGCTGCTGTACCTTCTGTGTCTGAAAGTGTTGTTTCTGCAAGTTTTGTATTTGAATCTGCTGTCATAACCTCTTCTGCCAGTGATACTTCTACTCTTCTTCCTGCTGTTGCTGCTACTACTGTTGCTATTTCTGATGTTTCTCCTGCTCAATCTCAACAACAAAAAGAATACCTCAAAAGGATTGATGCATTATATGATGATCAAAGCTCAGAAAGTGATCAGTATAGGACTGACTCAGATGACTCCTCTGCTACTATTGCAAGAAAAAAAAGGCCAGAAGCAAAGCAGTGAAGAGAGTTCGTCCAGCAAAAGTGAAAGACAAATGATATTCCTTACTACATTCTGCATAACTGTCCTATCACAGAACATTGGATGCAATACTCCAAAAATCAGTTGAAGGCTATGAAGAAGAAGAGAAAATATGATAAAGGATCATCCCAGTTCAATCATGCTCCTCCTCATCCTTCACCAGGTGCAGGTGCAAGTGGAAGTTCTGCATCTCAACTTTCTGCCAGAAGCCAATCTTCTTATCAACCTCAAGGTAGATCCCAATACAGAGGAAGCCAATCTAGAGGATATCAGTCAAGGAGAGGAAATTACAGAGGAAACCAAAGAGAATTTCAAGTTTATTCCAAAGGACATTCCAGGCAACATCCATATTCAAGGGAAGGGCAAGGTCCCATCTGATACAACCTCTGGTCCCTTTCCTTATAAGCTCAAAGAACTAGTCTCCTCCAGAGCTCCTCCAGACAATCCCTCCAATAGATATGAGCCTCCAGTTCCATTTGAGGATCCAGAAAACAATCCAACTTCATGTACAGCTAGGATGAAAGAATTGGCTGCTTTGGATCAGATTAAGAAAGCCAGAGAACAAGGAAGGGATACATCCAATATAACCACCTTATCAGATCAAAGGAAAAAGAAAATTGAAAGATATTCATCCAGTAAGTTCTTTGATTCAGAAAGATACATGAAGTTGCATCCTGAAGCTGTAGTGCCCAGGCCAAAGCAACAAACTTCTCTAAGTGCAGCTGATGATAGAAGATCTAAGAAATAAGCTCTCAATCCAAACAGAGAAATAGTTCTTATAAAGAGCAAAGAGAAAGAGTAATTCTGTAAGGTGACAATATATTCTATTTTCTGATCTATCTGAGACAATGTCTGTGATTCTGCAATATTTTGTTTGTTGCATTTCTGTTTTGTATGTTTTATTTTTTCAATATCTGTAAATAGTAATTCTAACCCAAATAGGGGGAGATTGTTGGAACACCCTATTACTGATTTGGGCAAGGATCACTATGTCTCTTAGGAAACATGTTTTGACCTCACTGTATAGATCTAAAGGTCAATTATAATTGAGTCTAAGGGTTAGTGTTTAGGTTTGGAAACTGCCCTCAAGACCAGGTTTTTCAGTTTTGGAGACTAAGTCATTTCGTCAAGCTCAGTACGACGAATCGTCGAAATCCATTCGACGATCGTTGAGCTCACTCCGACGAATCGTCGAACTTCATTCGACGATCTCTGAGCTCAACTTCAACGAGTCGTCGAACTCCATTCGACGATCTTCGAGCTCAGATCGACGATCTTGACTCCAGTTTGATTCTCTATCTCTGAGCTCAGTTCGACGATAGTTGAGCTCAGATCGACGATCTATGTTTCTGTCTAAGTCCAATCTCTGAGCTCAGTTCAACGATAGTGGAGCTCAGTTCGACGTTTCTCTGAAGAGTTCAATGTTTTTCAAGATTCAAATTTTGGACAGCTGTGGAATTATTGTCAGCATTTAATTCAGAGATCTTGTAGCCGTTTTTAATTAATCTGGAGCAAGTTTCAAGGAATTTTCAAGGAATGTTTTATTGGACTTTCCTCCAGAAGACAAAATACAGTTAAGAAAGTAATTAATGACAGGCTAACGGCTACCTTGGACAGAGAATCATTTCTATTCAGACCAAGAGAATAAAAGATCAGTTTTTCATTCTTCTCAAAGTTAGACAAAAAAGACACATATTCTGCAACAACAATTCTCTGCAATAACTCTTACAACATCAACAACAGTTTTACAAGAGAAAGAAAGAGAGTTGCAGACATTCTCAGTCTCAAAGATTCATACAAGAACATCATCACCAAAGGAGATCAACAAACTGAAATCTTCAGATCTCTTTTGATTCAAGTGTTCAAAGGTCATCATCACTCAAAACTCCAGACACCACACATTTCAGTTGCTGCTGAAATCATCTATTGCTGGAGATCAAATCATTTGAAGGTCTATCACCCTACTGCAAAGCTTCACTTCCTGAACAACTCAAGATCTCCGGGGGAGGTTTGATAACATCCACTATCTTCTCTCTGACTGTTGACAGAGAAGATCATCTCATCCCTTTCTTTCTCTCTCTCTCTCTGCTGTAAAGGGTTTTTCAAACTCTCTTCAAAAGTTTGTGTTTGGTTTCTGAGACCTTATCAAAACTCAGTGGTGGCAAGACACCTGATCAAAAAATCTGGTTTGCTTTTTGAGCACCTTATCAAAAGCTCATTGGTGCCCAGGACACCGGATCAACTCATCCTGCAGTGGATTCCTACCTAGGGTGGTAGAAGAGTGGATGTACCCAGATTGGTTGGGGAACCACTATAGCTCCTTGTGTCATCTGGTTGCTCGTCTTTCGTTTGTTTCTGGCTGTGGTTTGTGACTAGATTGCTCTGTGATTAGATAGTTGCTGTGTTTAAATTTACTTTATATTATTTGCTTCCCTGTTCACTTAGGAATACAACAACTGTTGTAAATTCTTTTTAGCAAGCATCATACTCTATTCACCCCCCCCCTCTAGAGTATATCAGATCTAACTTGCACACTCAAGCCTTTATCCCACTATAGTGGGGTCGGCTATATGGATCCATTGTCGTCATTATGCCCTATCATTAGTCATAATCTCATTAATGTCTAAGTACATCATGTCTTTCCTTATAGTTTCATTCCAAGTCTTTATTGATCTACCCCTCCCTCGTTTAACATGCCTATGTTGGGTTTTTGGGGATGACACAACACTTGTGCACACGGCGGAAATAAGAACAAGAAAAACTCAAACGAGTTCAGATCTGACAATATTCATGAATCAAGAAGTAAAGCATGCTGTAATAAAATTACCTTTGAGGGATTGAGTCTAAACACAACCTATATGTTTCAGAAGAATCGGGCAGGCCACTCAACGGCTTGAGTCTTGAGCGCAGAAAGTATATCCGCGCCTCTACAGGAAGTCCACACGATCGGGAGAACCCGTATCAACTTGTCAAACAAGCAATAGGTCGGGAGAGGACACTCAGCGTCTCCACAGATTGCTAGATCTGCTGAAGGAGAGGCGGCAGCGACACTCGCCGGGATCGGGATCGGAATCGGCGACGGGATTGGCGGAACGCTTCCGTCGGCTTTCTAGGGTTATCAGTCTTATCGCACAGTACGGCTTGTGTGCTTAGACAGACAAAATAAAACCGTAAACAGTAAACCCGAAAACTTTCTATTTATACTCCAGGAGATAAATAGAACAATTTCTCGTCGCTATCCGCAGACCCAACACTTAGATTCCAGAATTCAGCAAGTCAACATTTGGCTTAGCACGGGCGTTGAGTGAACTCAACACACTCAACGATGTCAACGCTTTCTGCGCAAGAAGCCAAATTCGTCGAACGACATTGGTCGAACGACACGCGTCGAATTGCATTCGTCGAACGGCGCACGACTTCTGCGCCAAAGGCCAGATTCGTCGAACGACATTCGTCGAACTACATTCGTCGAACGACGAACGACTTCTGCGCCAAAGGCAAGATTCGTCGAGCAACATTCGTCGAAGTACATTCGTCGAACGACGAACGACGAACGACTTCTGCGCCATAGGCAAGATTCGTTGAACGACATTCGTCGAACGGCTTTCGTCCAACGACTTTCGTCAAACGGCGTACGACTAATTCGCCGAAGGCCAGATTCGTCGACTGCGCCATGGCGCTGAATGAACATAAGGCTGCAACGCTTCTGCGTCATGGCGTTGAGTGAACTTAACACACTCAACGTCAAAGGCCAGAGGCATTGAATGGCGTTGACTGAACTCAACGCACTCAACGTTTTTTTCTTTAGAATATTTTAAGCCCTTTTCATTTTCTTTCAACTCATCATATGAGCTGAACCATACAGATCCAAACTCCCAATTTCTCCACAATCTTATGTGCGGCCCTGATAGAGTCATACTGAGTTGCCAGTGAGGCTACATGCCTGATCACTTCCAGATCACAATGATAACACCAACAGTAAGAGTTTATAAACTCATATGTCATTGTGACCAATGTTACAGTGTTGTCATGTCCATTCGTCCCTTACATCCGGATAGAACTAAAGGGATAGACCGTGTCACCCTCATAATTATTTAATCTCAGTTTTTTGATCTAGAATGGACTTTCAGAAATTGGTGAGTTCAATATCATATATTGACTAAACCAAGCATGACCATACATTTCTCAGTCTCATCCCATCAAGGGGCTCATGGATGCAACTCCTGTCATATAAGAGGATAAATCTCATATCTGCTCACACGCAAACACCCAAATGATTCGTAACGTACTCAATAACCACATTTATCATCCAACTTTCTCAAGACTGGACTTTTGATGGCATCAAAGCACGCTCTTCCTCACTTAGTGAAAGCTGCGACTTCAGGTCAAAGGACCACAAACACCATTGTCACTTGAGTCATACTTGTGACACGCTTATATAACTACCACAAAGTATTCTCACGGTGGGTCTGTCCAGCACAACTTGTTCATAACAAGTACCCATGTGCTGACTTGATATCACAATATCATGACATGTAAGGACAGGTCATCATTCATCACACATGATAGTCTTTGTTGCAGTATGGAGACCGGGCGGTCTGCCGGTTTGTCTGGCGGTCTGGCGGCTTCTCCCAGCGGCTTGGTAGTCAGTTGTTGTTGTTTGGTGTCCGGGCGATCTGACGGCTTGTTTATGGCGACTTGAAGACATTGTCGGGTTGTCTTCTGCACATTGTAGTTGTCGTGCGGTTAGTATAACCGCGCGGCTTATACGGCTTGTATAGATGCTTGTTCCTGTAATTATTAGTCTCGCATTCCTTATCTGTAATATCTTTTCTCTCCTTCATTCTATAAAAGGGAGGTCATACTTTTGTAATAAATACCTTTTTAGATAATAAAAATTTTCTTACTCCAAATTTTTGGTCTACTTTTTTCTGCTCGCACATGGTATCAGAGGACTCGATCTTTTCCTCCTGATTCTGTGAACTTCCTCTATCCGCGCAACCTGTCCGCGCGGCTTGACCCTTCTTCTCGCGACCTGCCTTCGCGACTTGTTTCTTCCGCCTGTTTGCGCTCTGTTCGCGTGGTTTCTTTCTCTCTTTGTTGTTGCCCTTTGTGTGCGCGACCTCTCTGATTGCCCTTTATTATTGTTGCGACCTGTGCTTAGTCGTCGCGACCTCCTTTTTTTAGCTGCGAGCTGTTCTTATCGCCGCGACCTGTTCCTAAGTCGTCGCGATCGGTTCTTCTTACCGCGCCCTCCTTTTATAGCTGCGACCTATTCTTATCGCCGCGACCTGTTCCTAAGTCGTCGCGACCTATTTTTCTTGCCGCGACCTGTGCTTAGTCGTCGCGCCCTCCTTTTCTTGCCGCGATTTGTTCTTCTCGCTGCTCTCTGCTCTCCTTTATGGCAACCTACGATATCTCCACCACCATTACTCATGTTGTCGCTCCTCCTACTCCTACTCCTTCGGGCAACCTTGGCACTGTTTCCAAACTCATCGGTCCCAACTACCCGAACTGGAGCGTCTCCTTCGCCTTCCTTCTCCGCTCTCAATGCAAAAGCCATCATCTCACTGATGACCCTCCTCCACAAGAGTCCCCTCTCTTTGATGATTGGGATGCCAGCAACGCTCTTGTTCGCATATGGCTGACTAACAGTCTTTCTGATGAATGTCTACCCGTCATCCATCATGATGAAACGGTCAAGGCTGCTTGGCTTCATTTTGCCGCTCTCTACTCTAAGGGGACTCAGACGTCTCGCATCTATACTTTATATGCGGACCTCTTTTGTCAGTCCCTCCAGGTCTCCTGTTGTTGCTTACCAACAAGTTCAGGCACTTGAAGACGAAATTCTCCAGAATCGCCCCTTCTCTGCGGATCTAGCTGAGCAACACAAGCACTTCCGGGAGCTTCTGGTTCTGTACTACCTTCTGCGACTTCCTGAGTCTTATGACATGATCCATCAACAGACCCTTGGCGAGGCGGAGTCTCCCACCTTGGATGTCATTGCTTCCCGCATAACCGCGGTTACCTCTCTGCTACAACGTCCGTTGTTATCCTCCCCTCCTCAACCGGACAACTACGCTCACCAAACTCAGCGGAGTGGCTCTGGTGGCCGCAGCCACCAATCCGGCGAACGCGGTGCTTCCCGTTTTCTCTGCTCTCACTGTGGCCGCACCGGCCATACGGTTAATCGCTGCTGGAAGAAGCATCCACATCTTCGACCAACTGGCGACGCTTCCACCTCTTTGAAGCAGTCCGCCTCGGTGGTCACGTCTTCAGGTAGTGCCCACGTTGCTACTCAAGCTAAATGACTGATCGACTCTGATGTTACCAATCACATGACCGACAATCCTCAGTGTTTTTCTCTCATAAAAAAGTATGATCGGTTGCCCCGGTCTTTATTGCGGACGACTCTCCCTCACCGGTCAATGGAACGGGAGTGGTTCAAGCACTCCGTCTCTTCGCTTGGCGGATACCCTCTACGTGCCCAAGTTCACTTGCAATTTATTATCTGTTACTTCTCTGTGCAATCAACTACAGTGTTCTGTCTCATTCACTTCTACTTCTTGTTCTTTTCAGGACTCGGGCTCTCAACGGACGATTGCTACTGGGACAGAGAGCAACGGCCTCTACTTCCTCGACAACGTTTTCGCGCTGTACGCCTTCTCCTCCTCTACTGATCTTCTCCAGTGGCACCTTTGTCGTGGTCATGCTCATCCATGACTTCTTCGTCAGCTTATGCCCCGCCTTCCTCCGCAGAGTCCTCCACTCAACTGTGACGCATGTCAGCTTGACAAGCATCACCGCTTCTCCTTCCCACCAAAGCAAAGTCGTGGATCTTCCCGACCATTTGATTTCACTCCGATATCTGGGGTCCTGCTCCTACCCTCATCATAGGTCGGGGTAGTTCATATTTTGTAACTTTTATTGATGATTTCTCCGACTGTACATGGGTGAATCTCTTAAAAGATCGTTCTGAATTATTCAATGTATGAACATCTTTTTATTTTATGATTAAGAATCAATTTGATGTCTATGTTAAAATCTTTCGCTCTGATAATGCAAAAGAATATCTTAGTCATGATTTCTCCTCTTTCTGTATGAAACATGATATTGTTCATCAAACTAACTGTGTCTATACCTCACAGCAAAATGACGTGGTCGAACGCAAAAATCGTCACCTCCTTGATGTCCCACGCACTCTACTGACACAAATGCAGGTTCCTCGCTCCTATTGGGGCTATGTTGTTCTCATCTCCTGCTATCTTATCAATCGCATTCCCTCCACCATTCTCCATGGCAAAACCCCCTTCTTCATTCTCTATCCGGGCAAGGATCTGTTTCCTCTCCCTCCACGTGTCTTTGGGTGCACAGCCTTTTGTGCACTCTCCCTCAACCATCCGTGACAAACTCTCACCACGGGGCACCAAATATGTCTTTCTGGGGTACTCTACCACTCAGAAACGTTATTGTTGCTTGGACCCGGTTGCCCGCAAGCAGTTTGTCTCTACGGACGTCACCTTCTTTGAAAATGTATCCTACTTCTCTCACGACTCTGCTTCACCTCCTGATGTTCCTACTTCTCATACCACCCCTTCCGTCTCATCTACACCTGTCAAGATTCCTCCACCTCTACTATCTCCACCATCTCCTCCACTGTGTTCGCCTCCCGAGATATCTGTCTCCTCTCCGCAGCAGTCTCTCTCTACTCTCGGGTCAGCTCTCTCCGCCACAAATGCCCGGACACTGAGGAACACGCCGACCTGGATCTTCCCATTGCTCTTCGCAAAGGGGTGCGGACGTGTACCCAACACCCGCTGGCTGCTGTTGTTTCGTATGATCGTCTAACTTCTTCTCGCAGGGCGTTTGCCTTGGCTATCTCTGTCACTGCCACTCCGCGCACCTACCAGGAAGCTCTTGTTGTTCCTCATTGGAAGACTGTCATGGATGAGGAAATTGCTACCCTCACTAAAAGGGGTACATGGACCCTTGTTTCTCCCCCTTTGGGCACTGATGTGGTTGGTTGTCACTGGGTATTTGTTGTGAAGTTCCGTCCGGACGGCAGCGTGGATCGATACAAGGCCCGCCAGGTCACCAAAGTCTTTACTCAGACTTATGGTGTTGATTACTTTGACATCTTCTCTCTCGTTGCTCGTCTCAGCACCATTCGGGTTCTTCTCTCTGTGGATGTCAAGAATGTCTTTCTCTATGGTGATCTTCAGGAGAATGTTTACATGAAACAACCTCCTGGGTATGTTGCTCCGGGGGAGACACGAGTATGACGGCTGAATAAGGTCATCTATGGTTTAAAGCAAAGCTCGCAAGCTTGATTTGACAAGTTTAGCGGCATTGTTGCGGTCATTGGTTTTGCAAGAAGTTCTGTCGATCACTCCTTATTCATCCGCAAAATCTCCTCTGGTATGGTGGTTCTTGCTGTATATGTGGATGATATTCTCCTAACTGGCGATAAACAGGCTGTGGTAGCTTTGACAAAGAAACACCTTCATCAACACCTAGTCACGAAGGATATGGGATCCCCCAAATACTTTCTGGGGATTGAAATCTCTCGAAAGGTCAACTCTTTGGTCTTTTCTCAACGAAAGTATGCTCTTGATTTACTAAAAGAGGCAGGGTTGACTGGTGTCAAACCTGCCGGATGTCTCATGGCTACAGAAGAAGACAAAACTTGGACAGATGACTCGCCTCCTCTATCTGATACTACGAGGTACCGGCGTCTGGTTGGCAAACTCATTTATCTTACGGTGACCAGGCCCGACATCTCCTATGCTGTAGGCAAGGTTAGTCAATTCATGCAAGCTTCCATGGAGTGTCATCTACAGTCTGTCCTGAGTATATTGGAGTATGTTAAAACAGCACCAGAGAAAGAATTGCTTTTTCAGAAGAATTGTCACTTGAGGGTTGAAGCGTACTCAAATTCAAGCTATGCTGATGATAAAGGAGACCGCCAATCAACATCAGGCTTTTGCACATTTGTTGGAGGAAATCTTGTGAGCTGGAAGGGCAAGAAACAGTTTGTTGTCTCCAGGTCTAATGCAGAACCGAAATATCGTAGTATGACGTTGATCACATGTGAGTTAAAGTGGTTGTGTGATCTCATGCTTGACTTAGGAGAGATCTACAACTATCTTATTCATATGTTCTGCGACAACAAGGCTGCGATATATATCTCCAAAAATCAGGTTTTTCATGAGAGAACAAAACACATAGAACTCTACTGTCATTTTATTCGGGAAGAGATTTTGAAGAAACAGATTTGTACTCCGTTCATCACTTCTGACAAATGAGTTGACAGATATCTCCACCAAGCCGGTGTCCGCTTTTTTGTTTCACATTTACGACAAGCTGAGAATGATTGATATCTATGCTCCAGCTTGAGGGGGAGTGTTGCAGTATGGAGACCGGGCGGTCTGGCGGTCTGGCGGTCTGGCGGCTTCTCCCAGCGGTTTGTTAGTCAGGCTATTGTTGTTTGGTGTCTGAGCGGTCTGGCGGCTTGTCTATGTCGACTTGAAGACATTGTCGGATTGTCTTCTGCGCATTGTAGTTGTCGTGTGGTTAGTCTAACCACGCGGCTTATGCGGCTTGTATAGATGCTTGTTCCTATAATTATTAGTCTCACATTACTTATTTGTAATCTCTCTTCTCTCCTGCATTCTATAAAACGGAGGTCATACCTTTGTAATAGATACCTTTTTGGAAAATAAAAAAAATTTTACTCCAAATTTTCGGTCTACTTCTTTCTGTTCGCACAGTCTTAAAGGGATCATCATCGCCCTTAGCTTATAAGACGATACAACGACCAGAGACTCATTAAGAATGAAGCTTATAGGATCATAGGTTCTCACATCAAGTCACTATGTGACCTATGAAAGCAAACATTCTAAGGGCATTTATTTTAGTTAACTATTCTATCACACTAGAAATAATAACACAATAAAAGAATTTGCTAAAATCTATAAAATGAAATGTATATAGTACTTTTATTTATCAAATGAAATATTTAACATCCAACAAACATACAATTCACAATATTTTCTTCAATCGGCACTCTGGAAATGTTCACATCTCCTCGATCGACAATCTGTTGAATTAGATGGAACCGCCAGAGTATGTGCTTGGAGCGTTGATGAGATCTAGGTTCCGAAGCAAGTGCAATTGCACCGTTGTTGTCACAGTAGAGAACTACGAGACGAACAATGCTAAGAACTACATCTAACTTGTCGATGAACTTCCTAATCCATACAGTATCCTTCGCTGTATTTGCAGCGGCGATATACTCGGCCTCAGTAGTAGAATCGACAATTGTATCCTGCTTGGAACTCTTCCAGCTAACAACACCTCCATTTATGCAAAACACAAACCCTGACTGAGACTTTGAATGGTATCTATCAGTTTGGAAGCTAGCATCTATGTAACCACTTACAACGAGCTCTTCCTCTCCGCCGAACACCAAGAACGTATCCTTAGTCCTTCTCAAGTACTTTAGGATATTCTTGACGGCAATCCAGTGACTTTCACAGGATCAGACTGATACCTGCTAGTCATGCTCAAAACATAAGAGACATCGAGTCTAGTACATATCATTGCATACATGATTGACCCAATTGCCGAAGTACATTCTCATTCATGTCGGTCTTCTTCTTGAAGACCCACTTGCACCATATGGGTCTTACCCCTTCAGGTGGTTCCACCAAAGTTCACACTTGGTTTCATATATGGAGTCCATTTCAGATTTCATGGCCTCAAGCCACTTCTCGTAGTCCGGTCCACACATAGCCTCTTGATAGGTTGCAGGCTCATCACTATGATCCATAAGCAACACATTACCTATTTGAGACACAAGAAATCCATATCTCTCAGGCTCAAACCTTGGTCTACCAGATCTACGTTGAACTTGTGTTTCCTGAGCAGGTTCTCCAGCTACAACACTTTGTAGTCCTGACTCAGGTTCCAATACTGGTTCATTCACTGTTTGTGGTTCTTGAACTTCTTCAAGTTCTACATTTGCAGTCTTTCTACTTAAAAACTCTTTCTCAAAGAAGACACTTGTCCTTGCGACAAACACTTTGTCATCGGACTGTAGGTAGAAGTAGTACCCTTTGGTTTTCTTAGGATACCCCACAAGATAACACTTATCAGATTTGGGTTCCAGCTTATCAGGCATTTGACGTCTTCAGTAACCTGGGTAGCGGCGACTACATAAATAACATCGGACTCGGCACTCTCTCGTAGAAACTCACCTCGTCTCAGAATATGCAGTGACCGCGAGGCGCTCGTGCTCGCAGACGACTCTACCACACCCTTGGGTCGATCTCGGGACTGGGTTGGTGTCAACGTGATCTTCCGCCCCTTATCATAGAATACACACGTGTTCGAGCGACCGAAGCACGTGACATCACGATCAAAAAGCCATGGGCGGCCAAGCAACACGTGAGAGACGTTCATGGGAATGACATCGCACCAGACCTTGTCCTGAAAGGACGCAATAGTGATTGGGACCAAGCAACGCTGGGTGACCTGAATCGCCGTCTTGTCAACCCAGACGACACGGTACGGATGGGGGTGAGGCTCTGCCTTCACCTGCATACGATCAAGCGCCTTTGGGCTACGATATTCACGCAACTCCCGCCATCAATAGCTAGCTTGCAGGGACCGCCTGCACTAGAGAAGTACGTGTAAAATATGGTCGTGTGTCGTCAATCCTCGTCCACACGTGGGGTGTGTAGGAGGCGCCGAATCACCCCCACCTCTAACGATCGCTCGATGTCACTCTCCCAACCATCCTCGACTGCGGTTCTAACCTCCTCTGGGGCCTCCTCTTCACCCTCTAAACCCTGCTCCTCCTCCTCAAGTAACAGGTTCCGCGTGGGGCACTGCGCCGCCACGTGGCCCCTGCCTTAACATCTAAAACATACAATGCCCCCAGATCGCTGGCTATTAGTGGATATGGCTTTACCCTTCGCATCTGAGGGGATACGTGAGAGTGCAGCCGTGGTGGTCTGGGGCGGAGCAGGTTTCTTAAAGGTTGAGGAATCAATCCGAGAGGTGAACTGCCTTGTACTAGACGAACGAAGGTACTGCTCATACTCGAGGGAGAGCTGAAATATCTGATCAACAGTCTCCAGGCGGTGGGGAATCAACTCTCTACGAATATCAGAACGAAGGCCCGCCTTGAAGCGGGAGGCCGTGGCAATAGGCTCCTCTGAAATATCAGTCCTAACGAGCGGGTGGGGGACCACGCTCTCTCCAACGTGGAGGATAATACTCATCACGACGGTGGTCTCGGTGACCGAGTGGGGCACTTGATCCCTAGGGTCAGGCTGAGGTCTACGCGGCACACGGTACTCATCACGCGGAGGTAGGGGCCTTTCATGCACCGGATCAAGATGTCGCCTGGCCGGCGGGGCTGGGGCTCGGTGGTGAGGATCACAACGGTAGCGGTCTGCCGGAGGCTGACCATCTCTTGGGCGTTGGTCATAACGTGGAGGAGCGTCAGGGTCGACTTCAAGTGAATCGTCATGCTGTGTCGGAGTGTCTCTGGCATCCTCTAAGTGGCCTAAACGAAGGTTCACCTCGGCAAGATCATGACGCACATCGTCAAACTGGGCTCCTATGGTGTCAAGGCGACCTAGGACAAGGCGTTGGAACTCAGCAAAAGCGGCGTCCGAGTTCGAACTCATCGCTCGGTCCTCGGTGTTCCGTGGCTCTACCATGCTTTCTCTAAATGTCCTACCACTACGGAGCATGCAAATGGTCTAACCTCACTTTGATACCAAAATGATGTAGGGGTAGGCTAGTGGTGCTCGGAAGCTAGGAATCTACGTGCACGTGTGAGGGGATATGCGAATGCAATGCTACATGCAATGAAACAGTCGGATAGCAACGACAATTAATTTAAGCAATGAGAATTAAAAACACCACGCAGTTAATCAAAATAAAGAAGCAATTAAATAAATTTAGCGATTTGGCAACGGCTTCCTCCGCGCGGAGGGCCTAAGCAAGCATCGACGATTAATTCCACAAACAAATATTAGCGTAAAAATACAACAGTTACCAAACTATGATCACAGCACAAATATAGTTAAACAATCAAGTGCAAATGTCAAATACAAAACACAATATCACGAGATACTCACGATGCAGTGGGCTGATCCGAGGTGGTGGAGAATTTGAGGGACCGGATGCAAAACGGGCGATCGGAGGCGAACACGGTGGCACGGTGACGTCACGGTGGCTGCCCACGGTGGAAAAGAGGGGATGTGGGCCGGAAACGGAGAGATCCGGCCACTAGAGAATGGATCGGAGTGTCGGTGGGTAGATCCGCTAATTTTAGGGCGGATCCGGGCTACGGGAGTGGGAATACGTAAATGGACGGTAGATCGTGGGAAGGTAGTGCTAGATCAATTAGATCTAGGATTTTCAGAGTGTTGGGGGGTGGATCCACGATGGAGGAACGAAAGGGAGTGGCCGGCTAGGGTTGATAAGGCCCTAGGGTGGTCGGTGTGGGTGGAGGCGGCGGCTTGGCTGGGCTGCTGTAGGGGGGCGCCGGTTGGGGTGCTGGAGACAGGGGTGGCGGTGGGGAGGAGATGGCTGGTCGGCTGGTGCAGGGGAGGCGACGGGAAGGGGGTACGAGAGGCGGCTGGGTGGGGGGGTTCGAACAAGGGGCCGGCGGCTGCTGTTTTCACAGCAGGCCGGCAGAGTTTGGAGGGGGTTTTAGGGGTCTCCGGCGGTGGAAAAAGGGGTGGAATGGCTGGAAAATGATGGAGGGGGTTGGGGGTTACCTTGGGGGAAGGTTTGGTGGCCTAGGAGTCGTCAACTAGGGTTCCGCGGCATCGGCACCGGGGAGGGATCGCTGGAATCCGAAATTAGTCTTCTCCAAATTCTGCAATAATCTCAAATCAGCCCCCTAGCATCTTATTTATAAGAAAACACAAACTAGGGCATCCCCATCAACGACTATGATTGGCCGGTGGGTTAGACCTTAAAATACATCAAAATAAACTCAAAAAATATAAAGTAATTTAGCGTTTTGACTCGCGGCGACATCCCGGACACAACCGCGGAGTCCGATCGACGATCTGAACAAGTCTTCCTGCGCGAATACATTTATGTGGTCCCCGTCTTGCGGCGGGCTCCTCCAAGTGCATCTGATGGCTCCCCATCACTACGTAGATGACATTTTTCTTACAGGTGATGAAAAGGAGAGAATTGACATAACAAAGAAACAACTTCTTCAGTATTTTGTTACAAAAGATATGGGGTCTCCCAAGTACTTCCTATGGATTGAGATCTCTTGAAAGCCTAATTTTGTAGTGCTCTCACAGCAGAGGAATGTCATGGATCTTTTGAAAGAGACAGGTCTTCTTGGGGCTAAACCTGCTCGTTGTGCAATGGATTTTGGTGATGACAAGTGTTGAAATAAGGATTCACCTCTCCTTGCAGATGTCACCAGGTACAAATGACTTGTGAGAAAACTCATTTATTTGACAGTCACAAGACCAGATATCTGTTATATTGTATGAAAGGTGAGCCAGTTTATGCAAGCTCACAAGGAGTGTCATCTATAATCAGCTTTAAAAATCTTGAAATATGTGAAAGAGTCTCCGGGAAAGGGACTTTTGTTTCAGAAGAATGGTAATTTTAGAATTGAGACATATTTTGATGCTGGCTATGCGGATAACAAGGAGGATAGAAAATCTACGTCTGGCTTCTGTACCTTCGTAAGAGGAAATCTGGTTAGCTGTAAGAGCAAGAAATAGACTGTAGTTTCCAGGTCAAGTATTGAAGCCAAATACAGAAGCATGACTTTGACTACCTGTGAGCTGAAGTGGTTGCGGACACTAATGTTTGATTTGAGAGAAGTTTATGATCATCCTCTGTCAATGTTTTGTGACAATAAGACAGTTATATATAGTTCGAAGAATCCAGTATTTCATGAAAAGACTAAGCATATTGAAGTAGACTGTCATTTTATTGGAGAAGAGCCGTTGAAGAATCAGATTTGCACTCTGTTTGTCGCCTCTGCCAAAGAGCTTGTCGATGTCTTTACCAAACCAGTGTATTCCTTTTCGGATGTCTATAACAAACTGGACATGGTTTGCATATATGCTCCAGCTTGAGGGGGTGTAAGAATCTGTGCAGTTAGGCGGTTTGGCGGCTTAGCAGTGGCATACAGGCTTGGCGATCTGAAGTCATAGCCCTCGCAGTTAATCTCTGTTATAAAATGGTTCCCTTGCTGTTTGGTAGTTTAGTCCTGGCGGTCTGGATAGGCGGACCGATCTGGAGGTCTGGCAACTCGAACTAGCAGACTGATGATATTTTGAGGATAACCGCTGGAATTGATCTGTGCCAAGTCATGGCGACTTTCAGAGACATGACAGTTGCGGATTGGTGTTGTTGGTTGTAACCGCAGTCTGGCGGTTAAGTTGTGACTAACCGTCACTATAACTCTCGAATGGACTACTGCATTGGAGGCGAACAGAGGCCAAAGCAAGTGTTGACGTTTTGTAGTCATGCGGTTAGGTCTAACTGCACAGTCCGCGTGATTAAATTTTGTGTAACCGCTTAGTCGCATGTGACAGGCATTGTTTTTTCTCTCTTGTTTTCTCTCTCTCCCCCCTTTTTCAATAAATAGGGGCATACTCATGTATTATGTAACTTTTTGGAGCAACAAGGTTCTGTTATTTACCTGTTTTCTCTCAAAGTTGTTGAGTTCATATTGCATTTTATATATGATTGCATTAGTGTCGGCACACCCAAGTCACACGGCTTACCTTGCGCTAAATTTGGTATATCAAGTAAAATAATTTATATATACAACAACACTCCAGCCTTTATCCCACTATAGTGGGGTCGACAAATATTATATATATATATATTAAATAAAAAATCTATGTAATTAAAATAATTAGGCACATAAAATAATTTTATATTATATACGTTAATATCTATACTGTTAAAGGTGCGCCTAAGGCTCAAGGCTCATAGGTTAGGGCCTTCGTGCGTTTTTTGCGTCTGTTGGAGCATAAAATGCGTATATGACTGATTTTTGTTGTAATTTATTTTTTTCCAAAATAAAGAAACGCATGTGCTCAATAATTTTTGTATGATTTAGTGTTTATGAAAAACAATCGAGTGTTGAGACTTAGGTATGATTCGAGTGAGCACATTAATTTTATTTTTTAAGAGATATTAAATGATAGTAATGAATGATTAATGAGTGTAATAGATGAAAAATCTGATCAAGAAGATAAGTGATATTTGATGCTAATTATTTAAAATGAACGTGGTTGTGTTTTGCCTTTGTCAGGCGCGCGCCTACTCCATGAGTCTAGGCTCTCAGACCTCTTTACGCCTTTATGTGTCTTGCGTCTTTAATAACTAAGGTTAATATATAATATATATGTATATGATTATACATATGATACAATTCTTACTTTTATACCTATTATTATAACTTTTATACTTATATATTTTTTTATATACGAAAACATTTTGGAATATCATGACGCGGAGTTATGCCATAAAACGAATCCAGGTCGTTGGATCTAAGCAATTTGGTCTGTAAATAGCCATAACGGCAAAAAAATTCCTCCTTTGATCCCGCAAGAAGCTCGACAGCCATATTCGCAAAAAACAGAGCTCACCACTTGCCAATGCCGTCGGCGACCTGATCGAAGCTCAACAACGAGTTCGACGGAGTCCGGTGAACCTGTCGGGTTGTCTGTCGGCGAGCGGGCAAGGCCACCACCGACAGTGGTCTTGCCTGTGAGACCTAGATTTGGATCTCGCGGGCACGGGGGTGGCCCTGCCCGCTCGCCACCGGACAACTCCCGGCGGGTTCGCAGGTGAGCTCCCGTTAGGTTGTCGGCGGCTCTGCCGCTGGCAGCTTAGACATGCGTGTAAGGTCCGTGTGAGTTGCGTGAGGAGGAAGGGGGAGGGTGCATCGGGTCTGTTGATTTAATTTAATTCAAACAGCATTTATCTAATAAATATATATATATATATAATTTTTCAATATAAAATAATTATAAAAAAAACCCGTTTGGGGAGGCCGGCGGCGGGTAGGGGAAGCAGGCGGGGGAAGCCAGTTGGGGGCGGGCGAACCCCTTCTCCGGCCGGCGAACCCCGCCGCGGGCCGGGTACTGTCGCGCGGGGCACAGGGCGGGGATCTCGTGCACTGTCCCTCGTGTGTGTGTGTGTGTGTCTATATATAACATATAATATAAGCAACAACAATACTCAAGCCTTTATCCCTGTATAGTGGACCTGGCTATATGGATCGTTTGTCGCCATTGTGCCCTATTTTTAGTCATAATCTAACTAATGTCTAAGTACATCATGTCTTTCCTTATAGTTTCATTCCAAGTCTTTATTGGTCTGCTCCTTCGTTTAACATGCCTAATGACTAGAATCTCACAACGCCTATACGGTGCATCTAATGGTCTCCTTTGAACGTGTACAAACCATCTTAGTCGAGCTTCTCACATCTTCTCTGCAATTGGTGTTACTCCTATTTATTCCTGATATATTCATTCCTAATTTTATCCAGTCTCGTGTGCCCACACATCCACCTAAGCATTTTCATCTCCACAACTCTCCTTTTTTGCTCATATACACAATTCACTGCCCAACACTCAGAACCATGGAGCATCGCTGCTCTAATTGTAGTATGGTAAAACTTGCCTTTAAGTTTTAATTGTACTTTACGATCACATAAGATCCCTGACGCGTCTCTCCACTTCAACCAACCCGCTTGGATTCTATGTGTCACATCTTTATCAATACCTCCATTTTTTTGAACTATCAATCCAAGATATTTAAAACTCACTACGGGAAATATCTTGATCACCCAACTTAATAACGAAATCACTCGTCCTTCCTGCACTGCTAAATTTAAGCTCAATTTACTCCGTCTTTTCCCTGCTCAACCTAAAACCTTTTTTATAAAGTGTTTTGCCAAGATTCAAGTTTTGTGTTTACACTTTCGCGGGTCTCACCGACCAAAACGATATCATCCGCAAACAATAAACACCGAGATATTGTTTGTTGGATATGTCTGGGGAGCTCATCCAAGACAAGGGTAAAAGAGATAAGGGTTTAAAGTTGAACCTTGATGTAAGCCAACAGCGATAGGGAATTCCTGAGTTAATCCTCCAAATGTCCTAACCCTTTTCACTAAATTTGTTTACATATCTTTAATTATATCCAGGCACACCATATATGGTAAGTCGTCAAATCAGCCCCGAATGGACCCAAAACTCGTCCTTCGTTGCAGCTCTACGCCTCTGCTCCCCATCAATGGGCTTGAGGATTTGAAAAGAAGGGCGGCAGGCGCTGCTTTATTGGGACAACAAGGATGGAGCGAGGTAATGGAGCAGCAGGCGGTGATAAATAACGATGGATGGCGCGACGGTTCTGGACGGGGTAGAAGCTCAACCCGCGGAAGGAAGCAAAGAGGTGTCGTTGAAGAGGCGCACCTACTAGAACATTGACGATGCACGCCAAATAGACGCGGCTGGAGGAAGTAGCGTGTTGAACGAGCGACTGGTGTGCGTTCGTAAAGGAGATGCTTGCAGGGAAAAGGAACGCAGAGGGAGGAGAGGCACGATACAGGAAGGATGCACTAGGTGGAAGAAGGAGAAGCCTGTGCTCGTACGCGAAAAGGGGCGACGGTCGGCCCGGTCTTTGATAGAGGACGACAACCGGTGGTGTCTTCTTTGGCAGAGGACGTTGATTGCAGGGGGCATCGTTTTCTTCAACAGAGAATGTCGCGGCTGGAACTCAAAGGGGCCGTAAGGAGAGGAGCAAGGGTAGGAAGGAAACTCGTCTATGATACCAAATATGTTACAAGACTATTTTGAGGGCTTCGTCGAAGGTGTATGACAGCGAAGAGGGAGCAGGGATACAAGGAACTAACCCTAAAATGAGGGAGGAGTTGACAAGAGAGACTAGAGAGAGGGAGAACTTCAAAGAGAGAGGCGAGAAATTGATTTACTTATTTGATATATTTCTTCATGCAATGGTCGGTCTATTTATAGACCCACCATACTATCCCTAACAATTAAGAATAATAATAAAGATAATATGAACCGACTTAACTCGACAGAACTTGGTACACTCAGACTCGACTCGATATATAAAGGCTCGACTCAATACATAAACAAACATAATAATATAACTACATAATAACTGATGGCGTGGGATCCGTGTCCATTTTTTTCTTCCTTAAGTATACAAACTTAAGGGAAATCTTATGTGTTCGGTGTTAGAACAATAACTCTGCATTAAGCTATATCTCATATCAACAATATATAGAGTTATATCCAAACATATAAGTCATTATGCACAAAAACATATTTTTAACAACAATTTTTTAGTTTAAACGGGGGGGGGGGGGGGGGGGGGGGGGGGGGGGGCGGGGTTGACCAAAAAAGACTTGGAATGAAACTATAAGGAAAGACATGATGTATATAGGCCCTAGTGAAATTATGACTAAAGATAGGGTGCAATGGAGACAAAGAATTCATATAGCCGGCCCCGCTATGGTGGGAAAAAGGCTTCAGTGTTGTTGTATACAATATTTTAGTGTTCATTAACCACACTTTTGTATCATTATCTATTAGCGGTATCTATTTGCATTCTATATTAGTCATTAATAAGAATGATGTTGAAACTCGAATATCGGTTCAACGGAGTTCAGACTAAGAGGGTGCAGTTCAAGTTATTGGGCTCGTCGTCGGATGCGCATGAGCAAGTCGAGGTGAGCTCGGAGTTGACCCTCTTGTAAGAATGATTGGTTGCCTATTCGTAGACCCGTTGAGCTGCAGCGGGGAGGTCCCACCACACACCCGAAAGCACTGCTTGCGTCTTCCCCTCCCAAAGCCAAGCTGAGCTTGGCACCTTGGATCGGCTCAGAGCTAGGACTCGAGAATCCAGAAATTTTAGGAGGTTGGGTATGCCTCTCCAAGGTGCTTTGAATGTCTATTTATGGGTAAACTCCAAACCAGGGGTAAAACTGTCTTTTTGGCCTGCTGATAGCGGTTTCCGCCTTTTTGTTTTTGCTATCGGCACCCTCGATTGGTCTGCAGATAGCGAAAACCCGTTGTTTGGGGGTAGATATGGGCATACCATGGTGATCTGCAAATAGTAGAATGATTAACCTGTAAGCTTCCCTGCCGAGGCGAGCTTGTCGTGCTTGAACTCGTCGCGCGCTGGACGCGCCTCGACGCGAGGCTAGGTAGTATGGCATCGCCTGGGGCTTGTTAGGCGCGGCGTCGTCGGACGTAGCGAGGTCGCCTCGCGGCTTCCTGGAATCGACAAGGCTCGGAGTCGCCTCGCTAAGGTGCAGGTTGGGCTCCTCCTTCGGTGCAGGCTGGGCTAAATCGTTAAATTGGGGTTGAACACAATCTCCGCTTCTTTGCGAGCTCGCCAGAGATGGGGAAGAAACCATCCAACCCCGATTTGGCGAGTAGTCGGATCGTCACGTGATTGGTTGCTACTCGCTCCTCCCCTTGTCTCTATAAATACAGGGTGGGTGGGTATGATTTCTAATAAATTTTCGGGCCGACCTGTTGCTACCTTGATCAGGATGGACTTGCCTGACCGAGATGACGCTGAGGCGACGACCCTGTTCGACCTGATCGACAGACTCCCTCTGAAGACTCAGCGGGAAGAGCGAGGCAGGGATCTGGCCATAAGCGAGAACATCCATCTGTGGCGAAGTCTCACGTTCCGACAACCCTGACTTCCACCGAGGTTCCCTCGCGGCGCGCACCCTCCACGGGAACGACTATGTCGCATGGCGACGCGGGACAGCCGCTGATGGACAGATAACCTGCTATTATCGTGGTAAGTGGTTCTGCGCTCTCTCGTGTTGTTGTCATTGACCGAATCTCACCTATTTCCATTTTCACAACTCGCAGATAGCCCCTCTGTCGTGGTCACCCTGGCAACCTCAAAGGATGGTGATGTCGCCCAGACAAAGAAGATAAAGCTCTCCAAAGGGAAGAAGCGGCCTCGCCCACTCGTGTCGTATGGAGGCCCTTCCCCTTCCCGCCTTCATAGGGGCCCTGCGGACGATCTGCCCTCCTCCACAGTGACCTCGCTTCGTAGCTCGCTAGGCGAGCATGCTACGGTTCCATCAGCCGACCTCACCTGCCTGGGGCCAGCCGCCGCCACCTCCGCCGACCATTGCAGGGACCGTGGTCCCGCCTCGCAATGTTGAAGACGGTGAGTCAAGCCGCCCCGTACTGGTGGGAAATCCTTGAAGATGGATCCGCCTGGCCTTCCGGACGGCGACGCCGAATCTGCTCCTGGTAACTCCCGAACTTTCTTATTCACCCTTCGGATTTATTCGAACTTTCCTTCTACCGGCACCGAGTCTTCCCCTTCTCGCGTGTTGTCATCGTTGGGGATCCCACTCGAGACGACTCCCCCTTGGATATCCACCCCTCTTCGCGAGCTAATGGCCGACCCCCGAGTTGACAGCGCCAATTTCAGCGCGCGACTGCTCAGGGTGCTCTCGTCTTATGACTCGGCCCTTGCGATCGCGCCTCATTGGGAGACCAGGCAAGAACTCAGCGAGCTCCAGGGTCGTGTGGTGGCCCTGGAGATTTACAACCCGCGGTTGGAGGGCAACGGCGGGCTCTTTCTACGAATGTAGGATGCTGAAGAGAGAATATACGAATTAGAGACCAGCCAGAATGTCATTGAAGACCATCTGCATAAATTTGCCCAAGTTGTGGGCACCGTTGGCGAGGCGAGCAGGCTGGAAGAGTGCATGCACAAGGGTGTGGACCATCTTCGGCAAGCCAAAGATCACTTCCATGAAGCCAGGAGCATTACTTGGGCAGCGCGTCACCCTGCTTGCCCGCACGTGAGGGGGTGAGGTCAAGTGCAATGCGATTTGGCGAACATGGTCTCCTGACTTTAATTTTTGGCCCTTTTGACTTCCTCTCGCTAACTCAGTTTGTAGAGGTCGCTCTTTTTTGTTTGTTTTTGTATCATTTGAGGCTTTTTTGTACTCGCGCGATCACTGGGGGGGGGGGGGGGGGGGGGGTTATATATGGAAAGCATTGAATTGTGTTTCTTTTTTTGCATCCATCGCATATAGCTTTCGTTTCTGGTTAGCAGAGTGTTGAATACAGCGCGGGTAGGACAGTTGCGAGTTCGCATTTGTGTGAGGGACGCGGGGAACTCGTGCTCGGGAGGGGGGTCTATTTCATCGTGAAAAGCTATAAATAGGCAGGGGGATGAGGGTATGCTCTCCATCTCTCTAGTTTCCCTTGCTTACCTTCCCCAAAAACTCTCAACTCGCCTCGCTTGCTGAGATGGTGCGCGCGAAGGGTGAAGAATGTCGCGCGCATTGTGTGGCCAACTTTGCGGATCACTACTTTCCAAAAGCAAAAAATGACTTCCAGCGAGCTGAAGACCTTTGAAGAGCAGTACCTTCCCGCGGGCTTCACGACGAGGTAGCCTGTGCCGAATAAGGGAATCAACACATTCTTCACTGACGAGCTCGCCCTCCCCCTACCTCACTTTGAGGCGGGATTGCGACTTCCCCTCTGGCCTGAGGTGGTCCAAGTACTTAAATACTTTGGACTGGTTCCCGCCCAAATAAATTCCAACGGCATCAGCACGTTGGTCGCCTTCGCGTGCTACATGCGCGAGGAGAGGATTGGGTTCGACCTCACTGCCTTCCGGAAGATCTTGAATCTAAAGGTGACCAGCGGCGGCGTTGTCTTCTTCTCTATCTCCCGCGTCAAGTTGGTGGAGACGCTAAACAAAGTCCACCATTGGACCGACAAGTTCGTGTTCGTGCAATGCGCGTTCGGGTCGTTGCCGCTAGCACCAGTTCAGTGAAGCGAGAACACGTTCAAGCCGCCTAAAGTGGGAGACAACGCGCTCTCTCTTTATGAGATGTTGAGGGGCCAAGAGTTCGACGTCATGTACTTACGATGACGACAGGACCACCTCGCCTACGTCATGCCCGGGACCGGTACGTACTCGCATGTTACCTGTTTGAGCGTACTCGTTTTGCATTCTACTTGACTTGTTCTTGCAGGTTTGCGAATGCTTCCCGTGAACATGTCGTCCGCGGCCGTCAGGACGCTACCCGGTCAACATCTCATCTCGCTAGCCGGCGAGATGACTCCAAAACCAACTGGCGTCTCCTCCTCAGTTCCTTCAAAAGATAAAGGCAAGGCCCCCCTTACTGATGCCCCCTCCGCCGATCCTCGGCTCAAGAAGATCAAAACAGGCGAGGCGGGCTCCTCCCCTGTCGAGAAGCGACCAAGCGTTACTCCCAACCCCCAAAGTGAGGTGGACCTAAAAACCTTCAAGAAGAAGTTGTCGGAGGAAGTCCCCCCGTATCCATGCCAACTTCGGATTGGGGATGTGCGCTAAAGACTTGAAGGTCGACGCCCTCCTTAAGTGGTATGAGGGAGAGCACAGGGTGAACTTGAGCGTGCGGCTCCCTTCCTGGATGGAAAATGAGGACGTCGATGATGACGCATTCAGTATCCTGTTCAGCCTCTACGGGCAGGAAGACGCGGCGGTGTTGGTGGGGGCCTCCATCCGCGAGATGGCGAATCGCGGGATCCGATCTGTTTTGCGCATTGATGAGCTCTTCCATCAAACGGCGAGGTGCGCCCTCAGAATGAACCGCAAGCTGGGGGAGAACATAACCACTCTTGACACCACCCAAAAAGAGCTCGTGAAAACCAAGGTTGAGCTCGGGACTGCCCTAAGTGCCGCTTCACAGGCTTCAAGCGAGGTATGAGTTCCCATTCTGTCTTTGCGATTTGACCCTTCACTTAGACCAATGCTTGTTCACAGGCCGCCGAGCTTGCGTGGGATGAACAGATCTCCAAACTTGAAGAGGAGTTAAGGTAGTCCGCGCCAACAACGACTACCTCGCTAACCATATCGGTGAGGCGGAAACGAACCTCCTGCAGTGTCGACGCCAAGCCGAAGAGAAGCCTGTCAGCGTCGTCGCGCCTGGGCCCATTGTCGTGGAGGCTGAAGTCTGTAGAGCCCTTGCGGTGGCCGCAACCCAACTCATCGTGAAGTGCTTGCGGTTGCGGGGCGGCCTGAACGATGTGGGCCTAGTCCTTATCCCGGAGCTGCTGGTCTCGGATCTCTTCCCTTCTCAGTCGAGCTCACCTCACGCGAGCTCGCACAAAGGCGAGAAGTGACAAACCTTATGGTGTTGCGCGTCCTCCAAGCTTAGTTTATATGATACATGTATTTCTTTATTTGATGCGATTTGAACATTTAAGTCCGCGCGAGTCCACCCGCGCCCAACATAAACATATCTTTTTTATTATTTCTATTTAAATTTCCTCCATGCTAAGCTCGACGTTAACTTCGACGCAAGTTTATTTTTCTCTACTCGTGCGATCATAGCTAGGGCTTATTTTAACTTTCCCTATGTTGAGCTCACGGTGTTGACCCTTCACGTGAGCTTAAGTTCTCTGCTTGCGCGATCATAACTAGGATCTTGTTTTCATTTTGCTTTTCCTCGCCCGGAGACATGCCTTTCTCATCTCGCGCCACCAGGATCCTTTGTTCTCCGCACCTCGTGAACCACTCCGCCTATCTTCGTTAAGCAAGGCGAGCTCAATCATTTTGCTAGGCTTTCCCCTTTCTTACCTTTCCTTTACTCCTCGGATCCCATGGTCCTAGACTCCTAGGGGGGAAGGATACTTCACCTGAGGGCATTGACAACATCACGGCTCGAGTACTTGGACTCACCTGAGGTGACAAGTAGTCGGTTTGCGGTAGAGAAGCTCGTGCATGGACCTAGACTACGGCAACAACACAGCTCGAGGACTTTGACACACTCGAGGGGGAAAGTAGCCGGTTTGCGGAAGAGAAGCTCGTAAAGGGACCCGGACTACGACAACAATACATCTCGATGACTTCTATTCACTCGAGGGGGCAAGTAGCCGGTTTGCGGGAGAGAAGCTCGCGCATGGACCCAGACTACAACAACAATACAACTCGAGAACTTGGACTCACTCGCGGGGGCAAGTAACCGGTTTGCGGGAGAGAAGCTCACGCAGGGACCCGGACTACGGCAACAACACAGCTCGAGGAATTCTATTCACTCGAGGGGGAAAGTAGCCAGTTTGCGGGAGAAAAGCTCGTGCAGGGACCCAGACTACGAGAACAACACGGCTCGAGGACTTTTATTCACTCGAGGGGGCGGTGGCCGGTTTGCGGGAGAGAAGCTCGCACAGGGACCCGGACTACGACAACAACACAGCTCGAGGAATTCTATTCACTCGAGGGGGCAAGTAGCCAGTTTGCGGGAGAGAAGCTCGCGCAGAGACCCGGACTACGACAACAACACAACTCGAGGACTTGGACTCACTCGAGGGGGCAAGTAGCCGGTTTGCGGGAGAGAAGATCGTGCAGGGACTTGGACTACGACAACAACACAGCTCAAGAACTTTAACTCGCTCGAGGGGGCAAGTAGCCGGTTTGCGGGAGAGAAGCTCACGCAGGGACACGGACTACGGCAACAATACAGCTCGAGTATTTCTACTCACTTTCACTAAATTGGGGTTATATAATGGCATCGAATGAGTTTTGCTTAATCAAATGAAGGAATACAGGTTGAGTACATGGAACAAGTGGGAGGAGTTCTAAGAAAAAATGAGTTTTAAGTCGTCATCGCTCCATGTGTTGCTAAGGATCTCCCCCTCGCAATCTTGGAGTCGGCACCCCCCCCCCCCCCCCCCGTATTTTAGCGCTTCGGTCACCACGAAGGGTCCTTCCCAATTGGGGTAGAACTTGCCCACCGTCGCGCCCCGGCCGGCGGCATCCACCTTCTTGAGAACCAGGTCACCTTTGGCAAATTGTTTAACCCTTATGTGCTTGCCGAAATACCTCGTCATGATGCGCTTGACCTCCTCTTGACGGATCATCGCGAGGTCTCGAAGCTCCTCCACCAAGTCGAGTGAGAACCTCTGCCCCTCGGCGTTCTCCATTCTCCAATCCTCTCCTCCTTCGGCAGTCACGACTCTCGGGCTCCTGACATCGAACTCTACCGGGATGACAGCTTCCAAGTCGTGGGACAGTTTGAAAGGGCTATCTTCTGGTAGCAGTATTCGGAGTAGTTCTAAGAGCCCAAAGGACGGAGGAGAGTTGTTCGACCCAATTCCCCTTCAAGTTCTCCACCTTCTTCTTTAGCAAGTTGATGATGACCTTGTTGGCGGCCTCGACCTGGATGTTGCTCCGAGGGTGGTGGACGGATGCGAAACGGAGGTCGGACCCCAGCAGACCGCATAAATTAATGAGCTATTTACTTGCAAACTGCGGGCTGCTGTCTGTGACGATCGCGAGTGGCAACCCGTGCCGGCAAATGATTTCCCCCCATATGAAGTTCCTTATGATTTGGGAGGTGGTCTTGGTCAGGGTCTTTACTTCGATCCACTTGGAGAAATAATGGATCATTACGAGGATGAATCTTCTTTGTCCACTTGTTTGACGGAACGTCCCGACGAGGTCCATTCCCCAGATCGTGAATGGCCAAGGAGCTGCGATTAATCTGAGTCGCTATGCTGGTTATAGCTGGAGGAGTGCATGAAGCTGACATCTCGTACACCTTTTTGTGAACTGCTCTGCGTCCTTACGGATGGTCGGCCAGAAGTATCCCCACCTCAGCACCCTATTTTTCCAGATTCCTCCCTCTGGAATGACTTCTGCATTCCCCTGAATGGATTTATTCCAATACCCGGGGCACCTCCACCTCAACCACACAACGCGCCAGGGGGGCGATAAGGTCTTCCGGTAAAGGTTTCCCTCGTGAAGCAGATAATAAGGGTTCTTAAACCTGAATCGCTTCTGATCCTGAGCCCCGGGAGGAAACTGATCCATGGATAAGAATTCAACAAAGGGGTCCATCCAAGATGGTTGTTGGTCGATCTCCATGAGCTCTCCCTCTTCGATGGATGGTCGAAATAATTCGGTCATCGCCCCCCCCCCCCCCCCCCGGACGTGGGGCCATGGTTAGCCAAATGATTTGTTGTTGAGTTCTCTCTCGGTACATGTTGGATGGTGAATGAGCGAAAAGCGTCCATCAATTACTTGACCTTGACCAAATACCGCTTCAACGCGGGCCCCCGAGCTTCGAACTCTCCCCGTATCAGAGAAGCCACTACCGAAGTATCTGAGTTCATGTGATCCTAAATTCTGAGTTCGCAAGCGAGGCGAAGACCGGCGATGACGGCCCCGTACTCCGTCTGATTGTTCGTGGTCGGAAAACGAATGTTCACCGCTTGCTCGATCTTGACTCCCTGGGGGCTCGTCAAAACGACCCCTGCCCCCATTGAGTATTCCCCTGAAGCTCCATCCACGAACATTTCCCAAGCCTTCCGCTCTGGTGTCTCCTCGTCTCCAGCTTTCGTCGGGTAGTCGGCCAAGAAATCGGCCACCACTTGAGCCTTTAGCGCCACCTGTGGGTCAAAGGTGACGGTGAACTTGTTGAGCTCCACCGACCACTTGGCCAGCCTTCCCGAATGCTCGACCCCTTCCATGATGCCACGGAGCGGATGGTCGGTCACCACCTTAATTGAGTGGGCTTGAAAGTAGGGTCGAAGTTTTTCGAGTTGAGATGACGAGTGTGAAGGCCAATTTTTCCAGGATGGGGCAGCGTAACTCGGCCTTCCGGAGGACCCTACTCACATAATAAATTGGGAGTTGCATTTTTCCATCCACTCGAACAAGACCGAGCTTACTACCTCGGCCCCTACCCCTAAATAAAGGTAGAGGTCCTCTCCCTCCCTGGGCCCTTGAAGCAGGGGCACCTGCGTTAGCTGGCGTTTCAGACTTTGGAACGCTTCTTCGCACTATGACGACCACTAAAAGCTCTTGTTATCTATTTTACTTCGCAATGCTCGGAAAAAAGGGGAGCACTTCTCTCCGGCCCGTGAGAGGAACCATGCTTAATCTAGGGCTGAGCATATTATTCGAAACTTGAAAGTCGCTCGAAAATCGTTCGAAAATTGAGTCGAATCGGAATCGGTTAAAATTGATTCGACTCGATTTGAGTCGATTCAATTTGACTCGAATCTGATTTCGAGTCAATTTCGAGTCAGCCCTGAATCGCTCGAAATATGATTCAAATCAACTCGAATTAATTAAAAAAAATTATGTATTTATTAATATATTCTTATTTTAAGATTAAAAATAACAAAATTTAAACCTAAATAAAAAGAATGAAGACTTTAAATGTTTCATTTGCTAAATTTATAGGTTGTCCAATTTAATTTTGAGCAAACTATGAATAAAACGAAAAATTGCTCAATTTCGAGCCAATTTGATTCAATTTCGAGCCAACCCGATTCGATTTCGAGCCGACCCGATTCGATTTCGAGCTGACTCGGAATCGAGTCATTTCGAGTTGAGCCGACTCGCCTCGAAATCAATTTCGATTTCGAGCCGAGCCAAAATCGCCCGAACTCGACTCGATATCAGCCCTAGCTTAATCCTGCGAGCTGACTTGTTAACGTTGAACCTCCTTCACATTTCTGGGGGCCTCCATATTCATCATCGCCTTCACCTTATCTGGATTCGTTTCTACTCCCTCCGGGGTCAAGAGGTGACCCAAGAATTTCCCTTCCTCGCCCCAAAAACACACTTGGCGGGATTGAGCCTCATCTTATTTTTCTGGAGCGCGGCAATTCAAGCAGGTCCCTGAGATGATCTTCTACACTCTTACTCGTCACCACTTCCATCTTCTTTCTTCACCACTACAACGTTGGAGACCCAGTTTGGATACTGGATTTCCTCCACAAAGCCCGCGTCTAGTAGCTTCTTCACCTCTGCCTGGATGGGCTCAGCCAGAGTTGTGATCATCTTCCTATTCTTCTGCCGGATGGGACGAGTTCCCGGGTCCAGGTTGAGATGATGGCACGCGACGTATGCGTCGACGTTCAGCATGTCCTCCGCGTTCCTCCGCGTTCCTCTCGTCGTTGATCTTCTCCTTACCATGCCTCCCGCCCGTGGCCTCGATCTCCTTCTCCTCTACCTCCTCTGCAGCCTCTAGTCTCGCCATCTCCTCCATCACCTTGTCTACTGTCTCTGCTTTCTTCTCCCAGTTGATCGTGTTGACGGAGTTGAGGCAGCACTCCCTCGCTACCCTGAGGTCGCTCCTGATCCTGATCAGCAGACCTCTGACGTTATACTTCAAGCATTGGTGGAATGATGAGGGCACGCATTGGAAGGCGTTGATCAGGGGACTCCAAAAGATGGCGTTATGGATTGTTGGGCGCGTCCACGATCACGAAGCGGCACACCGTCATTCCCACCAGAGTGACGAGGAGTTCTGCCCCTCCCTCGACTTCTTCTCTTTCCCCTACAAAGACAAAATTGGGGCCGTCAGTTGAAGTAACCCTCTTCTCTTTCGCCGCCATGGCCTCGAACGCCCTCTTGAAGACCATGTTGACCAAACTCCTGTTGTCAACGAGATTGTGGGAGACCGTGAAGTTCTCCGCCGCTGTCTGAATCACCATGGCATCATGGAAGGGATTCTCGTTGCAGAACATGTCCTCTGCCGAGAACGTAATTTCCCTGATCGGGGGAGGGGCCTGCGAGGTAGATATCACGCCTCTGCGGTAGACTCCATGAGGCTTCCCTTCCGGGTTGCAACTACTCCTGCCCCCCCCCCCCCCCCCCCCCGATCTCGTTGTGTGCTCCCTAATCTACCTGATCCTCGCACCCTTTTGGTGCTTGCCCTTCGGCTCCTTCCATTCTATCTTCTCCCAGTTCTGGCTCTCGCTGCCCCTCCCGGTCTCCTTCCTCTGCTCCCGTTCTCAGCTCCAGAAACTCAGGGCACGTCGCAGTGGCATGACCCTCCAACTGGTGGTAGTCATAGTAGAGGACCACCCACCTTTCCCCCTCTCTTCTCTATTGTCGGGGTCTTCCCCCACGTCCTCTTCCTCTCCCGACGGCATAGGCCTCCCGACGAGGTGCTTGGTTCTGTCTCCACTGTTCCTGTCTCCTCACCGGAGAATGTCACCGATCCTGCCGCTCGGGTGAGAATCTACTTCCGGGTCCCCCCTGAAACCCTCCACTGGCCATCCTCTGCGCCGGCCGGGCGGGAGGTCCTCAGAACCTCTTCTCCTGAACCCTGCGATCTCTATTCTCCCTCGCACTCCCTTCATCTCGCCTCTTCGGCTCCTCCTTCCTCTTGGCTCCTCCGCCGTCCTTCAACCGTCTTCTCCATTTCCTCTTCGGTTAGCTTGGCTAGATTGATCATGAACCCCTTGCTTGTCCACTCCCCCTTGATGTAGCGTGTTGCCCGATCGATCAGCTCTTCAAAGGACATCGGGGATACAAGTCAACTCCATTTTGAAAAACCCTCCCTGCAGGTCCAAACCAAAGGTCATTATGAGGATGTGTCCTTTTTCCCCCGACATCCTCTGCGCTGGCCTGGTGGGAGGTCCTCGGAACCTCTTCTCTTGATCTCTGCGATCTCTATTCTCCCTTGCTCTCCCTTCCTCTCGCCTCTTCGGCTCCTCCTTCCTCTTGGCTTCTCAGCCTCTTTCAACTGTCTCCTCCACTTCCTATCTGGTTAGCTTGGTCACAAACCCCTTGCTTATCGACTCCCCCTCGATGTAGCGTGTTGCCCGATCGATCAGCTCTTCAAAGGACATCGGGGAGATGCGAGTCAACTCCATTTTGAAAAACCCTCCGTACAGGCCCAAACCAAAGGCCATTATAAGGGTGTGTCATGGCACCTCCTGGCACAGGAGAATCTCCTATTGGAAGAGATCAACATATGATCCTAACGATTCCTGGGGCCCTTGCTTGATAAGGAAAAGGGCATCTCCCCATATCTTTCTTTCTTTTCATTGACGTGGAAAAACGGAGCAGGAAATCCCCGGTTGAGAACTTCGAAACTGTAGATCGATCCCGTCGGCAGTTGATGGAACCAATCTCTCGCCTTTCCACTGAAGGCGATGACGAACAGCCGACACTTAAAGGGGTAGGACATCGGCCGGATCGAGACCATATCCTCAAACCATTGCAGATGTTGTAGGGGATCATCCGTAATCGAATAGAAGTTCATCGCCAACTCCATGAACCCAACTGGAACGGGGACTGTCATCACTAGCTCGCAGAATGGACTCGTTGGGGCGAGTTGACCCGCTCGTATTCACCTTCTGAGGAGCAAGTGGTCGGTGTGCTCGCAAAAAGCACCCGTGGCTATGGTTTCAGATCGCCACTCTCCTGGGCTAACTCCTTGTTGGGTCGATAGTCGGACTTGGCACGATCTGCGAGGCGATTCCGGGACTAGGTACCGCCGGATCACCCCGTTGTGAGATCAGTCCCCTCACCATCCATTCCATTGACTTCATCATCCCGGCGAGCTCGACGAATTGGCCCTGCGTCCTGAACTCGCTAGCTGGGTCCGAGTCCCCCTGGTCATCTCCCTGCTCTCCAGGTCCTGCCATGGCGTCGTCAGACGAGCTTTTCCTCAAGAACTACAAGTCCACGCTCACCGCACCAAAAATGTTAAAACTCGGATACCGGTTCAACGGAGTTCTGACTAAGAGAATGCAGCTCAAGTAATTGGGCTCGTCGTCGGATACGCATGAACAAGTCAAGGTGAGCTCGGAGTTGACCCTCTCTTAAGAATGATTGGTTGTTTAATCGTAGACCTGTTGAGCTGCAACAGGGAGGTCCCACCACACACCCGGAAGCGTTGCTTGCGTCTTCCCCTCCTAAAGACAAGCTGAGCTCGGCACCTTGGATCGGCTCAAAGCTGGGACTCAAGAATCCAGAAGTTCTAGGAGGCGGGGTCCGCCTCTCCAAGGTGCTCCGAATGTCTATTCATAGGTAAACTCCAAACCCGGGGCAAAACTGTCTTTTTGGTCTACTGATAGCGGTCTCCGTCTCTTCATTTTTGCTATCCACACCCCCTGACTGGTTTGCGGACAGCGGAATCCCGTTGTTTGAGGTAGATATGGGCAGACCATGGTGGTCTGCAAATAGTAGAATGGTTAACCTGTAAGCTTCCCTGCAGGGGCGAGCTTGTCGGGCTTGAACTCGTCGCCCCTGCACGCCTCAATGCAAGGCCAGCTAGTATGGCATCGTCTGGGGCTCGTTGGGCGCACCATCTCCCGACGTAGTGAGGTCTCCTCGCGGCTGCCTGTAGTCGGCAAGGCTTGGGGTCGCTTCGCTAAGGTGTGGGTTGGGCTCCTCCTTGGGTGCAGGTTGAGCTGAGTCGCTAAATTGGGGTTGTACAAATGAAACTTCATTTTTTTCCTTTCTTTTTCTTTTCAGAAAAAGTGAAACCTTGTTGATTAGGTTGCTTGTGAAGCACTTTTTTTTTACTAGCAGGTAGAAAATTTTAAGGGGAATCTTATATATTCCATGATAAAACAATTACTTTACTTAACTAGCATAATAAAAAGATCATACTATAAGTAAGCCGAAAATAGAAGGAAATGTCACAAATTCATCGACACTTTACCAAAAAAACTTTGAAGAAATTAATATTTCCTATGGATGAATACTGCAAATAAACCTGACAATTTCATATATTATTGGGACAGACTAACCCTTCAGACAGACATTGACATTTAGCAGTTTCAGGAGTTGGTTTCCTATAATGAAAAAAAATAGAAATATTTTTTATTCATGATTTGAACTTCAATGAATAGTCCAATAGTCCAGATCTTCGAAGTAGACTAGCATAGAGAAATTTATACATTCATTTCAACTCCCAAATCTCAGATCTTGATTCTGCGGTAACATGCTAAAATCTAAAATCAATCTAATTTATTACTATCCAGCATATTTTAGCTATAAAATATGTAAGCAATTTTCAAATTGGAAGTATGTAATATATTAAAGTAAACTAAAATAAATAAACAAATAAATCTCATGATTATAATTATTGAAAGTGGGTCCACCGATCATAGAAAGGTCAAGGTCGACAATATAAAGGTCAAGACACGGGTCCACAGCCCGACCGCAGTCGATGCACCCCATCCCGCTCTCCGCCTTGGATATAAATCGTGCGGCGGGCTGTTGAGGCCGGGAATCGATCTCAGGACCTCCTTTATGAGAGGATTTTAACTTAGCCACTCATACCCAATTGAACTACAGTCGGGCTGTGAGCCCGGGTCTTGACCTTTATATGGTTGGCCTTGACCTTTCTATGGTCGGTGGACCCACTTTCAACAATAATCAACAATAATCAGTATGAATTATAATCAGAATAGTCATTGTGAACCTGGCTTCCCATTGCGAAAAAGTTCTCTTTTTGGACAAAGAGACGAATCCTGCACAAGCAAAATAACCAATTATTAGATACATCCCTAATCACTATCCCCTTCACATTTATATTTGCTTTGTGACATTTTTACCCTTCTCCCGGGGGAAAAGTCGATGGATGGTCCTCCGGTAACCTCAATAGCAACAACTCCAGCTAGCTGATGCACAAATATACAAAATCAGACATCATTATTATTCATCGAATCACAATAATGAAGAAGTTAAATGTATGCAAATAAGTGGATTTAGAAAATATCATGTTGAGAAATAACAAGATCATTTTATTTCTTCTATTTAAAATTTAAAGCATGGAAAATAGTACTCCAAACCTATGTTTCACCGACACTCACACGCGACACGACACGCGACTCGTCAATTCTCATAAAATATTATATTCTAACACGCCGTAACACGTATATTAAATATTTATTTTTTATAATTATGAAAATCCTAAAATATTTAACAAAAAAAATGAACAATTAACAAATATTAAAATAAACTAAGTCATGTTTGAATAGTACTCATCAAATATTAAAATGCAAAACTTAACAAAATGTCAAAAAATGATAGAACATTAACACATTATCATCATATATTATATAAAAAATAATGGATTCTAAAGTAAACCTTCCCCCACTTTCAATCTTTCTTTTTCTAGAGAAAATATTCACCCCGCTAGTAGATCCAGCTTTACTACTTGAAATGCTAGAAGGGGGCAAAGACAATTTTTAGGAGCAAGACTAGACATTCTAGCATTCACCTCTTCTTCTAATTTTTTCACCTCAAATAGATCACTTCATCAGACTTTTACACACTTTCTAATTCATTTTCCATCAATCATTAACAAATGTGTTGTCACTCTTGTATATGAATTTATAAAACATTTTTCACAAAAAATTGCACTTCCAAGACAAATTGCCTCCCTCTTCATCATGAGTAGTTAGCTTAGGGACACGTGTGTTTGATTGAGCGGGACACGCGAGTCCCGCGTGAGCCAGCATGTCGGACTTCCGACACGAGTGTCGGAGAGTCGGACGGGTATCGGAGAGTCCGACACCGTTCTTCTTCTTCCTTCTTCTTCCTCTCCCTTTCTCTCTTTAACTTGGATAAAGATGAAGGCTTAAGCAAAATGAAAATATGTTCTCAGTTTTCGGCATTTAGGAAAAGAGGAAAGAAGCTCAGTCTTTGGATCCAGGCTGAAGGAATGGACGGCCACAAAAATGCCAGAAAAGCTGATTTTTGCCTGACACGGCCTGTGACACGCCCGTGTCTCAGGCCGTGTGCCTCAAGCGGTGGTCAACCGACTTATCCAAACCAGTGACACGCCCATGGGACACGCCCGTGTCATGGGCCGTGTCACCTGTTGGGTATTGTATCCACAATTACCTGGATTTGAGGAAGCCACCTGTCAAGCTAAGATGAATTCACAATGTATTTGATAAAATCTTTCAAGTTGTGCTTGCAGTTATTCCACACTAAGTACACATCAATGTCATGGTGCAGTAGGTCAATATACACGGGTCTGCGCGATGTAATCCCTCGTTGAGCAGATCAGTGTGTTGGCCTACGTGTACTCTCTCTATTGGAGTGTACTTATTTTCAAGTACAGGGCTGTGTTAAGGCAAGAGCAGACAAGGAGCAAGGATGGGTCAAGGAGCACCTCATGGGTGGAAAGACGAAAAATCGTCTAAGTGTAAATCGACGAGAATCACCAAGTGATTCTCGCCGATTCGGCGAGAATCACTAGTGATTCTCGCCGAATCGTCGAGAATCATTGGCTGATTCTCGCCGACTCGATCCAGCTACTTCAAAGCGAGCAACTCTGATGCTAAGTAATAATCGACGAGAATCACCAAGTGATTCTCGGCGAGAATCACCAAGTGATTCTCGCCGAATCGTCGAGAATCACTGGCTGATTCTCGTCGTCTCGACCCGGCTAAATCAGAGCGTGCAATCAAGTCAACATCGACGAGAATCATCTTTGATTCTCGCCGAATCGACGAGAATCACCTTTGATTCTCGCCGATTCGACGAGAATCACCTTCGATTCTCGCCGATTTTGAATTGGGCAATTTTCTGGAAACAGCAGGACCGGATTCTACCGCTGGCACTGTTTTGTACCGGAATTAGGGTTTCTTCTGGTGGGACCCATAACGGTCATAAAAGAGTATTTTACTGTATAAATACACGCGTATTTTTGAACAGTAGGTGAGCGAAGAAGATTTGAAAAAGACGAGCTGCGACGTGACCTAGATCGCGAGTTCCGCTCCGCCGCCGCCGCTCGAGCAAGTTGATCGCCGGTCTTGATCGTGGTTTCTTCCAGATCTCCCGTCGACAGAAGCTTAGCCAAGCATAGCGTCTCACGTGTCTAACCAGAGATCCTTTGTCTCTTGATTTGTTGATCGGGAAAACCTTCCCCGTCCGAATCGATTGAGACGATCGATCCTAGTGTGACCGTTGGAAGACCTAGCTAGCTTTGCTACGAAGTTTGGATCTCCAAAGTACAGTAGCCGCACACTGTTGTCGCCGCCGATCCCGTGAACCAAGCCGCCGCCCATCTTGCCGCCGCCGGTTCCGGGGAGATTCTCTCCAAGAGAGATCTAGGGTTGTGGACTCTTCGTGGACTTCAAGAACACGTCGTCAACGAAGAGGGACACCTTAGTCTCCAAAAGTAGTTTGTATTTCTTGTACATTCTAGTTCATTTTGTTGTAAAGGAACGTTGTTCCGAGTTGTAAGGGTTGGGTGCAACCCGTGTTGTGGAGTGTTGTCTCGTACGTGTGGAAGGGTTCCTTCTGATAGTGCAAGGATTGGATTTCAATCCTGTTGGTGAAGTGACCGAGTCGTCCCTTGTTGGGAGATAGGTCGAAGGGGGAAAGTGGATGTACCCAAATCGGGGAACCACTATAAATTGCTTGTGTACCTTCTTTGCTGTGGTGTTTTATTTTCGTGTGCAGGTACAATTTTAATTCCGCAAAAACGCTGCACGTCACCTATTCCCCCCCCCCCCATAGGTGAAGGTAGTTGACACTAGGTGGACTTTCAAGTGGTATCAGAGCGAGGTTGCTCATCAAAAAGGTTTACACCTTGAGTAGAATCCTGCCACCAGTGTCAGAAGCATGGAGCTGGATCATGAGATATCGCCACTAAGACTTCCCACATGAAGTGTCGGTGCTTCATAGCTCCAAACCATCAGGACCTTGGTTGGAAATTTCTCAAAAC
Source organism: Platanthera guangdongensis (assembly GCA_039583875.1). NCBI lineage: Eukaryota > Viridiplantae > Streptophyta > Magnoliopsida > Asparagales > Orchidaceae > Platanthera > Platanthera guangdongensis. The sequence goes on along the minus strand of CM077151.1, from coordinate 37,417,685 downwards.
ATTCTAGAGAATGCACGCTGATTGGAGGGCAATTTAAAACACATTTTTGTGGCATCTTCCAAAAAAGAAAAAAAAGGTTTCACAATACAAAGAGCTCACAAAGCTGGATTCACCTTTCCAAATCAATCTGCCTATGCCTATACTTCAAACAATTACTTGTAAACACTCATTATAAATAATTACTACTCTGCATCACAAAAATGAACTACCATTTCATTTTCAATTGGAGTTCCAAGAATAAAATCATGGGATAAAAAGAAATCCCGAAAGGGGAGATGGAAAGTGATAATTAACTGCTAAAAAAGAGAACCATATAGTCATTTAATAATGTAGTATTAATGTCAACAAGTTAAAGGTACTTAAATTTCCATAGGCAATTTTTAAAGTTCAAATGAATCAATACCACGTCAATTAGATTGAATTCCATACATCTCAAATTTACATGACTAGTAGAATTGTTCAAGTAACAAGTTTCCTTTGATTACTTTGCAGAAAATGCATATAATTAACAGATTATGCAAAATATGATGCAAGTAATGATGGTTCTAAAATACATATATGCTTCCTAATATGCAATATTTTTGCAATTATAGTTATTCCAATGTAAGGGGTAGACCAGTGGCCTATTCTTCACAAAAAGATATCAGACTAATGGAAAATAGTGGCTTGCATTGCACCATGCCGTTAAACATTAGCGACCATACCCAATTGGGAAGTAAACAGTCATCCACGCCGACCAGTAGTAAGGGGAATCGCCTCTCAGATCGTGTTCCACCGGACACTACTAGACTATATATGTGTCGGGAGCAATGATCGGAGTCCCCTTTTTGACGATCAGAGGACCCGACTGCATTCAGTTTGCTACTTTATGATTTTTGAAATTTTTCTTATTATTTACAGGTGTGACTGTGTCTGATTAGAAAGACTTTAGGTACCCAATAACAACAGACTATTATGGCCGTTCATAATGGATAACCTAACCCTCCAACTCTATATGAGTTTTAGGGCAGCAAGAAATTCATTCAGGTTTTTAAGCTCTTCTTCCTCCAAAATGGTAGATCACCGCGATGCCGAGGCCGCTCTCCTTGATGCCAACTCCTTGGGTAAGTGTAGAAACTAATGGGACAACCTTATAGATTCTTCTTCATAACACAAAAACAAGGAAGAATACAAATATATAGGAGAAGAGAGGGAGAAATAATCCTATACAGGAGATGTGGGACTAAAAGAGAAAGAAGATAAATGGGCCTATAAATGAGTCTTTACATTGTTTTCTTCTATATTATCTAACACCCCCGCAAGCTGGAGCGTATAGGTCATGTGCGCCCAGCTTGGACAGGAACAAGTGATGTAGGGTAGGCTATGGAGTGCACCACCTAGACTCTATATGCAACACAACGATTGGTTCACGCGACGAATTATTAGAGCAACGGAAAAATAATAACGCCACAAGCAAATAACTACAAAAAGAATTAATTTTAATATTGGGCAAATTCCTTAGTTGGCTTTCCTCCGCTCGGAGGGCCAAAAGCGAAGCGCGCGACGAAGAGATCCACCTGCAGGTTAATAATCAATCGATACCAAAATGCCCCAAACAAGCTCCAAGCAAATATGAGATTATCCAATATTAATATCAAGAAAAATAGTACAACTCAATCACAAAATAACTCAAGACTAGAGGCTGATTTCGGACAATGGAAGTGGAAGGTTCCGGTGGCGTAGATCGGGTGCCGGGTGGTGGAACCGGAGGTGGAGATGACGGAAGGGGCTGTTTTTGGTGGTGGATGAAGGGATCGGGACGGAAAACGGATGGATCCGGATGAATGCACGCGGATCCAGACTCGGGTGGGCGGATCCGGTAATAGATGGCCGGATCCGGTTTAGGGAGAGTGGATCCACGAATTTAGGGTAGGGGAAGGGGTTTGGCAGGCTGGTAGGGGGCGGAAAGGGGGCTGGATGGCTGGACGGAGTGAGGCGGAGGCGGGAGATGAGTCGACCGCCCTGATCTGGGCGGGAATAGACCGGCGGCTGGCTGGTTCCAGGCGGAGAACCGGTGGGGGGGGGGGGGGGCTGGCGGGTTGGATAGGTAAGAGGAGGAGGGGTTTCGGGCGGCCGAACCTGGGCGGAAACAGGAGGGCCGGCGGGTTGTGGTAGGTGGGGGGGGGGGAGGTAGTGAGGGAGAGGAGGAGGGAGACTTACCCCAAGGCGTCGGCACCAAGGGTCCACGGCGTCGGCACCGCGGGAAGACCACCGGAAGTAGGGAAGATGAACTCTCCAACTTCAGCAATGAAAAAAACCATAAACCAGCCACTAGTCCTATTTATAAGAAAAACAAGCATTAGGGCATCCCATCAAACGGCTATGATTGGCCGGTGGGTTCGCCCTTAAATAAACTAACACATGTCCAAAAAAAATACATAAATATATGATTCAGATTCGCGGCGACGTGCCGGACGCAACAGCGGGGTCGGATCGGCGATCCGATCACGTCTTCCGGCGGGAATAAATGAACGTGGGTCCCGCCCCATCATGTGCACGATCCGATGGACTCCCATCAACTCCCCCTGACTGAAAGGCATTCATCTCCGAGGAATGGAGACGATCGTACTGGAGTCGAAGTCCGGGGGTAAGTCGATCAAGCTCTGCCGGTAGTATCCAAGCGTCGTCAGCGTCTGTACGACCCCGCCAATGAACCAAGTAGCGAAGGCGCGGCCCGTCCGTGGTGGGAACAATCTGGTGGGATCTGATCTCCGTGAAGCTCTCGTCTCTCATGGTGGGATCCGGTGCGAGTGGTGATGCCGGCTGTGGTACCAAAGGCGACGAACTCCCAAGGGAAAGGGTGTCAGTAGTGGGCGGGCTGTGGTGGCAAACTGGTGTGGGTGGGGCGGTGGGGAAGGAAGGCAAGGGGGAAGAAGGTGGCGCACCTCCACTGCACGGGTCCCCATAGTCATGAGGCTCGTAATAGGGTGTCAGATCCTCGATATTAAAAACTGGATGAATCCCCATAGTTGCCGGGATATCTAGCCTGTAGGTGTTTGTCCCGATCCGACTAATAACTGAGAAAGGACTCATTCGCCTGGCGCTTAGCTTCTTGGCAGACCCCGAAGAGAGCCTCTCCGGGCGGACTCGTACCATCACCCGTTCGCCAATATTAAAAATACGCTCTCGTCTTCGTTGATCTGCGTGGGTTTTATAATTTTCATTGCTCATATTAATACGTCGGCGAACCGACTCATGCAACTCATGCAGATGCTGTGCAAATGATTCGGCAGACTCACTAGGACGAGACTCTAACGGGCTCGGAATAAGGTCAAGGGGTTTCCAGGGGTCGTAACCTGACACTATATGAAATGGACTCAACCCAGTAGTCCTATTGACGGAGCTATTATATGCAAACTCGGCGACCGGCAGGTCTAAGTCCCAACTACTCACTCGCTCTCCCACCAGACACCTCAACAAGTTCCCTAAACTCCTATTTACTACCTCTGTCTGGCCATCCGTCTGTGGGTGGTAGGCAGTCGAGAACTTAAGGGTGGTGCCAGTCTTGAGCCACAGGGTCTTCCAGAAGTAGCTCATAAATCTCACGTCGCGGTCCGATACGATGGATTTGGGAAGGCCGTGTAATCGGAAAACGTCCCTCATGAAAATGGATGCAACGTGGGTCGTGTCCGCCGTCTTGCGGCATGCAATAAAATGAGTCATCTTCGAAAAGCGATCAACCACCACGAAGATGGAATCGTGCTTCTGAAGAGTGCTGGGAAGTCCAAGAACGAAGTCCATGCTAAGGTCCTCCCAAGGTCGACGTGGGACCGGTAAAGGAGTATATAGGCCCGCATTCTGCTTCGTGCCCTTGGTCGTCTGGCAGGTGAGGCAGTGGCGGACGACCCTAGTCACATCATTCCTAAGCGTGGGCCAGTAGAGACGGTCCTCCACAATGGCTATAGTCTTATCGCGCCCAAAATGTCCGGCGGCTCCGCCCGCATGCAACTCCCAAGTCAGAAAATCACGATATGATGTCCGGGGAATGCATAGGCGGGATCCATGGTATAGATATCCCTCGAAGATCTGATATCCCTCAACGGGGTTTGGGGGATCTCGGGATAGGGCGGTGTAAACCTCACCAAAATCAGGGCACGTCGGATACTCTAAGATCACGCACTCAAGACCGTCGACACGGGCGGTCATCGTCTGAAGCAAAGAGACGCGACGACTCAGGGCGTCCGCAGGCTTGTTCTCAACACCAGCTCGGTGTTTGAGAACGTAGTGGAAGTCCTGCAGGTACTCGACCCACTTGGCATGGCGATGCCCCAGCTTGCGCTGAGAATCCAAGTAGCGTAATGCCTGGTGGTCGGAGTAAAGCACGAACTCCCGGGGGAGGAGGTAGTGCCTCCAGTAGCGTAAGGACTGGACAACCGCATAAAACTCTCGATCGTAGTTCGAATACTTCTGTTTCGACTCGTTTAACTTCTCACTAAAGTAGGAGACCGGGTGTCCCTCTTGGCTCAATACGCCACCGATACCAACTCCAGATGCGTCGCAAGCGACCTCAAAGGCACGGACAAAATCAGGAAGCCTCAGGACTGGGGCTGTCGTCAGCTTCGCCTTTATCTCCTCGAAGGCTCTAGTGGCAGCGGGGGTCCACTGAAACTCTCCCTTCTTGAGGCAGCTCGTGAAGGGGGCCATGATCGTGCTGAACCCCGGGACAAACCTCCTGTAGAAGGTGGCAAGCCCGTGAAAGCTGCGAGCCTCGTGGATAGTCGTAGGCACAGGCCAGTCTCGAATACATTGGACCTTTTCGGGGTCAACAGATACGTCAGTCGAAGATATAATGAATCCAAGGAAGTGGACGGACTCAGAGAGAAAAGCGCATTTCTTCAAATTCACATACAATTTCTCCCGGCACAGGGTGCCGAAGAGAAGCCTCAAATGGTCGAGGTGGGCGGCCTGTGTCTGGCTGTAGACCAATATGTCATCAAAGTATACAACAAGAAACTTGTCCATGTAGGGCCGCAACACCTGCGTCATGACTCTCATAAAAGTACTCGGGGCGTTTGAAAGCCCGAATGGCATGACTAGCCACTCATAGAGTACATCCTTAGTCTTGAAGGCGGTCTGCCATTCGTCCCCTTCACGCACTCTGATCTGGTGGTACCCACTACGCAGATCGATCTTGGTAAAGATCTGGGCAACGGACATAATGTCTAATAGATCATCTAATCGAGGAATCGGAAAGCGGTACTTGACCGTGATCTTGTTTATGGCACAGCTATCGACGCACATACGCCAACTGTCGTCCTTCTTAGGGGTAAGAAGGGCGGGAACAGCACACGGGCTCATACTCTCACGAATAAACTGCTTCCGTAGAAGCTCGTCGACCTGCCGTTTGAGCTCAGCGTGCTCATCTGGATGCATACGATAGTGGGGCAGGTTCGGGAGGGAAGCTCCCGGGATCAGATCTATAGCGTGCTGGATATCTCGCTGCGGGGGTAGCTCATCGGGGAGTTCGTCGGGCATAATGTCCGCGAACTCATTCAAAAGGGGACGTACCGCTCGTGGGTGGTCAACAGAGGGGCCCTCCGATACCTGAGTGGCGGCGACAACATACATAACATCTGCCTCGATACTGTCGCGGAGAAACTCGCCACGTCTCAGAATGTGCAATGGCCTCGAAGAACCCGTACTCACGGAAGGCTCAACCACACCCTTCGATCTCTCCCTGGGCTGGGTGGGTTTCAAGGTAATCTTCCGCCCCTTGTCATAGAAGACACACGTGTTCGAGCGGCCGAAACACGTGACGTCACGATCAAACAACCAGGGGCGTCCAAGCAGCACATGCGCGACGTCCATGGGAATGACGTCACACCATACCCGATCCTAGAAGGATGTGATGTTGATCGGTACTAAGCAACGCTGGGTCACCTGAATCGCGGTTTTGTCGACCCAGACGACGCGATAGGGATGGGGGTGAGGCTCTGCCTTCACCTGCATATGATCAAGCCCCTTCTGGGCTATGATGTTCACGCAACTCCCACTGTCGCTGGCTAATTTGCAAGGCCCGCCTGCACTAGGGAAATAGGTGTAGAAGATGGTAGTGCGGCGCCAGTCCTCATCTGCACGTGGGGTGTGTAGGAGGCGCCTAATCACTCCCACCTCTAAGGACCTCTCGGCGTCGCTCTCCCAACCTTCTTCAACAGTGGCTCTAATTTCTTCTGCGCCCTCAGCATCCTCCTCTAGGTCGTGCTCCTCATCCTCAACCAACAGATTCCGCGTAGGGCAGTGGGCCGCTACGTGTCCTCTGCCCAAGCACCTTAAACACTGAATACCCCCAGGCCTCTGGCCCTCAGTAGCAATAACCTTCCCCTTCATGTCAGGAGTGACTCGAGGGGGTGGGGCGGCTGTAGCAGTCTGGGTCGGAGCGGGCTTCCTGAATGTCGACGAATCCGTCCGAGAAGGAAACTGCTTCGTACTAGAGGTGCGAAGGTATTGCTCATATTCCAGAGCGAGCTGGAATATCTGGTCTACCGTCTCTAAGCGATGGGGAATCAACTCCCTCCGGAGGTCCGAACGGAGGCCTGCCTTGAATCGAGAGGCAGTGGCGATGGGTTCCTCTGAAATATCGCTCCTAACCACTAACTCGTCGAATCGGGCCATATACTCGGCCACCGTGAGCGTTCTCTGGCGCAAGTTTTGTAATTGCTCGAATAGCTGATCTCGGTAGGACGTAGGGAGGTACTTCTCGCTCAGTCTCTGCTTCATCTCTCCCCATCTGGTGATAGGGTAGTAGCCGTCACGCTCTAAGGATCTCTCAACACTAATCCAATATACCTTGGCCTGCCCGACTAGCTTCATCTTGGCAAACCGGACACAACGTTCATCACTCATGTCGTACCAGTCAAAATAGTGGTCCATGTCAAGGAGCCAATCACTAAAGGCCTTCGGGTCCAAGCGGCCATCGAACGTCGGGGCATCGCGGCGAATCCGACGGGTGATGTCAAAGGCGCGGTCGCCTCTCCGCGGGTCAGGATAATCATCAGGATCATCGTCACGGTCATAATCGTGTCGAGCGGGCGGGGGTCCGCGCTCACGTCGACCTGGCGGGTAATACTCGTCACGGCGCTGGTCGTGGCGACCGAACGAGGACATGCGGTTCCTAGGGCCAGGCTGTCGTGGCGTACGGTAATCCTCCCACGGGGGTGGGGGTCGGCCACGAGGTGGCTCTGGGTTCCGCCATGCTGGCGGGGTGGGGGCTCTCACGGGGTCTGCACGGTGGTAGCGGTCCGCAGGTGGCGGATCATCTCTGACCCGCTGCCCACGACGGGGAGAGTCGCCCGGGTCACCCGCCTCATGGTCGTGTAGGGAGGGAGTACCTCTCGCGCGCTCTGTCAAATCTAGGCGACGAGTCACCGCGGCGATATCGTGACGCACATTCTCGAACTGGGTACCCATTGCGTCAAAACGCTCTAGAATAAGGCGTTGAAAGTCTGTGGTAGCGGTGCTCGAATTCGAGCCCGCTGCCCGGTCATTTGTGACGGGTGGATCTACCATGCTTCTAAATGTCCTACCACTACGGGGCATGCAAATGGCCCGACCTGGGCTCTGATACCAACTGATGTAGGGTAGGCTATGGAGTGCACCACTTAGACTCTATATGCAACACAACGATTGGTTCACGCGACGAATTATTAGAGCAACGGAAAAATAATAACGCCACAAGCAAATAACTACAAAAAGAATTAATTTTAATATTGGGCAAATTCCTTAGTTGGCTTTCCTCCGCTCGGAGGGCCAAAAGCGAAGCGCGCGGCGAAGAGATCCACCTGCAGGTTAATAATCAATCGATACCAAAATGCCCCAAACAAGCTCCAAGCAAATATGAGATTATCCAATATTAATATCAAGAAAAATAGTACAACTCAATCACAAAATAACTCAAGACTAGGGGCTGATTTCGGGCAATGGAAGTGGAAGGTTCCGGTGGCGTAGATCGGGTGCCGGGTGGTGGAACCGGAGGTGGAGATGACGGAAGGGGCTGTTTTTTGTGGTGGATGAAGGGATCGGGACGGAAAACGGATGGATCCGGATGAATGCACGCGGAACCGGACTCGGGTGGGCGGATCCGGTAATAGATGGCCGGATCCGGTTTAGGGAGAGTGGATCCACGAATTTAGGGTAGGGGAAGGGGTTTGGCGGGCTGGTAGGGGGCAGAAAGGGGGCTGGATGGCTGGCCGGAGAGAGGCGGAGGCGGGAGATGAGTCGACCGCCCCGATCTGGGCGGGAATAGACCGGCGGCTGGCTGGTTCCAGGCGGAGAACCGGTGGGGGTGGGGGGGGGTGGGCTGGCGGGTTGGATAGGGAAGAGGAGGAGGGGTTTCGGGCGGCCGAACCTGGGCGGAAACAGGAGGGCCGGCGGGTTGTGGTAGGGGGGGAGGTAGTGAGGGAGAGGAGGGAGACTTACCCCAAGGCGTCGGCACCAAGGGTCCACGGCGTCGGCACCGCGGGAAGACCACCGGAAGTAGGGAAGATGAACTCTCCAACTTTAGCAATGAAAAAAACCCTAAACCAGCCACTAGTCCTATTTATAAGAAAAACAAGCATTAGGGCATCCCATCAAACGGCTATGATTGTCCGGTGGGTTCGCCCTTAAATAAACTAACACATGTCCAAAAAAAATACATAAATATATGATTCAGATTCGCGGCGACGTGCCGGACGCAACCGCAGGGTCGGACCGGCGATCCGATCACGTCTTCCGGCGGGAATAAATGAACTTGGGTCCCGCCCCATCATGTGCACGATCTGATGGACTCCCATCAACAGGTAGTGCAACTTGCGAGGCAGCGCCTTGGTAAGGATATCAACAACATGTCCAGAGGCGGAAACATGTTCAAGCTTTAGCTCCTTTGCTTGAACCTTTTCTCGAACAAAATGACAATCAACCTCAATATGTTTGGTCCTCTCATAGAATACAGGATTTTTTGCAATGTGTATCGCAGCTTGACTGTCGCAGAACAGTGTTGAAGGTGAGGACAATTTAACCCCGAAGTCCATTAAAAGCCTTTCCAGCCAGGTTATTTCAGATGTAACAGCCGCCATCGCACGGTACTCGGCCTCAGCAGACGAGCGGGCGACAACCGTATGCTTCTTACACCGCCATGTGATAAGATTTCCTCCAAAGTATGTACAGAACCCAGTCGTTGAACGTCTATCATCTAATGAGCCTGAATAATTCGCATCAAAGTATGCTATAAGAGAAAGGGAGGAAGACGGCTTGTATACAAGTCCCTGCCCAGGGGAAGTCTTTAGATACCTAAGGATGTGTTCCACTGCCTGGAGGTGAGAGACCCGTGGGGTATGCATAAACCGGCTGACCACACCAACCACAAATGATATGTCAGATCTTGTAACTGTTAGATATATCAGTTTTCCCACAAGACGTCGATAGTATTTCGGGTTCGGAAGAAAGGAATCATACTCAAATCCCTGAGCACACAACATGTGGTCGACTTCCAACGGAGTTTCTGCAGGTTTACAACCCGAGAGGCCAGCATCTTGCAGAAGGTCAATGCAGTACTTACGCTGAGATAAGACGAGACCATCCGGTCGTCGTGCTACTTCTAGTCCAAGAAAATAGCGAAGACTGTCCAAATCTTTGATTTGAAATGTAGAATTTAAATGTTTCTTCACATGGTGTATCCCAGCAGAGTCATCAGCAGTGATAAGAATATCGTCCACATAGACCAAAAGTATGACCGTCCCAGTTGATTGGTGACGAGTAAAGAGAGAGGTATCTGCCGAGCTTTGTTTGAATCCAATCTCACGAACGACCTTGCTGAATTTCCCAAACCACGACCTTGCTGAATTTCCCAAATCACACACGTGGAGATTGTTTGAGACCATAAAATAGACTTGCGAAGAAGACAGACTCGAGACTCCCCCGTGGTCTCAAATTCGGGCGGTTGATGCATGTACATTGTCTCAAGAAGATCATCATTCAAGAACGCATTCTTGACATCTAGCTGATGAAGGGGCTATTGACGATGAACAGCTAAGGAGAGAAAAACCCAAACCGAATTTAATTTTGCAACCGGGGAGAAAGTTTCCTCATAATCAAGGTCGTACTATTGGGTAAAGCCCCGAGCCACAAGCCGAGTTTTAAGCGATCAACTGTCTCATCTGCGGCATGTTTGATAGTGAAGATCCATTTGCAGCTAACACAACTGTGACCCGGAGGAAGGGGCACAAGATCTCACGTGTGATTACCCCACAGAGCCGTCATCTTATCATCCATGGCGGCGCGCCACCGCGGATGCTGGAGAGCTTCCTGCACAGAGTTAGGTACAGAAACAGCGGAAAGAGAGAGCAAAGGCATGGAGGGATGGAGAGAGCCGGTGTAGAGAAACATAATTGGTCATGGGATGTGCCGTCAAAGAGGATGCCGGATCAACAGGCCGCAAGAACACACCGGTAAAGGGAAGCTGCGGCAGGACATCCGAACGTGGGGGACGACGTGTGTAAACCTGAATAACAGGGGGTTTGACGGGAACTGTAGATGGTGGGATGCTCGGAGGGATAGGACAGTGGGACGGATGGGGTTGGGGAGTAGGGAGAAGTGGTGGTAATGGAGACGTGACCGGTACGAAGGGCCGAGGTAGAGGAGGAGGAAGAAGGGGATCAGAATGACTGGTGTGATATGGTTGGGCTTCATGGAAGGAGACATCAGCAGACACAACCAACTTACCAGTCGTAGGTTCAAAGCATACATACCCCTTCTGAGTGCAGGAGTAGCCAACAAACATCGCCTTGATAGCCCAAGGGGCGAGCTTGTCAGTGGAGGGACCCAGATGATGGACATAACAGGTACAGCCAAACACACTAGGTGTGAGAGAGAAGAGACTCGCGGATGGGTAAAGGAGAGTAATGGGTGCGACAAAGTTGAGAACAGAGGAAGGCATGCAGTTGATGAGGTGACAAGCAGTAGAGACTGCAAAGTTCCAATATATAGGAGGAACCTACATTTGGATCATAAGAGATCTAGCCACATCAAGGAGGTGGCGATTCTTCCGTTCCGCGATGTCATTTTGTTGAGGAGTGTAGACACAGGAAGTTTGATGGATAATACATAACTCAGCGCATATGTTGGAGAAGGTGTGACCAGTATATTCGCGAGCATTGTCTGTACGAAGAGTTTTGACACAGGCAGAGAACTGCGTGTGAGTTTTCGTAAGAAAGGTACGGAACGTGGTTGGGAGTTCGGCGCGATCACGAAGTAAATACAACCAGGTGACCAGTGAGTAATCATCGATAAAGGTAACAAAATATCGATACCCAAAATTACTAGGGACCTTATAAGGGCAACAGATATCAGAGTGAACTAAGGAGAAAGGAGCATCGCTCCGGGTACAGGAAGGCGAGAAGGAGACGCGGTGTTGCTTGCCGAAAATACATGATTCACAGAAGAACTCATGAAGGGGGATAGTAGGAAGAGCTTTCTTGAGAATTGGGAGAGAGGCATGCCCAAGGCGTCGATACCAATCAGTGGTGGAGACAGAGGTGAGAGCAGTGAGAGGAACGTCGAGAAGATATAGCCCATTAGGTTGTCGCCCTCGACCAAGGATAGTCTGCGGCAGTCGATCCTGCACCATAAAGGAAGAGCGTGAGAAAGTAACACAGCAATCAAGTTCTTGCGTAAGACGAATAACATAAAGAAGGTTAAAAGGAGAGTCCGGAACATGAAGAACCGAGGAAAAGGAAAGAGAAGGAGTGAGGGACAGAGTAGCAGCACCAGAAACCGGGAGCGTGTCACCATTGGCCACAGTGATGTGCTTGGGGTAAGAAGTATCCAAATATTTGGGCGGCTGCTGCGTAGAGAGATGGTGTGTAGCACCAGAGTCCACAATCCAGTGAGAGTTGTGTGAGAGGCACGATATACCTTCCGGGAAGATCGAGGCCACGAAGCCAGAGGAGGGACGAACGACCTCGTGAAGCTGATGGAGTTGAGCACGTAACACAGCTATCTCAGCAGTAGTGGTGGAGGAAGAAGTCATAATGCAGATCAGTGACGAGCCACAGAGACCAGCGGTGACGTCAAGACACCAGAGGGAAGAGCCTGTGACAGAGACGGTCAGCGAACAATGCGGTTTGTCAGAACCGAAGGCAGAGCAGAACCAGCAGAAGAAGCGAGGCGAAACAGGGCAGGCGGTCTGGGTGATAAGCCACTAGCCAGGAATCTCGGTGTCTGAAGCAGCCGCAGCAATTAGGACACCAGATCACAAGGGAAGAGCAGTCAAGGGAGTACACCAGCGACAGGGGAAGATGCCACGACCAAGTGCAATAACCGTCGCGGGTAGAGAAACGCGGGAAGAGAGGCAGGTCGCAATGACTAAGAGAAGAACTCGGCAAGGCGCGAGTAGAGATAGGCCTCGATAGACTGGAGCAGTCCGCAAGAAGGGAAATCGCAGCGGTTTCAGAACAGCCTACGAGAAGAGAGCCCGCAGCAGGAAGAAGCAGTTCGCGGCGGGAAGAACAGAGAGACCGCGAGCGAGAAGAGAGCGCGGTCTGGAGTAGAGCAGAAGCCCGCAAGGTAGGGGAGAAGCCGAGCAGGGAAGACAGCCCGCAGCGAACAGGAGGAGCTCACAGTGAACAGAAAAAGAGCGACAGGGAGAAGTGGACCCCACGGGACAGAGAGGAGGCTATAAGAAGCCTGAGGAGGAGGGTGGAACAACGGAGATGAAGAGGAAGCAGATGCAGAGAAACAAGCCGCAGAAGCAGAGAAGGGGATGAGCGGACAGAGGTGGGAAGAGATAACGAAGCCACGCGGATAGGAGAGGGGAAGGCCGCCTGGTTAGAAAAACAAGACTGCGTCAAGCAGAGAAAGGTCGGGTAGTTAGCAGAGATGGAGCCGCAGGGAGTGACCGAGTCCCTCTGATACCATGTAGAAACTAATGAACTAACCTTATAGATTCTTCTTCATTACACAAAAACAAGGAAGAATACAAATATATAGGAGAAGAGAGGGAGAAATAATCCTATACAGGAGATGTGGGACTAAAAGAGAACGGAGATAAATGGGCTTTTACATTGTTTTCTTCTATATTATCTAACAGTAAGTCCTCTTCCACCGCACTTTTGAAGCCAGTAACCCGACTTCACCCAGAGTTCGGACCTAAGTTGCAGCTCACACCTACTCTTCACAAACCCCCTTCTTGACGTGAGTCATGGAATTAGAAACAGACCGTGGGCTTCAGCTTTGGAGGTCTCACCTCTTACCCGGAAGAATTAGAAGTTATTCCCCTCCCTAGCCAATGCTGTGCTAGGTGCCTTGGAGGAAGAAGAAAGGGTTCAACCTTTTTTCTAGGCACCTTATCGGTCTATTTATATGCTTCTGAGTTTGACCTGCCAATAACCAAACTGAACCGACCTGAAATTACCAAAATACCCTGGGTTGGGTCTGCCAACAGCCAAACTCCGCTGTTCTGAAGGGTTATATGCAGACCACAAATGGCAAAAGGGTAAAATTACCCGGGGTAAAAGAGTAAAATCCCCCATTGGGGGTAAGAAAGTAAAAACATCTTTTTCTCATATGGCGAGTGAGAAAATAACAGGCGGGCGAGGGGAGCCTATCTACTCGTCTCGCGAGTCCCACGCCTTGCGAGAGGCGTCTCGCCACAAAAGGACAACACGCGCCGCGAGAGCCATCTCGCCTGCTCCGTTGTTCCCGTTTCGCCCATTATGTTTTGCCTATTTAAAGTACCGACGAGTTGCCCTATGGGCCTACTCGCCTTTGCAGTCCTGTCACCCCTAATTTAGCACTCTTCGTCGAGTTGCCTCTTGCGAGCCCGAGGTTATACACAATCCACGTGCTTTTCGAGGTTGTCTCAAGCTCAGAAAGAAAGTCCAAACGAGGCTCGCGGCGTTGAAATTCATTTATGAGAGAATCTTTTGCGGGGCCCTCCCCTGGGGCCTATAAATATGCGACACTTACCCCATCGTAGAGATCCCCCCCCCCGCTCATCTTTTCTACGATCGTCATGTCTCATAGTCAGAGTTTTCGCGAACGTCTCGTGATGGTCCGCAAACAAAACAAGGCTAACGTGGCTGCTCTGGCACCCGTCTTAGTTCGCACACTTGCTCCTTTACCATCGTCGTCTCGTCTGAAGAAGGTAAAAACCGCTGGCCCTCCCTTCTCGGCCGAGGTGACTACTCTGGCATCCTTGGAAGTCAAAGCACCTCTTCCTGTGTCCTCTGGGGAGAGACAGGTGATTCTCGGTTCCACCACCCCCCCCCCTATCTTTCTTTTTTTCTTTTATCGTCTCGCCTATTTACTTCATGCTTCTTCGGGGAAATCTGGTCTATTCCCATTAGCCTGCGAACCCACCTGGCGTTACCGACGTCCATCATCAAGACTCCGACTCGCCTCAGCGATCCCCTCCTCCGGCTGTGAAGAATGACGATCTTTCGCGATTTGCGGGGACCTCTCGCAACCCGGGTAAATGAACTAACCTTGCCTTTTTGTTTCATACAGACTTTCATTCCCCCACCTGGCGTATTCGAGACCACTGGACTGAACCTTCTATCCGTACAGCTTGCGGCTTACAAGCCTTCTTGCGAGAACACCCTTCATTCTGATCCCTGGCTTTTTCCTGCGCAGGTACCCAGATCGATTCGGCAGCTGAGGACTTCTCTGGGCCGCCCGCCCTCTCACCTCTCCCTCACCCAGACGAGATAGAAGAATATCTGGGTGATCCTATGGATCCGGTGGAGATGAAGCACAGGACGGTCGAGATGCTTCGAAAGTACACTCATATTATCCGCGAGATGGAACGGGACAAGCAGGCCACCGACAGACGCATTGACTGGCTGGAAATTGAATGCGCTCGCCTCTCCTCCGAGATCGATGCTGGAATTGAAATAGACGAGACCGACCCCCAGGCCATCATAAGCGAGGTCGACCAGCACCTTCGTTTCGCGCGTCGCGGTCTTGAAGTCGCTCGCGCCTTTCATGTACCTGGTCGGCCCCCATGTGCGAGGTCTCGCGGTGGAGGTCGTTGGAAATGGCACAAGAACTGAAGACCCTCCACCTCGTCTCGCCTATTTAGTTGTCTCGACCATTTAATTATGCCTTGTAATTCTGCTACTTCTATTAATTTGTTGTCTCTCATGTTTAATTATAACTTGTCATTTAAACTTCGCGGACATGATGTCCGCCTCGTGTGGAATGAAACAATTAATAATGTTATTTTGTTGACTTCTTTCATGCTGGGCTCTTTCATTATAGCTGTGTTAATTGATTTGTCTTTTTTCTTTTGTTTTGGCCCGTTGGAAAAATCTCAGCGGGCCGCTGCGCTTCGAGGTCGGGAGAGGGAGAAAACGAACCGTTGGTCAACCTCTTCAACTTCCCCTTTCATAATTTTCCCGCCCATTTTTCCACTTTCACCATCCACTATAAATACCTCTCCCCCCAAAACTGAAATGTTTTACACCTGCGCTGCCCCCTCCTGCAGCATCTTAGATCCAGGCTTCTCGCCTACTTTCTCTCGCGGCTTCTTCTCGCCACCCCTTTTCCACCTCTTCAGCGGTTGGGATTCTCTCTTCCAACAACGAACTTCCCCTCTTCTCCGGCAGAGCTTCTACCCCAGACGACTCCCCCGCTTCCTCCATCTTTCTCTTCTCTCTCCTCCCTCCTTGACTTTCCTTCTCCCTTTCGACCTCCATCTCTCCTTTCTCCTTCTCTACCTCCATCTCTCTCTCTTTCTCTCCTGCCGTTTCCGACTCCACCGCAATGCCTCTCTCCATCCTCACTTCTCCTTCCCCTCCGACCTCCATTTCTCCTTTCTCCTCCTCTATTTCGCCTCCGAACTCCTGCTCACATCGTTCCATCCTCTTCTTCATTTCCTCGGCATCTCCTTGACAAGAAATGGTATTCATTGTCGTCACATAGCACTCCCTGGCTACCTTTAGATCTCCTCGTACTCTGATCTGGGTCCCCCCGGCATTGAGCTTCGGGCATTGGTGGAAAGATGACGGGACACACCTAAAGGCACTGATCAAAGGACGCCCAAAAATGACGTAACTGCTGGGGGCATCCACTATGACGAAGCGGCAGTTCCTGGACAGCCCCCCAGAGTCACCTGGAGTCCCACTCCCCCCTCGACTTCCTTCATTTCCCCCGAGAATCCGAACAACGGTCCATCTGTTGTTAGCACTCTTCGAGCCTCCACCCTCATCTCATTGAATGCCTTTTTGAAGATGCATTCACCGAGCTCCCATTGTCGACAAGGATCTGCGACACCGTGAACTTTTCAATGGCGATTCGGATCACCAGCGCATCACAAAAAGGATCTTCGTGGTCTGGCATGTCCTTCTGAAAGGTGATCTTCTCGTCCGGGGGAGGGGCTTGTGACGTCGAGGCTACGCTCTGACGGTACATGGTATGGAGGCTTGCCTTACGGGTAGCCTCAATCCCCACTCCCCCATGGATCACTCTTATCTCACCTCGGTCTCCTACATCAGCTCGGTCCACACATCGGTCCTCCTCCCCGGTCCCCGTCACCTCTACTATTCGCACTGGTAGTTGTTGTTCTCCTACTCCCCTAGCTCTCTCCATCTCCAGAAACTCTGGGCAGGTAGCCGTTGCGTGACTCTCCTCCTCATGGAAGTCACCATATGACAATGCTACCTCCCCCTCCCGTCTCCCCTCCTGAGGATTCCTCCTTCTTCCAGCTCCAGCTCCTGCTCGTCCTCTTTCTCTACCCCTACCTCTCCCTCGGCCGATGGTCATAACTTGCTGAGGCGGGGTAGGGGTGGTCTAGGACCATATCCCCACCCCTGCTGGTTGAATCTCCCGGGTCCCCCTTGGTAGTTCCTTTCCCCTAGGGAAAACCTCTTCCTTGCCCTTGAGCAGGGCCTCCTTGTTGCCTCCAACCCAACTCCTGATATGTCGGTGCCTTCGGTTCCTCCCTCCTTCCTTCTTGTTGTCTTTCCCCTCCCGGCTCTCTTGACTCGACCTCCGTCAACCTTGCCAACTTCCTGGAGAATGTTGGGTTTGCCGCCTCCATCGCTACCTCTTTTGTTGCCTTCTCCATTAGCCCTTCAGATGACAGTGGTGTTTTTCGAGTTAGGCTCATCTTGAAGAAACCCTCCCGCAGTCCAACAGTGAAAGCCATCTGGAGAGCAAATCCTGGCACTTCCTGAATGTCCAAGATCTCTTCATGGAACCTGTCTACGTACTGGGCCAAGGATTCATCTGCCTTCTGCCGTATCAGAAAAATCGACTCAGGATTCTTCTTCCTTTTCTTTGAGGTCAGAAAAGAAACTGGAAACGTCTACTAAGATCTTTGAAGTCATAGATTGAGTCTGTCGGGAGTTGATGAAACCAGTCTCTAGCTTTATCTTTCAAGGTGGAGGCGAAAAGACGACACTTGAACGCGTCTGTCATCGACCTGATGGAGACCACATCTTCGAACCATTGCAAGTGCCGGAGGGGGTCGTCTTTTCCCACATAGTAGGTCATTTTGGGCTCCCTGAACCCTTTCAGGACTGGAGCTGAAAGGATCAACTCGCAAAATGGGGACCCTCTCGCCACGGGTCTCGCCGCCTCCACCCGCGCAACGACGTCGCCTGGCGAGACGGCACTCGCAGGGCTAGGGAACATCTCCCTACCCGCCAGGTCTCGTCTGCTTCCTTCTATCAGCACTTCCTTTTTGGGTCGCCTCCCGGGGGCGTCCTCTCAAATTCTTGCCGAGACGAGCTCGTCCTGATGCGCAAGAGCGGGCGTATGAGGTAAAGGAGTCGAGCAATCGCCTTGCCGCGAGATCCCTTGCAACATATTCATGATGCCTTTGATGGACGCCATGAATTCTTCCCTTCCTACAAATCCTCCCGGGTTCTGGGGCCCGTCCACGTCTCCTTCTCCGAGATTTCCCGCCATGAAGTATTTCAAGATTCTTCTGTGTAGGCTGCGGTCCACACTCACCGCACTAAAAATGTTGAAGTCAGTAACCCGACTTCACCTAGAGTTCGGAACTAAGTTGCAGCTCACACCTACTCTTCCCAAACCCCCTTCTTGACGTGAGTCTTGGAATTAGAAACAGACTGTGGGCTTCAGCTTTGGAGGTCTCACCTCTTACCCGGAAGAATTAGAAGTTCTCCTCCTCCCTAGCCAATGCTGAGCTAGGTGTCTTGGAGGAAGAAGAAGAAAGGGTTCAACCTCTTTTTTCTAGTCACCTTATCGATTTATTTATAGGTCTATGAGTTTGACTTGTCAATAATCAAACTGAACCAACCTGAAATTACCAAAATACCCTGGGTTGGGTCTGTCAATAGCCAAACTCCGCTGTTCTGAAGGGTTATATGCAAACCACAAAGGGCAAAAGGGTAAAATTACCTGGGGTAAAGAGTAAAACCCTCCTTGGGGGTAAGAAAGTAAAAATAGTCTTTTTCTCATATGACGAGTGAGAAAATAATCGGCGGGCGAGCGGAGCCTATCTACTCGTCTCGTGAGTCCCCCGCCTTGCGAGAGGCGTCTCGGCACAAAAGGCCAGCACGCGCCGCGAGAGCCGTCTCGCCTGCTCCGTTGTTCTCGTTTCGCCCATTATGTTTTGCCTTTTATAGTACCGGCGAGCTTACCCTATGGGCCTACTCGCCTCTGCAGTCCTCTCACCCCTCTCGCCCCTAACTCAGCACTCTTCGTCGAGTTGCCTCCTGCGAGCTCGAGGTTGTACACGCACCACAGTTCATCTCTTATTTGCAACCATCGAGCATCCCAAGACAACCCTACCAATCGTACATTTAATAGTTTTGGTTGCATTGCTCAATTATTGTATGCAATGGATGTTTGTATTATCTAGTGGAAGTTGACCTTTAATTGTTTGTGTTGGGAAAAATCTTTGATTATAATAGACTATGTAATACTAAGTTTGTATAAAGCATATTATGTTTTGTCCAAGAACGACAACGAGAATCGCCGACCGAGCTTCCAATGATCCAATCAAGCTGTGATCATTCGATCCGCATTCGCCAACTGACAACAATCGTCAACTGTTGACCCTCTCTTTACAATGATCCAAAAACTCCTTTACTGCAAGCAGAACAAAGATCTGCAATCTCCATTTGTCGACCGTACGCTCGGCGATCACCGACTGAGTCATCCCTCTATCAGCACTCACTGAATGGAGTCCCTACTTATGCAAATCTATGATTTGTGATCGCAATTAACTGACTGAGGCACAACGATTGCCGATCAAGGCACAATGATCGCCGACCGAGTAACGACAAACGCAGATCGAGGCACATCGATCGTTGATCAAGGCACGGTGAATGCCGATCGAGGAAAGGTGAACGCCAATAAAGGCACAACAAACACTTATCGAAGCAGAGTGATTGTTTGTCGAGGCAGAATGATGGTTGATCGAGGCATGGTGATCGCCGATCGAGGCTGGCGATCGCCAACCAAGTTGTCCCGCCATTAGCGCTCATAGAAAGAAGACTTTTCTTAGTCAAACAGAGATCTTTGATCATTGTTCGCTAACCGAGCTCTCAACAATCGCAGACAGAAACTAAAATTTGTCAGGATTCAAATAGAGTTGTTGTTTGTCAAGAAAAGGAAGGTGCTTTTTCTGAAGCTCATCCATTTTGGAACTTGAACAAAATTTAAAAAGAAATATATATAGTGTCTCTCTTACGGAAGAGAAGATGTGGATTATTCCCCCTATCTATTTTATTCTTTTTGTAATTTGTAACATTAATTCTCTCGTTCTTTGTATTATTCGTCTCTCTTTTTATCCAAGACCGCCTCTCCTATTGTTCTCGCGAGAACCAAATGTCTAATCACAACTTCATGCTCGGAGTCTTTACCATGGTTTCGAGCTTGAAGATAAGTTCAAATAAAGGATGGTATCACCGGATCACTAGGGATAGGAGGTATCACTGGATCACTAGGGATAGGAGGTATCATCGGATCACTAGAGATAGGAGAGCAAGCCTGCAATGGAGGATACATTTGAAGAGAAGGCAAGGGAACATAAGCAGGGACAATAGGCAAGGGAACAGAAGCAGGGGAACTCACTTCCCTAGTACTCGTCTCCCCCTGAAGAGAGGTCTCATAGTAAACTTTTGATTCTCGAAAGGTGACATCCACAGTGACAAACGTCCGCTTAGTGATGGGATGAAAGCACTTGTAGCCTGTTTGGGTGGGTAAGTAGCCAATAAAGACACATCGCAGAGCACGGGGGTCGAGTTTAGTCTTCGGATGGATGTGCACAAAACACACACACCCAAAGATACGAGGCAAGAGGGAAGTGGGGCGAACCCCGAGAGTGGCTAGAGGAGTCTGAAATCCAAGAACACGAGTAGGAAAACGACTGATGAGGTAGGCAGCAGTGAGAACGGAATCACCCCAATAATATTTCGGAAGGTTCATTCGGAGGAGACATCTGGCAAACTCAAAAAGATGTCGATTCTTGCGCTCGGCAACACCATTTTGAGCTGGAGTGTAGGCACATGAAGTCTGATGTATGATACCCATATCACTTAGGTATTTCTCAAAATGAGAGTCAATGTACTCCCGGCTATTGTCAATACGTAAGATCTTAATGGTAGCACCAAGCTGATTAGTGACCATCTTATGAAACCGTTGAAAGAGAGAAAACACATCACTTTTATGATTCATCAGATAGACTCAAGTACAATGAGAGTAACAATCAATAAATGAAACAAACCAGGAGCAACTAGAAATGGACGCAGTGGGACTAGGACCTCAAACATCAGTGAATAAGAGCAAAGGGAACATAGGAACGCGGAGACACAAGAGGAAGAGAACTACGATGATGTTCACCAAGTTCACAGACATCAAAATGAAAACCAGTAAATCGAGAGGTGGGCATAGTAGGAAGCAAAAACTTCATAAAGGAGATGGGGGATGTCCAAGACGACAGTGCCAGACATCAACATCAAAGAGTCGAACAGCACGATGAGCCTTGGAGACTGGAGCAAGTGTATGTAGAAGGGTCGAACACATATAGCCCATTGCACAATCTACCAGAGTCAATCACCGTCCCCGTCTTCAGGTCCTAAAAAACACACGAGGTAGGAAAGAAGGTTACGAAGCAGTTCATAGAGTTAGTTAAATGACTAATAAACGGAAGATTACGAGTGAATGCAGGAACATGAAGAACAGAGGAAAGAGTAAAAGATGAGCAAAGGATAGATCCCTACCCAGCAATGGAGGAGAGAGATCCATCAGCAATACTTACTTTGTCCCTGCATGACAAGGGAGTGTAGGCACAAAACTGTAGCCAACCCAGTCATATGGTCAGAGGCGCCGGAGTCGATATTCCACTGTGAGGACAAAAATGTGGAAGCAGAATGAGCACCCAGTTGGCCTTGGTGGGCATAGAAAGAGGATGTTGAAGTGAACTGCGCGGTCGGGGGACCATGCATCAAGTGGAAGGGCAGGATTCCTTCTGCAACATCTGAATCCAGAGAGGGAGAAACAGAGGTGTCCTCCATAGCATCAGACAAGCGTGCTCTCCACGACAGAGATGAGCGAGGCTGGGTTCGGCCACCACGAGGTCCAAGGCCGCCGCGGGTAGAAGGAAAGCCATGAATCTGGATAGAAGTAGTACGCGGAGACATAGAAGACCTCGAAGAGAAAGCAAGGTAGAGGCAAACGGAACCACAAAGGGTATCAAAAAAGAAGAGGCGCCCCCATAGAAAGTGGGGAAGGATTCATAACTCCAACAACAATTAGGTCTGCGAGCGTTGCGGTTTGGTGCAGTTTGAGCCCAAACCGAAACCGCACCACAGGGGTGCGGTTTTTGACCGACCAAAACCGCACCGCACCGAAACCATGCGGTGCGGTTTTGATTCGCTGCGATTTTCAGTCAGTTTTTGCGGTGCGGTTTCATTAGGGAATATGAATTTTTAAAGTCGTAAAGCTTGAAACATGCAAAAGAAAAAAATTGATAATTATGAGTAAATATAGAAATCAAATATATGTTACATGCTACTATACAAATATACAACTATACTTGCCAACAATCAAGCATATAATGATTTCATCCGTGATCGTGAGAAACCGGCAGGCAGCATGGACATGCGGTTTGAACCGTGAAAGTTGAAACTGACCCATAAAAAATTTAGATATGTTGTTTTCTACTTTGTTGTTCGCACCAACCAAGCGGTCCAAGTCCACGAAGCTGCAAGTTTCAACATTTTAAAATTTATAAATTATAAATTCGGTGTGGTGCGGTTTGCACGGTTTTTACAAACTGAAAACCGCACCGCACCAATAAACCTACGGTTTTTAGACCCCTAAAACTGAACTGCATCGCACCCGATCGGTGCGGTTTGGAATGGGGTGTGGTGCGGTGCGGTTTTGCGGTTTGGTGCGGTTTTCGGTTTTTCTGCACATGCCTAACAATAATGGAATAAAACCAAAAAGGAAATGTCGGAAAGGGGAGATCAATAGCCCATTGCACCGGAGCCCCTAGAGGACAGGGAAGACACCCCGTTGGAAGGAGAAGCTCCCCCCAAAAAAGAGAGAGGGAAGCGAAGCTCTCTGGACCGACCGAAGCCGCTGGAAGAAGAAGAAGCGGCATGCGACGGGCATAATGGGAGGGATGCGACGGGAAGAAGAAGCGGGATGCGACAGGAAGAAGAAGCGAGATGCGACGGGAAGAAGAAGCGGGATGCGTCGGGAAGAAGAAGCGGGATGCGTCGGGAAGAAGAAGCGGGATGCGGCAGGATGCGAAGAGGAAGAAGCAGCATGCGACGGGATGCGGAGAGGAAGAAGAAGCGGGATGCGATGGGATGCGACGGGATGCGGGACAGAGACGGACGCGGGAGGCGCGACGGAGCTGGACGCAGGAGGCGGGACGGAGCCAAACGCGGGTTGCGGGAGCCCTAATCGTGCATCCCTCTGATACCATGTTGAGTGGAAGATTAATTCTATTATTTGGCCCTACTCCAGCATATATAGGAGTGGGAAAAATACGTACAAAGACCAAATACAAAGACTTGAAACAAAACAAAAATACAGACTCTCCAACACAGCATAAGGCTTATTAAATTTTAGGATTACTAATTCATTACGAGAGGAGAAAAAAAGGGTTACCACTTCTCTATTAGTGGAGCTTTGAAATTTTTGATACCACCACAGATTAACGGAAGAATGAATTCCTTAATCAACACTTCATAAGACATACTTAGAAATTCTGAATGAGGAGTTATACACATGTTAACTAGAATTCCAAAAAAGGAATTGCATAATACCTGTGCAAAACTAAAGAAAAAAAGTGTTGATTGACCGCAAACTCTTCACTGGAAAATCTCGATGAGGGCTTCAGAATTTTCCAATCAAAAACAGTGGCTAAGGGTTAAAGATACATGAACAAGGTGGAGGGAAAAATCACTATCACTGCAGGGAAGAGAAGGATGTTAATCAACTGATACTGCAGATGAACAAACAGAAAAGGAAATGTAGAACAGTTCTTGCCTGCGCTAAAACAGGAAAAATTAGTCGGACATCACAGCAGAGGAGGGTCGTCGAACACTCTTGAGATGGTGAAGGGAGACTGCGTCCTGGATCGAAGGAGGAGGTCTCGATCTTGCGAGCAATGCGACTCTGCGAACTCCAGGCGGGGAGGAAAGGGGAAAAGCAAAGATTGTTCATCTATCGGGAGAATCGGGTTACGGGATTTTGTAACCGAGCGGCGTTTCAATGCAACGGGCGGTTACGTAAACCGCAGGGGGAGGCTGAACCGACAATCCTTCTAAAAAAATTAAGTATTTCCTTTTAATTACACGATTGTCATTTCCCTCTAATACTCTAAATTTATACGCTACGCCCTCGCACTACTAATTAAAAATGCGTTGAACACATACTCAACGACTAAAATTAATTCATTAAACGTACAAGATTTAACCATACTAAAATCGTATCTCGATGTGACGCAAGCTCAATTAAATTCACTCGAGGTTGGACCCTGAAATTAAAATTTATTAATGCATTAATTACGGGTGTTATAAAAGCACCCCTGTGACAAGCTGTCAAGCCCGCGATTACAGCAGTTCGGTGAGTACACGATCCGACAGGAAGAAGTTGCGGCAAGCAGGGAAGGTCACAGCGGCAAAGCGACAAGATTTTGCGACAAAGAATGTTGTGGCGTTGAGGTGGGGCCCAGAGATAGAAAAAAACTGCTATAAAAGCAGATGAGGGGTTGTCGAGCGCAGAGCAGAAACCAAGAGAAAAAAAAAATTTAAGCTGATGTTAAAAATTTATTAATCGCCCAGGGGAAGAGGTCCCCAAGGAAACTTTAAAGACAACAGGCTGGCGAAAATGTTAAGATCGATGGCTCTGATATCATGTAGAAACGCACAGAAGAGAGAAAAAATAAAAATAATTTTATTAGTTTCTTAATTGTCATGTACAAGAATACATGTATTTTCACACTTATATAAGAAGGAGAAGAAGAGGGGATTCTCAATTCTAAGATGTGAGACTAAACAAGATTACAAGTGGGCCTAAATTTGGGCCTTAATTTGGGCATTTACATAGTTTATTTAACATGAACATATAATTCAAATAATAATCATCAATAACCATAAATCAATCATTTGGGTCTGTTTCATTGTACAACCCTATATTCGCTGAGTAGGACCAGGATCCTCCAAGGACCAGGGTTGGGCTTGATATGGACTTATAATTGGGTCAAGTATGAAAGCGTGCAGGAGGGGTCTCGCTGTAGGTAGGCGGGAAGGCTCTCGTCCAGGGGGTCAAGAAGCGCCAGTTCGTCGAGCTCAATTTGTCGAGCTGGGAACATAATTCGGCGAACTAGGAAGGTTCAATTCGTCGTGCTGAGAACATCCTTTCGTCGAGCGCCTTTCGCTGAACCAGAAATGCGTCGAACGCCGAATTGAGCCTTCGACTTAAGTTATTTTCGTCGAGCAGATTTAGGTTTAAGCCATAGCTGAACGGGGGAGGCGGAAAGGCTCCCGCCGGGGGCAGGCGAAAGGGCTCGCGCTTCGTATCCCGCAAGCTTTTGGCGTTGACTGAGGCTTCATGGCGTTGAGTGATGCTTCTCCACTCAACGCTGCCGCCAGCCCTTGCCGTTGACTGATGCCTTTGGCGTTGAGTGATGCTTCTCCACTCAACGCTCTCTCCAAACTTAGGCGTTGAGAGATGCTTCTCCACTCAACGCTCCTGCCAGCTCTTGGCGTTGAGTGATGCTTCTCCATTCAACGCCCCCTGCAGCCTTTGACGTTGAGTGATGCTTCTCCACTCAACGCTCATGCCAGCTCTTGGCTATTGGCAGACCAGTCTAGGGCATTTTAGTAATTTTAGGACAGCAGAAGTACGTTTTTTGCAGACCAGATATTGAAAATCTATAAATAGACCCACATGATATCTCAGAAGGCAGACTGTCAGATACTCTCATTTTGTCTTCCAGAGCTTTCTGAGGTACTCCTAGCCCAGCATTGCTTTGGAGGGGAAGCGCTCAGAGAACTTCCGGGTTAGTGGAGGGACCTCCCAGCTGAGGCTTAGGGTCAGTTTCCAGTTCTTTGTAACTAGTCTTGGGTCGAGGTTTGGGAGAAGTAGGTGTCGGCCACACCCCAAGGTCTGAACTCTCGTTGAGGCCGGTTTTTGGCTTCAACATTTCTGGTGCGGTGAGCGCGGACTGTGGCTGATACAATAAAATCTCAAGTCAAGTCTCATGGCTGGAGGTGAAGGAGAAGGAGCTGGCTCGGGAGGTTCTCCCTCTCGGGAAAGTGGGGTGACGGTGGGGATGTTGGAGGACTTCAGGCGAGAAGTCTTGCAGACCATCCACTTGGCCTTCTCGGCAAGAGGCGAGTGGGAGACTCCTCAGGTCCCGGTGGCGGCTGCTCCATCATTGGTCGAGAACGCTCCCGGACAGCGCCCCGAGAAGGAGGTTCCGGCAGAGGCGGTGGAAAGTGATGTCCCCAGGCGGGAGCTGTTCCCGGGACATACCAGTGCGGACAAGGCGAGCGAGCCGAGGTCGCGCGAAGAGCCCTCTCGGCAGGAAGGGGCGGGAGCCTCTTCAGTGAGCTCATCATCTCAGCTCCGGTTTCGGAGGGGTTCCGGGAGCCAGACATGACCTACTATACGGGGAGGGACGACCGCACGCAGCATGTGCAATGGTTTGAAGATGTCTCCATCAGGCAAATGTCGAATGTCTTCAAGTGTAGGCTCTTCGCAATCACTCTGAAGGAGAAGGCCAGGGACTGGTTCCACCAGTTGCCCGCAAGTTCGATTTATTACTTCGAAGATCTGCGACGCGGTTTCTTGCTGAGGTTCTCAACATCCAAGAAGAGAAAGAAGGGAGCATAGTTCTTGTTCGCCATCAAGCAGAGGTCGGAGGAGACGTTAGGACGCTATGTCGACAGGTTTCAGGAGGAGATCATGCAGCTGCAGGAGATGTCGGGATACACGGTGATGCTTGCCTTCACCCTGGGGTTGAGGCCCAGCTTCTTTAGCATGGAGCTGAAGAGAGTTACCCCCCCCCTCTCCTTCGAGGAGTTGATGGAGAGGGCGGCGAAGGAGATCGAGATCGAGGCGGCCAACCCGGTGTTTGCCAAGAGGTTGGCCAAGTTGGCAGAGGATGATGGGAAAGAGTCGGGAGCAGGGAGGCAGAGAGAGCTGAGGGAGCTGAGGGAAGAGAGAAGGAGAGAGGAGCCCCGAGGACAGGGGCAGCAGCAAGGTTGGGGGCCAAGAGAGCCGAACAACAGGTTGGGCTGGAGGCCCCAGGAAGGTCACCCTCAGGGGCAGGGTGGTGGTTTCCAAGGTAGGGACAACCACCGCGAGTAAAGGAGGTTCAACCAGCCGGCATGGAGGCAGGGACAGAGGGTCCCTCTCCCGCCGCAGCAGGAAGCGATGGAGATAGTGAGGGGAAGAGGAGGAAGGAGAGGAGCTCGAGGAGGAGCAAGGCGAAGAGAAGGCAGGGTGGCGTTGCCCTTCTGTGACTTTCACCAGGAGGAGGGTCATGCAACGGCCACCTGCCCGGAATTTCTGGAGATGAGGGGGGCAATGGGGCAGGCCCAGCAGCAACCCCCTGAGAGGATTGAGGAAGTTTTGTCGGGAGGAGAGGATAGGTGTGAAGATCGGGTTGACGTGGGGGCCCGGGGAGGGATCGGGGTGATCCATGGGGGTGTGGAGATCGAAGCCACCCGTAAGGGGAGCTTTCAGACCATGTTTTGAAAGAGTGTCGCCTCGACCTCTCAGACCCCCCCCCCCCACAGGAGGAAAAGATCACGTTCTCGGTGAATGACATGTCTGACTATGAAGACACGTTCTGTGATGCCTTGGTGATCCAGACGGCAGTGGAGAATTTCATGGTCTCCCGGATTCTGGTGGACAACGGGAGCTCGGTGAACGTAATCTTCAAGAAGGCCTTTGATGAGATGAAGGTGGAAGCTCGGAGGGTCCTAGCCTCAGATGGACCGTTGTTCGGGTTTTTGGGGGAGCGGAAGAAAGTCGAGGGAGGGGTAGGGTTGCATGTGACGTTGGGGGGTATCGAGGAACTGTCGGTTCGTCATCGTTGACGCTCCAAGCAGCTACAACGCAATATTTGGGCGTCCTCTCATCAGCGTCTTTCATTGCGTACCATCTTCATTCCATCAGTGCCTAAAGTTCAGCAGCGGAGGAGTGCAGGTCAGGATCAGGGGGGATCCGAAGGTGGCGAGGCAGTGCTACGTAACTGTCGTTAATACCATATCTTGGATGGCAGAGGCGGAGAAGCTAGGAAAGGAGATGGAGAGGGAAGAAGAAGCTGCAGGGGGAGGAGAGATGGGCCTAGGTGAGGTCGGGGAGAAGGTTGGAGAAGAACCTGCAGTGGAAAGAGAAATGGGCCTAGGTGAGGCCAAGGAGATGGAGAGGGAAGAAGAAGCTGCAGGGGAAGGAAAGATGGGCATAGGTGTGGTCGGAGAGAAGGTTGGAGAGGAAGCTGCAAGGAAGGGAGTAGTGAGCCTGGATGAGGCTGGGGATGAAGTTGAGGAGGAGGTTGTGGAGAAAGAATGGGTGAGCCTAAGTGAGGCGGTAGTGAAGGCAGCGGGGTGCAAGGGGTAGAGGGAGAAGCGGAGGGGGAATCCCAGAGGAGAGGAGTGGAGTTGTCTGGAGGAGGCCTGTTGGTGGCAATGGAGGTTGAGGTGGTAGAAGGTGAGGAGGAGCTGGGAAGAGAGGAGGAGAGGGCCGGCAGGGAGCAGTCTTGGCTGGAGCCGGCGGAGGAAGTCGTGGAGATGGAGGTCATCAGCAAGGCAGAGAAGGTGGAGAAGGTGAGGATCAGCGGGGGCTTGCGTCCCGAAGACCAGGCAAGGATGCGGGAGTGCATCCAGAAGAATGCTGACATCTTTTCCTGGAGCGCGGCTGAAAGGGGGTGGTGGTTTACGATGTCAAACGGTAACCGGAGGAAGCCATTATTGGCGGAGAAGAACAGACGAAAAGGGGATACGGGAAGAAGAAGAAGTTAGGGAAAGAACTTTATTAATTTCTTAATCAATAATTACAGCAGTTAACCTACAAGTAACGGTACAAATATAACGTTACAAATAAATTGTGACAGCTTGCATTATCCTCTCCATTCGATTCCAAGCTGCGATCGGACGGTCGTAACAGCTGCCCCCTTCTTATAAAAGCAATGTCCTTATTGTTGTGCTTCTTATTCTCCCAAAAAAACCTAATGGCTGAGTTTTTGGGAAGACGGCGGGATGTTCTGCTGGAGCCGGTGGTAGCCGGTACATCGTTGTGGACCACGAAGACGCTCTCAGGGTAGATGCTGCTTGAAGGACTGGTGGTTTGCGATGGTGAACCTTTGATCTCTCCTTCAGTTTGATGGGGTAGTGCAGCAACTGGAACAACTCGGCTTTGAAGGAGCGAGGATGCCGTTTGGTACGTATTCCAATTTTCATCCATGACCTTTCATGTAAGGTTGATGTCTTTTCCTTATTTCCTGTAGTTTTCCCCTAGGTAAACGCTTACGAGTGTTCTTCCAAGACCAATTGTTCCCAGTTGGTTCGGCCTCGATGGTCGCTGAGCTTAGTTGTATTAAGTCTGCTTCCAGGGAGTCTTCGTCTTCCCAGGTGCTGTCAGCCGGAGCCAAACCCGCCCATTGGACCAAAACTTGTGCTATCTTATTCCCCTTTCTGTAAATTTCTCTTCTACTAATAATTGCCAGCGGTGTGTGTATTGGACTGTTGTTGTAACTTTTTTCTGGTAGCATTGTAACTGGTAAATCGGTAGATTCATAGTATGACTTGAGCATTGATATATGGAACACCGGATGTATCTTACAATCTGTGGGAAGAAAAAGCTTATAGGCGGTTTCCCCGATCCATTCTTCAATCTGAAATGGTCCATAAAACTTCAGCGAAAGTTTGCGCGATGCTGGACGCTTCAAGGAGGTTTGCCGATACGGTTGTAGCTGAAGTAGAACCCAGTCGTCTTTCTTAAACTGCTTATCTGTGCGATGTTTATCTTCTTGCATCTTCATTCGTTGTTGCGATTTGTGTAGATTATCCCGTAAATGCTGAATAAGCTCATCACGTTCCCGCAGTGTAGTCTCTACTGTTTCCAATTTTGTGATACCTGCACAATACGAGAGTAAACCAGAAGGTGCGCGACCGAACATAACCTCAAAAGGGGTCATGTCAGCCGCCGAATTAAACGACGTATTGTAGTGATATTCTGCTGAACTTAAATAGTAGGACCATTTTTTTGGATGTTTAAAAGAAAATAGGCGTAAATATTGTTGAACGCAGCGATTCACCCGTTCCGTTAAACCATCTGTTTGAGGGTGATATGCGAAACTATACTTCAGCTGAGTGCCTTGTATTTTAAATAAATCTTTCCAAAAGTTACTTAAAAATATTGTGTCGCGATCGAAAATTATGGTTTCGGGTATGCCATGTAATTTGCCTACGTTATCCCAAAACACCGCAGCCACTAAAGGTGTTGTTAGTGGTGGTTTTATTGGTGCAAAATGTGCAGCCCTTGAAAAACGATCCACAACCACAAAAATTATGCTGAACGAATTAGAAATTGGCAAATGAGTGATAAAGTCCATTGTTATGTCAGACCATAATTTTGTTGGGGTTGGTAAGGGTTGTAATAAACCAAATGGTGAATAATTCGTAGGTTCAGCTTGCTGACAGATAATACATTCTTTAATAAATTTGGTAACTTCCGATTTTAAATTGAGAATATGGAATTGTTGTTGAATTAATTAGCGAATTGTCCGGAATGAATAATCGATGTTTAAAATATATATACTCCCCATGTAATGTCCATTCCGGCAATGTGGTGTTATTGAGTATAGTTGGTATCAATTTTTGTGTAAAAGCATCATTTTGATAATCTTGGAGTAACCCATCTAATAGGGGTGAAGTAACAGAAGTTAAAGTGTTCAAAGTAGCTTGTGGAATACTACTGGCTGGATAGCGGGAAAGGGGGTCAGCCACCCTATTTTGATTGCCCGGTTTATATTGTGTTGAATAATTATAGCCAAGTAACTTTGACAGGAACAATTGTTGTTCCGGAGTGTGTAAGTCTTGCGTTAATAAATTGTGCAAACTTTTGTGGTCTGTGAAAATAATAAAATGGTGTCCAAGGAGGTAATGTCGCCACTTTGCCACAGCTGATGTGACCGCGTACAATTCCCTTACGTAAGTAGATTTTCGTTGCATTAAGTCTGTTAGTTTACGGCTATAATATGCAATGGGTTTGGAATTTTGGAGCAAGGCGGCGCCGATACCAATACCGGAGGCATCAGTCTCGATACAAAAAGGTTTTGAAAATTCCGGTAATTGTAAAATGGGAATTTCGGTTAATAGTTTCTTTAGTGTAGAAAATGTGGTTTGTGCAGAATTATCCCACACGTAAGGGGATGACTTTAATAAATCCGATAACGGGGCAGCCAATATTGAGAAATTTTTGATAAATTTTCGATAGTATCCGGCTAAACCTAGGAAGGCCCGAATATCTTTTTGTGACCTAGGTTGAGGAAAATTAAGTATTGCGCATATATTGGTGGTCATAGGGTATACCGTTCCGTTAGAAATTTTGTGCCCTAAAAATTCAATGGTGCTAGTGAGGAACCGACATTTAGATAATTTTGCAAAAAGTTAGTGTTTTTGCAGTAATTCAAGAACTATAGTGAGGTGGAAAAAATGATCTTCCTTATTAACGCTATAAACGAGGATGTCGTCAAAAAAAACCACGATGAATTTTCGTAAATAAGCTTGAAAAAGTGTTCATTACCGTTTGAAAGGTTGCGGGTGCATTGGTTAAACTAAATGGCATAACCGTAAATTCATAATGGCTGTGGTGCGTACGGAAACTGTTTTGTGAATGTCGTGTTCAGCCATTCGTATCTGATGATATCCCGCACGTAAATCTAGTTTGGAGAAAACCCTTGCCAAAAAAAGTTCGTCCAGTAATTCATCGATTGTTGGGATAGGGAACCGGTCCTTAATGGATATTTTATTTAGAGCCCTATAGTCAACACAAAAACGCCATGTATTGTCCTTCTTAATGAGGATTACTGGGGCGCTAAAACTCGAAGTGCTCGGACGGATGTATCCTAACTGTAACAACTCTTTAACAATTTTTTTGATTTCATTTTTTTGGAATTGCGGATACCTAAAAGGTTTAACGTTGGTTGGGGCTGAATTTGGAATTAGAGGAATAGAATGGTTCAAAGCCCTGTGGGGTGGTAATGAGAGTGGCTCTTGAAAGAGCGTGTGATATTGTGATAATAACGTTTGAAAATTCTATGGCAGTATTGCTATTGGATCAGACGGACCCTTTTCCTGTAGAAGTTGAGAGGTGTGCAACAAGAAGCAACACGATTTGCCTTGTAAAGACATGAGACATGCCATTTGCGGGTAAGAGGCCTTTGAGAGATGTGTGGAACTATGTGTTTGGAGTATAATCAGTTCGTTCACTCCCTAAAATGATATTGTTTTCTTGTCATAATCTGTGGTGACCGGACTGAGTGAGTGAAGCCATGGTGCTCCTAGGATGATATCGGAACCGTGCAGGTCTAGGACGTATAAATGAGTTTTAAACGAGTTTCCCTGTATGAGTAAAAGGTAATAGATGTGCATTTTCCCTGACAATTAACTGACATCTCATTACCCATATAGACTGGGAACGACGGAATATTGGTAACTGGTAAGCGCAGTAAAGATACAGCCTTTATTGAGATAAAATTATGCGCGCTTCCACCGTCGACTAAAGACTCGAGAGGGTGAGAATTAATTACGGCAGTGACTCGTAAGCAATGTGCTGGTATCGGACCATGCAGTGCATGTATAGATACAGCCGAGAGGTCTGGCTCCTCTATTTCTTCGTTAGGAGTAACATCTAGGGACTCATCTTCTCCGTCCTCAGTACTGTAAAAATATAACAGAGTACCTTTCCCTTTACAACGGTGGTTGTAAGCGTATTTCTCGTCACAATTATAGCACAAGCCCTTGTCTCGGCGATATTGTAATTCGTCGGGCGTGAGGCGTTTAATTGGAAACTTAGATGTTGATGGGGGTATGGAAGACTGGGAAGGTTTGGAAAAAGTATGTTGTGTCCACTTGGTTTGTGCTTGGAAAGAAGTTTGCGACCGTGTTTCCTCCTTCGCTTCATCCTCAAACATGCGAGCTAATGAAAAAACATCATATAAATTGGTTGGCCGTTGTGTTCTAACCAAATGACGAATTTGTGGAGTTAGTCCCGAAACGAAGGTGTTAGTGAGAGCAGCTACGGACATACCTGTGACACGAGTACAAAGATCCTCAAATTGTTTTTTATATTCGTGTACAGTTGTGGTCTGAGTAAGTTTAGTGATACTCGTCGTAGGGTCATCGTACGAAGAAGGCCCAAATCGTTTATAAATTGCGTCAACAAAAACAGGAAATGATAATGTCGATTGATCACGCAAAGTAGCATGATACCAATGCGATGCTGGCGGGTCTAGGTGAATGGCAGCCAGCACAAGAAAATCTTGTGGAAGTACGTTATTATATTGAAAGAAAAGCTTTAGGTCGTATAACCAATCCGTCGGGTCGCCATCACTAAAACGAGGACAAGTAATTCTAACAGGTTTATGATGAGGAAGAGGTACGACCTGGGTTACAGGAGGAGCACCGAACTGTCCAAGGAGGCCTGAAAATGATTCTGTAACTGGCGGTCTGGCGGCGTTTGGGGACGTAAACGCGGCGGCGAAGTGTCCAAGAACTGGACTCGATGTCGAAGAAGACGCTGGATCGGTCGGAGAAGGCGGATCAAACGGGCTGGCTGCAGCGGTATACCGTGCCGCTGAAGGAGGATCTCTGGTTGGGTTTCTGATGTCGGCTAAGAGTGCAAGAATCTTCTTGCGGAACGAAGATAACTGTTCCGACGACGCTTCGCTGGAGGCCGCTAGTTGCTGTGTCAAATCCGTGTTCAGAGCCCGTTTCACTTCCTCAATCTGGGCTTGGCGAGCAGTTTGCTCTGTTTGTAATGCCGCCAAGAACTGGTTGTGG
Organism: Platanthera guangdongensis; assembly: GCA_039583875.1. Taxonomy (NCBI): domain Eukaryota; kingdom Viridiplantae; phylum Streptophyta; class Magnoliopsida; order Asparagales; family Orchidaceae; genus Platanthera; species Platanthera guangdongensis. The sequence continues at coordinate 37,384,164 of CM077151.1, read as the reverse complement.
GAATCATGGGATCGTGTTTTATCTGCCATGGCGGAAGACGCTTGGTTCAAGATGGACGAGAGCACCAAATGAAAGGGGGTGGTGGTTTACGATGTCGAACGATAACCGGAGGAAGCCATTACTGGCGGAGAAGAACAGACGAAAAGGGGATACGGGAAGAAATTACAGCAGTTAACCATTTATAAAGCTACAAGTAACGGTACAAATATAACGTTACAAATAAATTGTCACAGCTGGCATTATCCTCTCCATTCGATTCCAAGTTGCGATCGGACGGTCGTAACAGCGACGGACATGTCGGGCATTGACACTGATGTGTCTTGCCATCGCCTGAACCTGGACCCAAAGACGCGCCTCATTCGCCAGAAGATAAGGACCATCGCCACCAAGCTGGAGGATCCCATCCGTGAGGAGGTGAAGAAGCTCCTCGACGCAGGTTTCATTTCGGAGATCCAGTACCCAGGCTGGGTCTCCAATGTGGTAATGGTAAAGAAGGGCGATGGAAGGTGGCGCATGTGTGTAGACTTTTCTTTATTGAATAAATCATGCTCTAAGGATTGCTACCCCCTGCCTCGGATCGACGCGTTGATTGATTCAGCCGTCGGTTTTTCTGTTATGAGTTTTTTTGATGCTTTTTCAGGTTATCACCAGATCCGTATGCATCCCCCCGACGTCAAAGATGTCTCTTTCATCATGAGGGAGGGATGCTTCAGCTATAAAATGATGCCCTTCGGGTTAAAGAATGCGTGGGCTATGTACCAACGAAAGATGGATCGGGTGTTTAGAAGCCAGAGGGGAAGGAACCTGGAGGTCTACGTAAATGACCTCATGATAAAGAGCGGGGATGTGGAGTCACACTTGTTGGACTTGGAGGAGACGTTTGTGATCCTGCGGAGGTTCAAGATGAGGCTAAACCCCCAAAAGTGTGTCTTCCGGGCAAGCCGAGGCAAGTTCCTCGGACACCTGCTAACCCCGGCTGGGGTCGAGCCAAACCCGGATAAGGTGAAGGCCATCGTGGAGTTATAATCGTCTCGCAACGCCAAGGAGGTTCAACGCTTGATGGGAAAACTAGCCGGGTTGAGTCGGATTCTCTCTCGTGTCAGTGAGAAGTGCTCGCATTTCTTCAAAATGCTTCGGGGGAACAAACAGTTTGAGTGGACGGAGGAGTGCACGGAGGCATTCCGGGCGTTAAAGGATCAGCTATCCCAAGCGTCGCTCCTGCAGAGCCCGAAGGAGGGAGAGAACTTAGCCTTGTACCTTGGGGTAGGGGTTGAGGTTGTGAGCTCTGTGTTGGTAAGAGAAGATGGGAAGAGGCAGTTACCCGTCTATTATGTCAGTAGGATATTGAAGAAGGCTGAGCTACGCTACCCCATCCTGGAAAAGTTGGCTTTCTCCTTAATCGTCTCGGCCAAGAAGCTCAGGCCATACTTCCAGGCCCACTCGATCAAGGTGGTGACCGACCACCCACTGCGCAAGATCTTTGAAGGGGTGGAGCACTCAGGGTGGTTGGCCAAGTGGTCCATCGAGCTCAGCAAGTTCGATGTCTCTTTCGTTCTGAGGTTCTCCATCAAGGCACAGGCGGTGGCAGACTTCTTGGCCGACTACGTCGTAGAGCTGGAAGGGGAGGAAGCGCGGCCAAGAGAAGCGTGGAGGATGTACGTTGACGGAGCTTCAGGGAAGCATTCCCATGGGTGAGGGGTAGTGTTGGTGAGCCCCCAGGGGTCACCATAGAGCAAGCAGTGGCGCTGCACTTCCCGGTCACCAACAACCAGACGGAGTATGAGGCTGTCATAGCCGGGTTGCGGTTGGCTAAAGAGCTCGGGATTCATGATGTGGAAGCGTTCACAGATTCACTGGTGGTGGCGTCTCAGATCAGGGGGGAATATAAAGCTCGGGAACCGACCCTCCAGAGGTACTTGGCCAAGGCGAGGGTGATCATTGGTGGGTTCCGAGACTTCTCAATTCAGCATGTCCCTAGGGAAGAGAATGAAGCAGCGGACCGATTGGCCAAGCTTGGACCCTGAGGGGGGGGAACCTTGACCGAGCTATTTCATCCGGCAATTGAGGAGGGGGAGCTGATGGAAGTGGATCGGCGACCCTCATGGGTGGATCCCTTTATGACCTTCTTCGCCACGGGCAACCTCCCCGAAGGGGTCAAGGAGGCAAAGGGCTTTCGTCACAAAGCGGCCCACTATCTTGTGCATGAAGGGAGCTTACATCGAAAGATGCTATCGGGCCTTCTGGCGCGATGTGTGGTGGAGGAAGAGATGTCAAGGATTTTGGAGGAGATGCACTCCGGGGAGTGTGGAAGCCACTCAGGAGGTAGAACGCTGGAGACAAGGGTGGTCAGACAGGGATACTTCTGGTCCACCCTAAGGAAGGATGCGGCAGAGTTTGCAAGGAGGTGCCACAAGTGTCAGCTCTACGCCCCCCTCCAGCTCCTGCCCGCTCAACGGCTTCGAAGCATCACGGTGCCATGGCCCTTCGCCATTTGGGGGATGGACCTAGTTGGGTCGTTTCCTCCGGCGAGTGGACAGAAAAGGTTCCTCTTAATCATGATCGACTATTTTTCAAAGTGGCTAGAGGTCAAGACGCTGGCCAAGGTAACCTTCCAAGTCATCAGGAACTTCGTCTGGGGAGAGATCATCTGCAGGCACGGGCTGCCTCAAGCCATTGTCACGGACAATGGTCCACAGTTTGCAAGCGAGGAGTTCATAAGCTTCTGCACTCAGATGGGTGTGGATCTCAGGTTTTCCTCCGTTCACCACTCCAGGAGCAACGGCCAGGTGGAGGCAGCGAACAAAATTATAGTGAACCTGCTCAAGAAGAAAGTGGAGAACCTAAGGGGGAACTGGGTGGAGCAGCTCTTCTCGGTGTTGTGGGCCCTGCGAACAACCCCAAACACGGCCACTGGTGAAACCCCCTTCAAACTCTCGCATGGTTGTGAGGCGGTCCTACCTGTGGAATTTGAGGTTCAGTCCCCACGGGTCGCGGCCGCAGGCAGAGAAGGCGAAGCATGGAGGGAGGGGAATCAAGCGGATCTACGGCTCTCATTAGACATGGTGGAGGAACTTCGCGACGTGGCCGCAGTCAGGCAGGAGGAGATCAAACGAAGGATGGACAAGTACTTCGACAAGCATATCAGGATAAGGCAGTTCAAGGAAGGGGACTTGGTCTTGAGGAAGGTCGACGCCGCGGGAAGGTCGGCGGCTGTTGGTAAGCTCAACCCCAACTGGGAGGGACCCTACATTGTAGAAAGCGCCCTGGGGGTCAGGGGAATACCACCTCCAGAATGTGGAGGGGGAGTCCATGAGTCATGCATGGAGCGACGACGACCTGAAGCGCTTCTACCCTTAGTGGGGGGCAAGATTGTAAATTTTATTTTGTAATGATAAATTCATCAAGTTTTCTCATGATCGGTTTCTTTTGAGCATTGGAAAAAGAGGTTGGTAGGTAGTTAGCAAGACCTCGAGAGGATCCCGCTGCTCAGGCTCCCACTAGCTGGCAGGTCTGGAAGGCGCACTCGGCCCCGGGTAGACCCGCTGTCAGGCTCTCGCTAGCTGGCACGGTCATAGGCTCGCCTGGGGGGTAAGGGAATACCTCGAGTGGTGATTTCGCTGCGCAGACTCTCCTAGCTGGCAGGGCTGGAAGACATGCTCGGCCCCGGGTAGACTCGTTGTCCAGGCTCTCATTAGCTGGGCAGGGCTGTAGGCACATCTGTGGGGAAAGAAAAGGAGTTCGAGGAAAGAGTTGGGAAACTAAGCAAGACCCCGAGAGGATCCCGCTGCTCAGGCTCCCACTAGCTGGCAGGTCTGGAAGGCGCACTCAGCCCCGGGTAGACCCGCTGCCAGGCTCTCACTAGCTGGCAGGGCCGTAGGCTCGCCCGGGGGGTAAGGGAATATCTCGAGTGGTGATTCTGATGCGCAGACTCTCCTAGCTGGCAGGGTTGGAAGGCACGCTTGGCCCCTGGTAGACTCGCTGTCCAGGCTCTCATTAGTTGGGCAGGGTTGTAGGCACACCTGGGGGGGAAGGAAAGGAGTTCGAGGAAAGAGTTGGGAAACTAAGCAAGACCCTGAGAGGATCCCGCTGCTCAGGCTCCCGTTAGCTGGCAGGTCTGGAAGGCGCACTCGGCCCCGGGTAGACCCGCTGCCAGGCTCTCACTAGCTGGCAGGGCCGTAGGCTCGCCTGGGGGGTAAGAGAATACCTCGAGTGGTGGTTCCGCTGCGCAGACTCTCCTAGCTGGCAGGGCTGGAATGCACGCTCGGCCCCAGGTAGACTCGCTGTTCAGGCTCTCATTAGTTGGGCAGGGTTGTAGGCACACCTGGGGGGGAGAGAAAAGGAGTTCGAAGAAAGAGCTGAGAAACTAAACACGACCCCGAGTAGACCCGCTGTCAGGCTTTCACTAGCTGGCAAGACAGTGCGATCTTTCGGGTGGAAGAAGGAAAAGGGGGATTTGTTATTTAAGAAGTCCCGGGTGGGCACGATAAACAGGTTTACATCAAGTAGGCAGGGCTGTTGAAATCATGACGGAGTCACGAGGCCCTTGTTGCCAGGTTTACAAACAATTAATTTCAATCCTAAGCAGGGATGGGATGGCCCAAACCCCTCTCGGCTGGGTCCTCAGCATAACCCTCCCGGCAGGGCTCTCGGCCAGGCTCTCGGCAGGGTTCACGGCATAATTCTCCCGGTGAGGCTCCTAGCCAGGCTCTCGGCAGGGCTCTCGACTTAACCCACTAGGTAAGGCACTCGCCACAGCCGTCTCGTCGGGGATGCCGGCAAGCACCTCTCAGGGGGTTCCCGG
>CM077151.1:36660313-36778863 GCA_039583875.1 Platanthera guangdongensis | reverse complement strand
TGCATCCTCTCCAAGTATTTCATCATAGAAACTCCACAGTCGTCGGCATTATTCTGTGTAGGCGCAGCATTCACCATTGTGATGGGTCAGTCGTCCATACCATCTGGAAGTGCATCTCTCCTTGACTCGTAAAGCCCAGCTACGTGCATAAATAAAAGGGGAATTAGACGGAAATATTTCAACTTAACGGTAACAAGTCCTAGTTAAACAATATATCACATCTCGTAAATTATATTTGTGTGTCTTATTTGGCATTGAGTCGTAAAAATGCCAAGTTTCTCGTTTCAAATTGCACACTAGAAGTGTCCAATGACTTCGGTTGTTGGTGAAACCGGCATTAGTATTATATCGGCTGCTTGCACATTTGCTGTCGTGAGATGTTCAAGCAGAATTTTACTATTTTTTGCACCAGTACATTTTGATGCTGTAAAATCAAAGGACCCTAATCAAATCATTACTGTTGAAGCCAGGAAAAATCTCAACCTCAGAAATAGGATCAATATAGCCTAAGGTTACTGATTCTACGATCCAACGTCACATTTCAAGTGGCTAGCGAGAAAGAAAGGAAACTATCTACAAGCACACCCCCAAGTGCTCCAGCAGGGAGGTCTCACCGCGTACCCGGAAGCTTGGAAGAAGCTTCCCCTCCGCAACAAAAGGCTGGGCGAGGTACTAGGCAGGCATGGACTGGGCGAGTATCCACTTGGGGGGACCTCGGCCGCTTCCAAAAGTGTCATTTCCAGTACCCCTGGGGGGCTATTTATAGAGAAATCCTGGGGGGGTATAGGCAAGTATCCAGATACTAGCAGCGAGCTCCAAGGGATACTCGCCCATACTTGTGAGTATACTCGCTGATACTCGCCCAAGCTCGCCACTGCTCGCCTCTGCTCACCCAAGCTCGCCACATCTCGCCTCTGCTCGCCCAAGCTCGCCACAGCTCGCCTCTACTCGCCCAAGCTCGCCTCTGCTCGCCTCTGCTCGCCTCTGCTCGCCTCTGCTCGCCTCTGCTTGTCTCTGCTCGCCACAGCTCGCCTCTGCTCGCTCAAGCTCTCCACAGCTCTCTGAATGGTCTGTGAATAGCCGTCTGTTGGAGTACTTCTGATCTCGACGAATTACGTGTTATACAATTATGTAAATGAAATTATCTACTATATTGATATATAATTATTGCAAGTTTGAATACCCAGAAGTTTGGAAAAATGTAAATAAAATTGCATCATTCTAACGGTGATGTGCTCCTTCGGCTGCTCAAAACAACTACAAAGGCGTCCAAGTGTGAACCACATAGCCAGCCCTTATGCAGCAAGTCATTAATACAGGAACGTGTCAAAACAGTATTCCCACTTTCTATTACAACGGTGTCACTACATAATGAAAAAAATCAGTAATATTAAATAACAAGCTAATGGTTTCTACTTGATATTAATACAAGATGTCAATGCATTGATAATTACCTCAGGGAAAATTGCATGTATGTTGATTCAATCAAATTCAGGTGGGCCTCGGAGAGATGTATCCGGCCAGGGAAAGACATTTCCTTCCCACTCTCTTTTCCTCCGAAGTGTACACCTCCCCTCTTACCTTCTTGCCCTTCTTAACAATGATACTAATTTTTGGGGACGGGTCATACTCTTTGACAACTAAAACTTTAGGGGATGACTGTTGTAGATGGGAGGGTGATGCTTTGAAGGGGGATCAGAAGGAGGATCAGTTGCGGGTGGGTGGATGGAATGTGATCCTTTGCATGCGAGATTGAATTTATAAGGCCAACTATAAATTCGAATTTTTCTTCGTAGAAGGAACGTAGCTTCCTAATTTCTTCCTTCATATTACTAACTTGTCGGGAGATAAACTTCTTCAACTCCCTAACTGTCTTCCTCTCTCTTTCTTCTTTCACTATCTCCTCTTTTTTTGGTTCATCCTTAGCTCCCCTCCTCTTTCTTTTTTTTTTCTCTTCTTTCACTCCCTTAGCTGCCTCAAATGAGGACTTCACCTCATCATCTCCTATAAGGTTTTCTCTTCCTCAGAAATATTTAAAAAACTTGTACAAATCTATAATTAACAAAATAGATTATAAATTCATCTAAATAAGCATATCAAAAAGTATTAAATAGAACTAACCTCCTTCTTCAGCCACAATCTCGATGATAACTGTATACAAAACTTGTAGCTGAAGCTGTCCTTCGCAAACCAACGACATATACGGGGGCTCAGCAATGCATCGACAGGAACCTGTAACTTCGAGTGCTCAAACAGCCAAACCTATATGAAAAGATTTAAGTTAGTTTAAATGTATTTAAAAATGGACATGAAAATTAAAACCAAAAAATTACTTTCCACCAAAACAATAGAACAACTTTCAAGATAGCCTAAGCTTAAAGGTTCTTCCCTTGAGCAGCTCAGATTATGTAGGGAGGTAAGCTGTGCATTCAGAAATCCGTGGATAACCTTGGCCCAATTATTTCTCCTGAAGTTCTCCAAACCACCAATTTGTTGAAGGCATTCAGGAATTGTGAGGGACTTAAGAGGGAAAAAAATTTAAATTCCACAAGGGCATCGACCCTTCTCTGCTCCAAATCTTCTGACTCTACTTCATTAGCTAGCTGGTTCAACTTAGCGACTATGTCGCTTTGTTTCACCTCGGAGTATAGGGCTTTATGAAAATGAAAGTACTCTCCCCTATTAGGTAGCCCTAAAATGGGAGCAACCTCGTTGGCTGTAAATTTGATGTAGTATGACCAAGAAGAAACGCGGCCTTATCAGGCCTATAGAGTCTAAGGAGCCTATACAGGATAGGAATGTTCTGAGGAATATCTGGGATTGAAAATAACTGTAGCAGGTCAGCTTCCCTGAGCAGGTGTAAAGAGTGCTCTAATAGCAATTCTAGTATGGGCTCTGCATATTTTTTGAAAGTCGATATAACACACCTGCTATTCAGATACGTCCCAGTACAGTGACCAGCCATCTGTTACAGTAAAGTGTAAGAAAATAAAGAAGAGCAGGGAAATCCAACCGGAGGAAACCCTGACCATGAGAATATCCGGTCGGATTGTAGCTACCTGAACATAAAAAAATCTATCTATTGTAAAAGATGCTTCTGATATGGATCCGGCCGCATTTACCTATTTACAACCCTAAAAACGTATATCCTGTCGGATATCCAAATCACAAACACAAAAATTATGTTGCATAATCCACAAGCTTCTAACAAAGTATAATGATTATTTAAACACAGAACAAAGGGAGAAAATGTACTATAAAAGCTGCTTCTGACTACCTATTGTGTAAGTAAAATCATCCGACAGGATTTACCTATTTAGAACCCTAATAATAAAGGATATCCGGCGGATATTAAAATCACGAATACAAAAAAATTGTTGCATAAGCCATAGGATTCTTCCAGAGTATAATGTCTATCTAAACTGAGAACAAAGGGGGAAAATGTGAAGAAACATATATTCATCAAAGTAATATATACTGTTGTTAGGAAGAAGGAGGATTGCAATCACCGAACTGGAATGCCCTCTGCCGAAATGTGATCGTCGTATTCGTCGAGTTCCCTGATTTCCTGGAGCTTTACGACGGTCGCCGCGAGGATTAGGTCTGGGGGTTTTCCGGGAGCATTACGATGGTCGCCTGGCGTTTAGGTAACTGCTCTATCTCTCTTGCATTTAGGTAACTGCACTGGCCGCCTGATTAGGAAGGATTTTAATCCCTGTCTAACTGCTATGAATTCAAGAGAGAGAGGATGGCTGATTTCCGATTTCCTGGAGCTGACGAAAAGGGAAGAAGGACGGGGATAGGGTTCCGACAGCCAAAAGGCCGATTTCAAATTTTCTGAGGCTGATTTCTGATTTCCTGGAGCCGACGAAAAGGGAAAAAGGTGGGGCCAGCTCTTTGGGCCTATTTATTGGCGCACGGTTTTTGTTGTACGCTAGGCGTACCCAAAAATTTTCCCATTCGCTAAGGGTCACATAACAAACATCATTCGTTTAAACATAAAAGTGAATGAAGTTCCTTAGGTGAATGTTAACGAATAACAATTTAACCGTCATGTTCATGATCGTCATCGTCGTGCCAAAAGGTGCCTACGTAGTCTTTTACTGGTTAGACTGCTCTTTAGAGTTTAACGGTAATTATTGTTGAAACCAAAAACTTGGTCCATGTGGAGTTCGGGGTCTCTAGAAAGGGGTGACTTCACACCTACTACACCCGGAGGAACGTCACAGACCAAAGATCAAGAAGCTAGAAACAGACCCTCGGCTCTAGCGCGGAGGTCTCACCTCACACTCGGAAGGCTACCTGAGCACTTCCCCTCCCTATCCAATGCTCGAGCTAGGGTGCCTTGGAGGAGCTCTCTCTACTCTACCAAGAAGAAGCTAAGGGAGGAGGAAGCAAGCCCAGTCCTTCCAAAGGCACCCAAGGGGGTCTATTTACAGTTTTCCAAATCCCATGAGCCAAAATGCCTGAAATGCCCTTAGGGCCAAAAGACTTTGGCCAATAGGAAACAGCCACACCGGGGGTAAAGTGGTAACTCCCCCCGAGGGCAAAACGGTAAAAGCAAGGTCCACATAGGTCTAGGGGGCGGAGGGCGAACCCTCCCCGGACTAGCCTCCTGGGGCGAGAAGGCTGGTCGCCCGGTCTCGCCCCGCGGGCTAGCCTCCTGGGGCGAGAAGGCTGGCCGCCCGGTCTCGCCCCGCGAGCTCGCCGCCTGGGGCGAGAAGGCTGGCCGCCGGTCTCGCCTCGCGAGCTCGCCGCCTGGGGCGAGAGGGCTGGCCGCTCGGTCTCGCCCCGCGAGCTCGCCGCCTGGGGCGAGAGGCTGGCCGCCCGGTCTTGTCCCGCGAACTTGCCGCCTGGGGAGAGAAGGCTGGTCGCCGGTCTCGCCCCGCGAGCTCGCCGCCTGGGGCGAGAGGGCTGGCCGCCCGGTCCCGCCCCTGCCCAAGGCCAGGGTGTCGGGGGCGGGATCCTGACCTCCAGCCAGTCCCGCCATCCCACCTCGCGCCTAGCACGCCAGGGGGGTGTCGCCCATCTTGCCGCACCCGCCCCTCTAAAGGGCCCGGGGGAAGATATTGATTTTTCCTTCCCCTACTAGTATGTTTCCAAGCAAGAGCCAAAATTGGCCACCGAGAGTGCAAAATCTCCAAAAAGCTTAAAAACGCGTCTGCCTTGTTTTGGGCCCACTCTTCGCGAATACGGGGTTGTACATAATCCCCGCTCTTTTCGAGATTGGCACAAGCTCGGAAAGAAACATACAACCCGACGTATTCGCGGAGTGTAACTTCCCCGTGGGGTCAAGCTGTCATGCCAGCTATGGGAGCCTGGGTGGCGAGACGGCCTCGGGGTGAAAACACTTAGTCTCCCCGAGGGGTCAACCTGTCAAGCCAGCTAATGGGAGCCTAGGTGACGAGACGGCCTCGGGGTGAAAACACTTAGTCTCCCCGAGGGGTCAACCTGTCAAGCCAGCTAATGGGAGCCTGGGTGACGAGACGGCCTCCGGGTCATCATCGAAGCAAAGGAACTTGGGTTACCACGAGAGATCAACCTGCCCTGCCAGCTAGTGGGAGCCTGGCCGCAGAATCATCATCGGAGCAAAGGACGTGGGCTACCATGAGAGATCAACCTGCCCTGCCAGCTAGTGCGAGCCTGGCCGCGGAATCATCATCGGAGCAAAGGACTTGGGCTACCACGAGAGATCAACCTGCCCTGCCAGCTAGTGGGAGCCTGGCCGCGGAATCATCATCGGAGCAAAGATACTTGAGCTACCACGAGAGATCAACCTGCCCTGCCAGCTAGTGGGAGCCTGGCCGCGGAATCATCATCGGAGCAAAGGGACTTGAGCTACCACGAGAGATCAACCTGCCCTGCCAGCTAGTGGGAGCGTGGCCGCAGAATCATCATCGGAGCAAAGGACTTGGGCTACCACGGGAGATCAACCTGCACTGTCAGCTAGTGGGAGCCTGGCCGCGGAATCATCATCGGAGCAAAGGACTTGGGCTACCACTAGAGATCAACCTGCCCTGCCAGCTAGTGGGAGCCTGGCCGTGGAATCATCATCGGAGCAAAGGAACTTGAGCTACCACGAGAGATCAACCTGCCCTGCCAGCTAGTGGGAGCCTGGCCGCGGAATCATCATCGGAGCAATGGACTTGGGCTACCACGAGAGATCAACATGCCCTGCCAGCTAGTGAGAGCCTGGCCGCGGAATCATCATCGGAGCAAAGGACTTGGGCTACCACGAGATATCAACCTGCCCTGCCAGCTAGTGGGAGCCTGGCCGTGGAATCATCATCGGAGCAAAGGGACTTGAGCTACCACGAGAGATCAACCTGCCCTGCCAGCTAGTGGTAACCTGGCCGCGGAATCATCATCGGATCAAAGGACTTGGGCTACCACGAGAGATCAACCTGCCCTGCTAGCTAGTGAGAGCCTGACCGCGGAATCATCATCGGAGCAAAGGACTTGGGCTACCACGAGAGATCAACCTGCCCTGCCAGCTAGTGGGAGCCTGACTGCGGAATCATCATCGGAGCAAAGGACTTGACCTCCACGAGAGGTCAACCTGCCCTGCCAGCTAGTGGGAGCCTGACAGCGGAACCGTCTCGAAGCAAAGGGTACCTGACCTCCACGAGAGGTCAACCTGCCCTGCGAGCTAGTGGGAGCCTGGCAGCGGAACCGTCTCGGAGCAAAAAGGTACCTGGTAAAGAAAAAATACAGTGCATACAACCTACCCTGACCTAACATAGCAGGGGATACTCATTACAAGGAAAATACATGTGGAACTCTAGGCGAGTTAGGGTGAGATCTCTCCACTCACTCCCTATTCCTTGGGGCCTCGGTTCCTCCCCCCTGAGCGATTCCTCCTTCACCTTTTTCTCCCTTGGCCGACCGCCAAAACTTGATGTGGTGGAGATAGGAGTTGCCTGGGTGCCTGCCTCCCTGGGGCACTCTTGCCTAACCACCTTGGGGTCGTCTCGCCGAGATCCCTGGAAGCTGTCTCGCCGAGATCCCTTGAAGCTGCCTCGCCGAGAAGGGGGGGGGAGCTAGCTCCTGGGGGGTCAGGGTGGAGCTGTCACCCTAAGGAGCAATGCTTCGCAGCATCTCCATGATGCCTTGGATGGAGGTCATGAACTCTTGCCTCCCAACAAAGGGTCCTGGGCTGGGGAGCTCGCCGAGATCATCACTACCTCTCTGACCTCCAGCCATGACACTCTCCCGAGATCTTCTGTGCTGGCCACTCTCCACGCTCACCGCACCAAAGTGTTGAAACCAAAAACTTGGTCCCTGTGGAGTTCGGGGTCCCTAGAAAGGGGTGACCTCACACCTACTACACCCGGAGGAACGTCACGGACCAAAGATCAAGAAGCTAAAAATAGACCCTCGGCTCTAGCGCGGAGGTCCCACCTCACACCCGGAAGGCTACTTGAGCACTTCCCCTCCCTAGCCAATGCTCGAGCTAGGGTGCCTTGAAGGAGCTCTCTCTTCTCTACCATGAAGAAGCTAAGGGAAGAGGAAGCAAGCCCAGTCCTTCCAAAGGCACCCAAGGGGGTCTATTTATAGTTTTCCAAATCCCATGGGCCAAAATGCCTGAAATGCCCTTAGGGCCAAAAGACTTTGGGTCAATAGGAAACAGCCACACCGGGGGTAAAGTGGTAACTCCCCCCGAGGGCAAAACGGTAAAAGCAAGGTCCACAGAGGTCTAGGGGGCGGAGGGCGAACCCTCCCCGGACTAACATCCTGGGGCGAGAAGGCTGGCCGCCCGGTCTCGCCCCGCGGGCTAGCCTCCTGGGGCGAGAAGGCTGGCCGCCCGGTCTCGCCCCGCGAGCTCGCCGCCTGGGGCGAGAAGGCTGGCCGCCGGTCTCGCCCCGCGAGCTCGTCGCCTGGGGCGAGAGGGCTGGTCGCCCGGTCTCGCCCCACGAGCTCGCCGCCTGGGGCGAGAGGCTGGCCGCCCGGTCTTGCCCCGCGAGCTCGCCGCCTGGGGAGAGAAGGCTGGTCGTCGGTCTCGCCCCGCGAGCTCGCCGCCTGGGGCGAGAGGGCTGGCCGCCCGGTCCCGCCCCTGCCCAAGGACAGGGTGTCGAGGGCGGGATCCTGATCTCCAGCCAGTCCCGCCATCCCACCTCGCGCCTAGCACGCCAGGGGGGTGCCGGCCATCTTACCGCACCCGCCCCTCTAAAGAGCCCGGGGGAAGATGTTGATTTTTCCTCCCCCTACTAGTATGTTTCCAAGCCAGAGCCAAAATTGGCCACCGAGAGTGCAAAATCTCCAAAAAGCTTAAAAACGCGCATGCCTTGTTTTGGGCCCACTCTTCGCGAATACGGGGTTGTACAATTATAAAATACATTATAGCTAGGTCTCGTTTATATTACTCGTCATTCATAATCATCTCATGACTACCGCCTAAACAAAACAAAAATTAAAATCTTAAAAGTTACACAATTTAGGCACTTAACTCGTAAAGAAAAATGATAGGTACTAAAATCCCAAAATAGACAAATATTTGGGACTAAAATCTTAAATTTTTGCTCATATCATGCACAACTTTGTTCATATTTCTACAATTCTACTCATACCCTTGAATAGGTTACACGATGCTTAGGGAAGTGAGGGTTAGTTTGGCTAAGGTGAACAAATTAATGTGGATCCCACCGCAACCGCGGAAGCCTTTGCATGATGATTTCTGTGAGTTTTCTTAAGTGTGTGGTTGTAGGGCTGCCAAATAGGCGTCGGTCGTGACCACGCGGATCCGCACACCTAAACAAGCCTTGAGCATAGATCGCCTAGTCATTGACTAATAATGTCGTTAACTCATCACCATCAGGTTCGTTGTGATAATGACTTAGAGCTTGACTTGATGTTTTGAGTCTTTATTGTTGGATATATCACAGAAACTATCTTTTATGCGTAACTAAATAAATACATGGTACTAGGTAGACAAGAACATATAAACTGAAATCTGAACAAGAGACTCTGCATATATAAAATATAACTAAAATAATAAAAGCATGAAGAAATGTACCGATGTCCGTTACAGAATACACTGCGGAGGAACCAGGCTCGCTTGATATGAGGGAGAGAGAATAATTTGGACTGCAATCCGCTAGCACAGCAGACACACAATTTCCATCAGGAACTTTCGTCGTCGGATGACGACCAAACCACCTGTCACCACCAGAGGAGCACTGTCAAGGCCAACTGCACTAGTGCACGCCATCAACACCAAGCCCCACCACCGGAGAGAAGCATTGTCAAGGTCACTGCACTCTCGCATGTCTTTATCGCCACGCCCGCACCACATCAACTCCAACGCCGACTAAGTCAAACAAAGTCAAGCTGGATACGGCTCTCTAAACTTCGCAACCAGAGGTATCGACCACGAAACCGACTAACCTCCACCAACACATGTTCTCCAAGACTGGCAAAGACATTCTCCAAGACCAGCAGTTATCGTCTCCAAAGTCGGGAAATGCTTTGAGGGTTTAACGTGAGAAGAAGAAATAAGGTGGGAACAACAAGATTTGCATCAACGGGCCAACGACACCAGCGCCACCATACGGGGTCTCACCACCGGTAACCGGCGGCGGCGACAGTCTTCCTTCAACGTGAGCCTGGGGCGGAAGCACCTCCTCACGAACGGGAATCAGGATTTCTCTCCCAGGCTACGGTCTCCCAAAGCTAAAGGCGGCTTACTATTTTTCTTCTTGACCGACTAATATTTATAGAGGTTCCTAAAACCTAAAAATAGGAAATTCTCAAAACAGGAAATCCCCCCCCCCCTAAAAAAAATCCACAAAATAGAAAGTCCTCAAAATAAGAAATCCTTAAAATAAAAAATCATCCAAGTTAGAAATACTCAAGATTGAAAATCAATTTAAACCAAAAATAACATTTATATACATACTTTAATGAGAGGTAGATCGGGATCATCTCTATTTCAAGTGAAATGGAGGGGATCCATTTCACAGTTCAGATTGAAATCTCTTTGATCTGACGGGTTCATCATTTCTCATGTTTTTTTAAATTTTTTTAATAAATAAAAAACTCCACCACAAGATTTCTTTCAAACTTGTCTTATCCATTGGACGATGAAATGGATCCCCTCCATTTCACTTGAAATGAAGAGAATCCGGATCCGAGAGCACGAGCGGAACCAGGTCTGGGCACGTGCCCGACCGTTTTTTTTATCGCTAAATTAGGTATTAGGTTTCATTTCCTCCCGATCCCGTCGCAGGCAGGCTCCCGATCACGTCGCAGGTTTCTTCTTCTTCTTCTTCTTCGATATTTTTCGTCGAGCAGTCGAGCTCGACATTTTTCGTCGAGCAGTCGAGTTCGATATTTTTCGTCGAGCAGTCGAGCTCGACATTTTTCGTCGAGCTCGACAGTCGACATGCTTCGTCAAGCTCGACGAAGAATGACATGCGTCGTCCAGCTCGACATTCTTCGTCGAGCTCGACATTCCTTCTTCTTCGTCGAGCTCGACATTCCATCTTCTTCTTCTTCGGAAATCTGTGGCAACCATCCGAATCACAGTGAAATCTGGACTGAAATCAGTCCCGATTTCACTGTGAAATCAGTCCAGATTTCACTGTGAAATCTGGACTGATTTCAGTTCATATTTTTGTGAAATATGGACTGATTTCAGAAATCTGGACTGATTTCAGCCCTGATTTCAGAAATCTGAACTGATTTCAGCCCTGATTTCTGTGAAATTTGGACCGAAATCAGTCCAGATTTCTGTGAAAGGTTGATTTGGACGCACCATTGTGCTAATCTTCGAGCATTTAATGTTAGGTACATATCATTGTGTTGTTGGAATCCATCGTGAAGGGTTGATTTGGAGCTCCAATCGTCTTGTGTTGCTGGAAGCCTGGAACACACCATTTGTAATTACTCTTGTTCCCTAGTTTTCTGTTTTAATTTGCTTAGGAGGGCCACCCGCCTTCAATTGGACGTGGTGTGTGTCTCCCTCAGTTCATTGCGAACCTTTGGGTCGATTGTGTCCGTCTCCGGCATATTTTTTGCATTAGTAATCCGACATACGAGTCTGGATTTAGACATGCTGTGTGAAGTCTACCCGTGGCGGTAAGCCCGGATCGGTGATGTTTGTGATGTGCATTTGTTATTCATTTGATGAAAAATATTTTGTCAAACATAAATGAACTATCCCAAGCATTGCCGAGGAAAGATCAAGATATTGTAAATGCAATGCATTTCGTAAAATTGTCAAACTATTATTATTAAAGATGAGAAATGATGAAGTCGAGTGGGAAATATTTATGGCCGAAGTCTCAACTTTCTGTAGAAAACATGACATAGAAGTTGTTGATATGGAAGAGAAGTTTATTCAGCAAGGTAGACCAAGATGCAATGCACGTGAGATTACAAATAAACATTATTTCAGGATTGAAATTTTTAATACAGTGCTTGATTGGATGCTAAATGAGTTAAATGATCGCTTTGATGAAGTAAACACAGAATTACTCTTATGTGTTGCTTGGCTAGATCCAAAGGATCATTTTAGTTCTTATGATAAACAAAAATTACTTAATCTTGCTGCATTATATCCGTATGATTTTACGCCAATAGAGTTGCAGTTACTTGAAGTGCAACTTGACATATATATTTTTGATATGTGATCTACATCAACGGACACATTTTCTGATGTTAAAGGAATTAGTGACCTTCTGAAAAAAATGGTGGAATTAAAAAAAGATCATCACTATCAGTTAGTTTTTAGATTATTGAAATTGGTTTACCTCTTACCAGTTGCTACAGCTACTATTGAAAGAACGTTTTCTGCAATGAATATCATAAAGAATCGGTTGCGAAATAGAATGAGGGATGACTGGATGAATGATTGTTTGATTGCTTACATTGAAAAAGAAGTTGTTGATACTATTACAACAAAAACTATTATTTCACGTTTTCAGAGCATGTGTCAACGGAAAGTATCTTGTTGAATTGTAAGTTTTGCAGATATAAACCTTTCTTTTGTAATTTTGTGTTCAATTTGTGATTGTAATATTGTTTTCAATATTTTCTTTGCAAAAAAAAAAAATCGGGAACGCTGCCCCCGAACCCCCGCTCATGGTGCGGTGCCCCCCGAACCCCCAGAATTGACAGTACTTAGATTGTGCTCGTGCGACTTCAAAATCCTAGTTCCGCCACTGCCCGAGAGAGGTTAGTCTCGCTTTTTATAGCTTCTAGCCATATCTTTAAGTGGTCGGGTTGTGGGCATGTGTAGAGGATCTTTTATTGTAAATGGGCTGCAATGTGCCATTTCCATCATTTCATTATATAATGTTGTTTATTGCAACTATTGTGCAATTTAAGCTAGTCACTATTGTGCTCTGCTTCAGGATTATCAGTTTTATCTGTGCATCAGTAGAGTGAGAGTATGAGGCCATGAATCCTTTGCATTTGGGTGGGAAATTCAGCTTGGGTTCACTTGCTAAGATGTATAAGAGTATGAGTTTTGGAATTTTATATACAGAACACTCATAAAATATATCTATTTTTGTTTGTCTGCATATTTATTTATAAACTTGGGTAGCTTGTTTGTCAAATAGCTTTGAAGAGGTATAGGTAGATTTAATAGATGATAAGCCAGAGCGAGAGGCAAAGAGCGAAAGAACTAAGTTGTGTGAACTTGTTGCTGATGCCGAGTGGGAGCGTCAAACTACTATCTCGTTCCAGATTAGTGGAGCGCTCCGCGCATTGATCACTCACCTACTATGGCACTGAAGAGAGCTCCACGGATTATGATTATTCTCACTAGTCTTGGGAAAAATAAATGTTCATGCCCTTTTTTGATTTCCTGCATAGGTGAATCTCCTCTACTAGGAAATGGCATTTTTTGATTCATTAGAACTTTGAGGCGTGGGATTGAAATCTTAGCATGAATCCATTAGAGAATCTAATGTGTGGGTTTGAATTAGGCATGATGCATGAAGTCTCTACATGGTCATAGGCCTAAATCAATAATGCTGATGTGACAATGCATATAGACTTTTCTAGAGTGCATATCAGAGAATGACTAAAGTGAACATAGTGTGGTTGCAAGGTGTACCTTGTAGTAGCGTTAGTTATCAGGATGGGCATTCAATGTTAAATGATTGGAGTCATATTAATCAATTGTTGGACATAAATTTATAATTTAACATTGCCTTCCACCTATAAATAGATGGGAAGATGGAAAGGATCAGCACGATGATGAAAGATATGTTACGAATGTGTGTTTTAGAGTTCGGGAATAGATGATAGGACCACCTTTATATGTCTGAGTTTGCTTACAACAACATTTACCGAGCTAGCATTCAACGACACCATTCGAGACGCTTTATGGTAGAAAGTGTTGTACACCTTTAGCTTAAGTAGAAACGAATGGCAAAACATTTTTGATACGGAAAGACATTGATGATCCAAACACAATGATTCAGGTGATACGCAAGAAATTACTAATTGCCTAAGGCAAACAAAGCACCAATTTGCTTGGTCTTTCAAACTTAGTGGATTGCATAATGTATTCCACATTTAAATAGTGAGGAAAATCATTTGAGAGCTTACTCAAATTGTTGAGGGTGACAAAGTGTTGGTGAACTAAGATTTGATAACCAAGGTTAGACCTATTTGTTTTGAGGATGATGAAGTTCGACAACTTAGAATCATGAGTATAAAGGTGGTGAAGTTCCTCAGGGATAATTATAGTCGTGAGGAATTCTCGTGGGAACGGGAGCAGACCATTAATGAAGAATACCGTGAGTTGTTTCCTCAAGCACTGACGTCGATGTTGAAGCCAAAAACCGCCCCTACACCAGCTTGTGGCAGTAGGGGCTTAGATTCAAGAAAAACTGTTTGTACGGGTACCAAACCATCTTTCTCAAAACTCAAAGCTCGATCTTTAGCTTATTGAATGGAGTTCGCCTCTTTACTTTAGCTCTAGCTCTTTAGTGAAAGTTAGTGAAAGCTAGTGATATATTCTATACAACAAACTTCCTTATCCTTAGTGATGGAGATCGGCTATGGGACTCCTTGGAAAGGCTACTCAACCCCGTGAACAGGGCCCATTACGCTCTTCTCTTTCTCTTGAGACTTTATCAGGCCCCTCTCCGGAAAGGATTCCTATGGTAGTCTAGTTCTCGGCAAAGCTTGAAACCAAAGAAAGAAAAGAGATAGTTGTAGTGCCTTCCGTTTCAAGGCAAGGTTGAAGAAAGACAAAAAACCTAACCGAAGAGATTTTTTGGCCACTAAACTAAGCGCTTTATTATCAACAAAGCGCGACTTGATCTAACCGTTTACTCGCTTCCACACCACAGGCAAGTGAAGTAACTGCGAGCAGCAAGCAGCTCCATTCTTGAAGAAAGGACTGCTCGCTCGTCACTGAATGGTTGAGGTCTTTGTCTCACCATAGATAGATGAACAAGCTCGATCTCCTACTAATGAAATGGATAAGTACAGGATACTAAAACACTAATAATAAGAAATAGTACAGGGTCAGACCAAGGGCTCGCGAACTCCTTGATATATAGAAGGTAGATACCTCCTCTTCATCGAAACGTTACCATAATGAAAGAGATAGTTGTAGGTGTCGGTTACACCCCAAAGTCCGAACTCAACGAGAGTTCGGACTTTGGGGTGTAACCGACACCTATTTTTCCCAAACCTCAAACACAGACTAGTGATAAATGACTAAGAACTGACCAAAGCCTTGTCTGTGAGGTCCCTCCTCTAACCCGAAAGTTCTCTGAGTACTTCCCCTCCAAAACCAATTGCTGAACTAGGAATACCTCAAAAAACTCTAGAAGGAAAAATGAGAGTATCAGAAAAAATTGCTTTCTGAGGTATCCCGTGGGTTTATTTATAGATTTTCAATATCTGGTCTACAAAAAACGTAATTTTGTTGCCCTAAAATTACTAAAATGCCCCTGGGTTGGTCTGCCAATAGTCAAACTTCGCTGTTCTGAGGGGCTAAATGCAGACCCAGTGGTATTTAAGTAATTTCAGGTCTGGGTCTCATCTGGCGGAAGCTCTTCCTGCTGAGCTCTGTGGGAACCCTGCTCGTTTTGAGCGCGAGCCTTCTGCCTACCCCGGGCGGGAACCAAAAGACTGAAGGGACGTTGAGTGGAGAAGCATCACTCAACGCCGAAGGATGATGGGCTTCTACCAACCTGAGGCGCGAGCCCCTGTGCCTGCCCAGGGCAGGAGCCTTTCCACCCGCCCTGGTTCAGCTATGGCCTAAACCTAAAACTTGCACAACAAAAATAACTGAAGTCTAAGGCTCAGTTAGACGAATTAGAGTTCGACGAGTAGCGCTCGACGAATGGGCGTTACTCGACCCCTGGGCAAGAGCCTTCTCGCCTACTTACGGAGAGATCTCTCTCGTCCGCTTTCTTATCTGATCCAATTTCAAGCCCAAAGCTAGCCCAATCTGGGTCCTCAGGGCATCTTGGTCCCACCCGGCGAATATGGAGTTGTGCACAATCCACGCTATTTGAGAGGTAGCCTTGCGCTCGGAAAGACACGTCCAACCCCTAACATTCGGTGGGTGCTTGTTGACCTGACAGGAAATCTTTCTACGGACCCTACCTTTGTCTTATATATACACCGCTGAGTTTGTTTCTCAGGTCATCCCCGTCATCATTACTCTCTGCTTGAGCTTCTGCAAGGCCATGAAAATGCGTCCCAAGTGTATCAAAAATTCGCTCTCACAAGAACTTCTGGCTCGTCTTGTCACGGCCCAGGCGCGGGCTCGCGCCAACTGCGCCAAAGTTGCTCCTTGGCTGATGGGCAAGAGGCCAGCTGGTGGGAAGCCAACTGGCGAGAAGCCAAGTGACGAGAACTCCCGCCCAAAGAAAAAGAAGAAGGCCAAGTCGGTCAGGCGAGACCGCTTAAAAGAGAACCAAGCCTCACCCACCCCGACTCCTAACCGCGATGAGAACCCTTCTTCCATGCCGAAGGTACTTTCCTCGCCTTACCCATTAACGCGGATTGTTAAAGAGTTGGAACGGAGTTGCGTACTGATGTATCGCTATTCTCGCAGGGGACGGTGTCGTTAGATGTCACCGACTTTCTACTGGCGGATACAGAGGCGACCCACCTTTTCAATGAGGATCTATCGTCAGTCTCGGGGGCTGCATCGCCAGTTTCGGGGATGCCCCTCCGACTACCCCGACCGATCCCCTAAGCTCTCCTGGTATTTATCCATTTCACTGGTCTGGCTTCCACTTTAAATGATTTGTTTCTCCCTTCCGCTGACCTGACCTCTCGCAACACCTATTCTTGGGAGCCCGAACCTCATTGGTCAGGGGCCTAGGATTTCTCCTCCCAAAAATCTTACCAATCTGGCGCCCGATCCCGCCCTCCCCGTCGGAGGGGTCGTCTCGGATCCATCTGCACCTACGACGGGATCCCAACCCTCGGCGAGAGAGGGCGTCTTTGTTCCTCCACTGGGCGAGACAGAGACCTTGGAGCACAGGACGTTTCGTCCAGGCCGGGGCAAGCCGCTTCATCTGCTCTTCAGGAAAAGTTCAGAGAGCCAGCCCGGCCCTTCTCTCCAGCTATCGGGGGAGGGTACCCATCGCTCTTTGGGTATACGAGAACCTTCCAGTTTTTCTTTCACTCCCCTCCTGATCTGACTAAAATCCTCCCTCCAGATCCGAAGGAGTAAGAGACGGAAGGTGAAGAATATGAAGATGAAGAAGAAGAAAACGGGGAAGACTCGCCCCTCCCCACCTCTGGCGAGATGGAGGACTTTCTCGAGGCCTCCGGGAGCGGTAAGGCGCGGAGGCAGAGGATTGAGACGATCCTTTCGATGCTCGCGCGGGGGCAGCGAGCCAACTCAGCGGCGGTGAAGAGAATCCACAGGATGATGGAGCGGCGGCTGGCGATCGTCGAGCGGGACTGCGCCTACCTCATTGGCGGAGCGGAGCCCAGGACATGCTTTCCGCTGAGACCTCCCCAGGAAGATGCGTTGCGCGGGTTCGAGATCGGCTCCGTCTGGCCAACCAGGGGCTGACAGTCCTGATGGCCCTCTTCGATCCGCGAGTGCCTCCGAGGTCTGGCAGGCGAGGTCTGGGTCGTTGGCGATGAGAGCCGTACTGAGCCCTGCGGGGCTAGCTTCTTCTTTACCCACCGCCTCAGCTTACAATTCCCACTTTGTACCCCTTGCACCTCACGACGACAAATAATTATTATTTATTATCATTACTATTTCGCGACTCTCGCCCAACGAGAGCCCCTCTATGTCTGAGCTTTTTTTGTATATGTTTTATGCTTTCATATCCGATGCTTTGTGAATGCTTGACTCTCGCGCCGTGCTCAACACTTATTGCCCGCTGCGAATGTTTGCTTTTACCCTAGCCCTTCCTGGAGGTTCTCGCTTTCTGTAGGTCCAAGGAGAGTTGACGAGGCATGATGGAAATCGAGGAGTCACAAACAGATGGCGAGGTTACAGGTTTATATCAAAACTATGTGCATCCTAATCCAAAGCATGCTAATGGAAGCTTTAAAGTTATTTGAACTCAACTCATTTGAATGTCCACAATAAATAAACCAGCATTTATATATAACATCACAAAGGAATGTATACAAAATACACAACAAGTCTGGCCTTAAGGCCTTACAGTTAAGCTTGACAGGTGTGGATTACAAACATCGGCACGCAGGCCGGCCATACATGAAAATCATAAAATTCTTCATTCGGCCTTCGAGGGCCAGCAGCAGCAGCAAGGGCTTCAGCCCACTATTTTCCACTCGGCTCTCCAGCACCTGCATGGGGACAATCCACCGCAATGGTGGTAAACAAGACAACGGTCAACATTCAACTGACCAATTTATAGCGACCCTACCCATTACCCGGGGCAGTGGTATTCCTTCCCTGCAAGCATAACAGTTCACAAGCAGATATATCACAAGATGAGCATTCACACACCAACAACATATCACAAACGTCGACCACACGGCCAGATGTTTCGTGCACTCAGGGCACATTTTCGGTGTACTAGAAAACCAGGGTCCCACCACCGTTCCCAACGGCAAACTTGAGTGTTGCGCTCCACGGCCTACAGTCGTAGACTTTAGTCTTAATGACACGTAAACCTAAGACTCTTATTATGTGAACCTGACGAACGCCAATATCTTAGGCACTCATGTCAGACAACCATAACGCGAATACAGTTCAGCCCTTGCCCGTTGCTTAAATCGTCAGTTCAATGAATAGACTGACGCGGGTCGGCATCCCCTTGTCTGTTCGGCACGAAGCCTTTTTAAGAGCTCACATAACTCACAATATCCACACTATCCCCTAAGTACTGGCTTCACAATCACAGGTTAGCTAGAAGCCATCGCCAGCGACACTCACTATCGCCCAGCATTCGCGACAGAACTCTCTTTCCGTCCCCAGCCTTAATCTTATCTGGACCAACCATCCAGATATATTTGCAGTCACCAGCAGTGTCAGAAACACTGGTCTTTCATAGCATACACTACATGCACTTTGCGGGTCTTTTCCTCGAATTCCACTCCAGTACTTCTTGATACTGCCCTTCACAGGCACAACCCACCGACTCCACAAAATACTCGTTTATACGCAGAGTCTTCTCCGGTGCGCAAAATAAGACATCATCAATCCAGACCAACCTGTCCAGATGGGCTTCACATAGTATGCATATTTTGTACTACACATTTCCGGATTTATATGCAAGACTCACTGGGGATTTCATGAATCAACCCAAAGGAACTCCCTCGATTTTCCACCTTTTGGTGGAGGATTCCATGCATATGCCAAAAGAAGAACTTCACTTGTTTAAGAAGAAAGATCGTTACCCTTGAAGATCTTTTTGGAGCCATGACAAAGTGTTTCTACTCGGACGGAAATGATCGTCCCACTTTCCTCTTCGCAACCTCGCTTTGGCTTTAGATTCCATCCCCAAAACCTCCTTTAGCAGCACAACTAGAGCACTCAAACCCTAATAGCCGAGAGGGTCTGCTCCAGAACTCAGGAAGAAAGAGAATAGACAAAGGAAATAATGATTTCCAGTTTCCATTCAGTACAGATAAGACATAGGTTATCTTCCAGCCACACGATTTCTTCCCCTCAAAACACATCAACGGTTCGGGATTGAAGTTGAAAAGTCAACCACCGCTCAGTGGCCACACACCAGCCACCTGACACGAGACACTGCTCAGCCATATCCATATTTTCGACAATTCATCGAACGGGACAATTTCCGTCGAACGAAATTCGTCGAATGGGCCAATTTCGTCGAGCTCCGCTCGACGATGTCGTCGAGCTCCGCTCGACGATGACGTCGAGCTCCGCTCGACGATGACGTCGAGCTCCGCTCGACGATTTCTCGCCCAGCCAGGCCAACTCTTTGCATGTTACATTTTGGGGTGTTACAACACTCCCCTCCTAACAAAAATTTTGTCCCGAAATTTGGATACCGCAACAGAACACAGTAGCCAATAGGTTATAACATCACTTTTCTTCAACAAAAATTTGTTACAATATTTTATGTTCTGTCCAAAATAAAACAAAAATTGTTATACCAGTTTAGGCAAACAATTCGGGAAATTCAGCACGCATGTTTGCTCCCGCTCTCATGTTAGCTCCTCACTGCCACAATTGTCTCACCGGACTTTGACCATCTCTATTGTCTTGTTCCGCAGCTGCTTATCCGCTTTATCTTTGATCTGAATGGGCCTAACCTTCGTTGTTAGCCCAGATTTGACCGGTACGCGATCATTCGCAATTACTTGAGCTGGATCCTTTATGGATTTTCAAAGCAATGAGATGTGGAACACATCATGCAATCCACTCAATTATGTCAAAAGAGCTAGCCGATAGGCAATTTCATCAACTCGTTCCACCACTTCAAACGGACCAAGATATCTTGGGCTCAGCTTTTTCAAGCGTCGAATCCTAAATACGCCCTTGAATGGTTTGATCTTTAAGTAGACTCACTCGCCAACCGCAAACTCCACGTTTCGGTGCTTGGCGTTGTAATATTTCGCTTGTCTATCTTGGGCTATTAATAGCCTCTCCCGGATAGAGCATATTGTCGAATTCGCCTCTTCGACTTTCTTACGCTTATATAATTTAGATTCGCCTGTTTCCGCCCAAGCTAATGGTGTACGACATTTCCTTCCATATAAAGCTTCAAACGGTGTCATATTTATGCTAGCTTGATAGCTATTATTGTAGGCGAATTCCACCATATAAAGATGATCTTCCCATCTTTTTCCAAAATCCAAGGCGCACATTTGGAGCATGTCCTCCATCGTTCTTTTGGTCCTCTTAGTTTGGCCATTCGTTTGTGTATGAAAGGTCGTACTATATGTTAATCTTGTTCCCAATAATTTATGGATGAGTCTCCAATCATTCGAAGTAAAACGCTCGTCTTGATCACTTACGATGCTACGGGGCACACCGTGCAATCGTACGATTTGCTCAACATAAAGCTTAGACAAGACTTCCACTGAATCGTCCCTCTTATTCGGAATGAAGTGAGCCACTTTAGTTAACCGGTTCACGATTACCCAAATCAAATCGTTACCGCGCTGAGAACTCGGCAAATCGTGCACGAAATCCATCGAAATATCATGAAACTTCCATTCCAGAATAAGTAGCGACTTCAGGAAACCTCCGGGCTTCTGGCATTCAACATTTACTAAGGCACAGGTCTGACATTTAGCCACATAATGTGCGATGTCCTTTTTCAAACCCGGCCATCAGAACAGCTTTTTCATGTCTGTGTACATCTTTGTGCTCCCTGGATAAATTGAGTATTTTGTAAAGTGAGCCGCATACATCAATTCTTCTCTTAGCCTACCCATACTTGGGACGCACAACCGACCATCTTTCCGCAAGAGGCCGTCATCACAGGAGAATTGGTCATTTGACTCATCTGCTGCATAGCGTTGCAAACTTGCATCAAGTTCCGTTGCTCGACGAACCCTGTCCGCAAGGTCATACTGTACCTCCATCCAGTTCCAGTATGCATTTGCTGTGGAATTCTTGTCAACACAAGAAATCTCTAACGCTTCCAACTCCTGGATCAGACGTTCATCATGCATCTGCAACCAATTTGCCCTTGTTGGAGTCCTACGACCCAGGGCATCTGCGACAACGTTTCCTTTTTCGGGAGTATAATGAATATCAAAGTTATAGTCCCCGAGGAACTCCATCCACCTTCGTTGTCGCATATTGAGATCCTTTTGATCCAAAAGGTACTTTAGGCTCTTGTGGTCCGTGAATATATCCACCTTCACGCCATATAGATAGTGACACCACAATTTAAGTGCAAAAATCACCGCCGCCAACTCCAAGTCGTGGACGGGATAGTTTCGCTCATGCACTTTCAACTGGCGTGAGCCATAAGCGATCACCTTTCCAAACTGAAGAAGAACGCAGTCTAAGCCGCTCCCTGAGGCATCACTATAGATCTCATAGCCGTCTGTACCACATGGCGACATCAAAACGGGCGTCGTGGTCAAACGACTCTTTAGCTCTTCAAAAGCTTGCGCGCACTCCGGCGTCCAAACGAACTTCTGATCCTTCCTCGTTAATGTGGTAAGAGGCAAAGCGATCCGTGAGAAGTTTTCTACAAAACGTCTGTAGTAGCCCGCCAGTCCAAGGAAACTCCTGACTTCGGCCACCGAAGACAACATCGGCCACTCCCGTACGGATCTTATCTTTGACGGATCCACCGCAATGCCCTCTCTACTCACCACATGACCAAGAAAATCCACCGACGATAGTTAGAACTCACACTTGGAGAACTTGACATAGAGCTTATTTCTCCTCAAGGTGTACAACACCATCCGTAAATGGTTCGCATGATATTCTTCCGATTGAGAGTACACCAAGATGTCATCGATGAAGACGATTACAAATAAATCTAAGTACTCTCTAAAAGTGCGATGCATTAAGTCCATGAACACCGATGACGCATTACATAGCCCAAACGACATTACAGTGAACTCGTAATGACCGTAGCATGTTCCAAACGCTGTCTTGGGAATGTCACCTTCCCGAATCAGCAACTGGTAGTAGCCAGATTTCAAATCAAGCTTTGAATATACTATCGATCCAGCCAGTTGATCAAATAAGTCATCTATCCGTGGAATCAGATATTTGTTTTTCTCCGTCAACTTGTTCAATTCTCGGTAGTCGATACACAACCGCAGGCTACCATCCTTCTTTTTCACAAAGAGAACAAGTGCGCTCCAAGGTGACATACTTGGACGTATATAACCCTGTTCCAACAACTCTTGTAGTTGAACTTTCAATTTCGCCATTTCCTTTGGCGCTACACGATATGGCGAGTGGGCCACAGGTTTTGCACCTGACACCAACTCAATCGAGAAATCAATCTCCTGTTGTGATGGTAACCCCAAAAGCTCCGTCAGAAACACATCAACAAACTTCGAAACAATCAGAACATCACGCACACTGGCCTTTGGCTCAATAACCTGAATAAGCCTAAAGAATAACTCTGAGCCCTTTCGAACAACATTGACAACTTGGAGGGCAGACATCAAGATCTCGCTCGCTCCTCGCATACCAGCGAATTTAGTCTCAAGCTCGGTATTCTGGCCTAGTGTGATCTCCTTTGAATTGCAATCAATAGAGGCACGCTGCTCCGAGAGCCAGTCCATACCAAAGATCACATCAAATTCAGATATCGATAGCACAGATGCGTTCAGGCAGAAATCCCGACTTCCTATTTGTACTTCCACATAACAGGTCCTATTCGCAAGCATCACACATCTGTTTGGTAACAACACTTTCACACTATCTGTCGTCATATGACTAGGTACTCTGATTCGTGCTACGAAGTCCGCAGACAGAAATGAATGCGAAGCACCCGTATCAAATAGTGCTCTCGCCCGACGGTCCCGAATTAGGTCAAAGCCTAAGACAAACACATCATACACAAGATAAATACAAGGTATGAAGTATGAAAAGTAAGCAATCAATAACTTAGATCGTTGCCTGTGACGACGTCACTTTGCTTTATGGCCTCCTGCTGGTTAAGATTATACATTCGGGGCTGCGTCTGGGATGCGGAGGACTCCACCACTGCCTTTCCCTTATCAGTATATGACGCTCCTGTCTTCTTTTCAAACTTTGATGGACCAACCCGACAGTCACGGGATATATGTCTCACTCTACCACATGTATAGCAGGTCTGATACTCTTGCCTCGAAGTTGCTCTAAGTGTAACACTCGAGAGAGCATGTGTAGAAGACTTGGATCTCTTACCCCATTTCCTTCCATAGTTTGATTTCCCTGAGTGCGACACTTTGAACTCAGACTTTCTCACAGCCAAGTCCCTTTTTCCTTGCACCCGCTTCATATCTTTTTCCAACGCACACGCCATATCCACCAACGCTTGAAACCCCTGGTTCACCGAACTCGAAAGTAGGAATCGAAACTCATCCCTCAACCCTTCGTAAAACTGATTGGTTTTACGTTATTCATTAGCGAAGATAGACCCCGCATAGCGTCTCAACTGTGTAAACTCATGAAGGTAGGTGTCAACACTACTTTCTCCCCGAGTTAGACGCTGGAACTCATTTTCCATGGCGATGCGCTGTGCTGCTAGAAAATGCTTTGCCAAGAACAATCTCGAAAACTCATCTATCGAGACTTCTGTTAATTGTCTGCCCGCTAAGTGGTGCAACTCTATCTCTTCCCACCATAGCAGGGTCTCTCCTTCCAACAAGAAGGTGGCTAAGGTGACTTTATTTTCTTCCTCCATCCTTATCGCTGTCAATATTCTCTTGACGCGGGACAACCAATCCTCCGCCTGTATTGGGGATCCCACACCCGTAAACGTAGGAGGATTGAAGCTCATAAACTACTTCAACTGTTGTTCAGCTGCTCGAGGATCAACAACAGCCTCCACAGGTTCTGGCCGCACACCAACCTATTCTGGCACCATTGCAGGTTGCGCCTGCCCAGTAGGCTGTGCATGAATCATTGCAAACAACGCCTCAATAACTAAACGTACTATTTCCACAGAAGGAGGAGGTGTAGGAACCTCAACTGGTGTCGCACTCTCATCCGAACGTTAGGGCTCAGACTGCCTAGCACCACTTCGAGTCACCTATAGGTGGACAAGACACACTTTAACAACTTTGCACAAGTAAGAACAACAAAATAGGAACGCGCAGGTTCCTCAAACAGGTGTATTTGCATTCCTTAGTGGACATTCTTGAGTTCATTTACGGCTAAAGCGGGTCGCACTTACACGTGCTCGCCACCCCACAAAAGAATTCGACCACGAATTCGAAAGAGGAAGACCGAGACAAGCTTATACCAAATTATAACGCCTCCATCCGTTACATGACATATAATAGAAGGTCCGGCCAGGGCCCCACACCATATATCACAAACATATGGCGAGGTTACATGTTTATATCAAAACTACACACATCCTAATCTAGAGCGTGCTAACAGAAGCTTTAAAGTTATTTGAACTCAACTCATTTGAATGTCCACAATATATAAACCAGCATTTATATATAACACCACAAAGGAATGTATACAAAATACACAACAAGTCTGGCCTTAAGGCCTTACAGTTAAGCTTGACAGGTGTGGATTACAAACATCGGCACGCAGGCCGACCATACATGAAAATCATAAAATTTTTCATTCGGCCTTCGAGGGCCAGCAGCAGCAAGGGCTTCAACCCACTATTTTCCACTCGGCACTTCAGCACCTGCATGGGGACAATCCACCGCAATGGTGGTAAACAAGACAACGGTCAACATTCAACTAACCAATTTATAGCGACCCTACCCATTACCCTGGGCAGTGGTATTCCTTCCCTGCAGACATAAAAATTCACAAGCAGATATATCACAAGATGTGCACTCACGCACCATCAACATATCACAAATATCGACCACACGGCCAGATGTTTCGTGCACTCAGGACACATTTTCGGTGTACCGGAAAACCAGGGTCCCACCACCGTTCCCAACGACAAACTTGAGTATTGCGCTCCACGACTTACATCCGGAGACTTTAGTCTTAATGGCGCGCAAGCCTAAGACTCTCATTATATGAATCTAACGAACACCAATATCTCAGGCACTCATGTCAGACAACCATAATGCGAATACATGTCAGACAACCATAACGCATATACAGTTCAGCCCTTGCTCGTTGCTCAAATCGTTATTTCAATGACTAGACTGATGCGGGTTGACATCCCCTTGTCTGTTCGGCACGAAGCCTTTTTAAGAGCTCACGTAGCTCACAATAGCCACACTGTCCCTTAAGGACTGGCTTCACAATCATATGTTAGCTAGGAGCCATCGCCAGCGACACTCACTATTGCCCAGCGTTAGCGATAGAACTCTCTTTCCATCGCCAGCCTTAACCTTATCTGGACCAACCATCCAGAAATCCCTGCAGTCACCTGCAGTGCCAAAAATACTGATCTTTCATAACATACAGTACATGCACTTTGCAGGTCTTTTCCTGGAATTCCACTCCAGTACTTCCTGCTACTGCCCTTCACAGGTACAACCCACCGACTCCACAAAAATATCTGTTTATACGCGGAGTCTTCTCCGGTGCACAAAATAAAACATCACCAATCCAGACCAACCTGCCCAGATGGGCTTCACACAGTATGTTTATTACATACTACACATTTCCTGATCAATATGCAAGACTCACTGGGGATTTCATGAATCAACCCAAAGGAACTCCCTCGACTTTCCATGACCTTTTGGTGAGGGATTCCATGCATATGCCAAAATAAGGACTTCACTTGTCCAAGAATAAAGATCGTTACACTTGAATATCTTTTTGGAGTCATGGCAAAGTGTTTCTACTCGGACGGAAATGATCGCCGCACTTTCCTCTTTGCAACCACGCTTTGGCTTTAGATTCCAACCCCCAAACCTCCTTCAACAGCACAACTAGAGCACTCAAACTCTAATAGCCGAAAGGGCCTGCTCCAGAACTCGGGAAGAAAGAGAATAGACAAAGGAAATAATGATTTCCAATTTCCATTCTCTACAGATAAGGCATCGGTTATCTTCCAGCCACACGATTTCTTCCCCTCAAAACACATCAACGGCTCAGGATTGAAGCTAAAAAGTCAACCATCGCTCAGTGGACGCACACCAGCCACCTGACACGAGACACCGCTCGACCATATCTTCCCCTCAAAACACATCAATGGGATAATTTTCGTCGAACATGCTAATTTCGTCGAGCTCTGCTCGACGATTTCGCAGCCAGGCCAACTCTTTGCCTGTAACAACTTCCTTCTGCACCCCGAGAACCTAAACAATGGTCCATCCGAGGCTAGAACTCTTCGAGCCTCCACCTTCATCGCGTCAAAGGCTTTCTTGAAGATTACATTCACGGTGCTCTCGTTGTCTACTAGAATCCTGGAGACCGTGAAATTCTCTATCGCCGTCTGGATCACCAAGGCGTCATAGAACAGGTCTTCGTAGTCACGCATGTCCTTCACTGAGAAAGTGATTTTTTCCTCCTGTAGGGGGTTTGGGAGGTCAAGGCGTGCTCCTTCGATACATGGTTTAGAAGCTCCCCTTACGAGTGGCTTCGATCCCCACACCCCCATGGATCACCCTGATCCCTCCTCGGGCTCCCACGTCCACCCGGTCTTCACATCTATCCTCTCCTCCTCCTTGCAAAACTTCCTCAATCCTCACGGGCGGCTGCTGTTGGACCTGACCCCTGGCCGCTCTCATCTCCAGAAACTCCGGGCAGGTGGCCGCTGCATGACCCACCTCCTGGTGAAAGTCACAGAAGGGCAACGCCACCCCGCCTTCTCTCCTCCTCGCTCCTCCCCGAGCTCCTCTCCTTAATCCTCTTCCCCTCACTATCTTCATAGCTTCTTGCTGCGACGAGAGGGGGTCCCTCTGTCCTTACCTCCAGGCCAGCTAGTTGAACCTCATTTGCTCGCGGTTGTTGTCCCTTCCTTGGAAGCCACCACCCTACCCCTGAGGGTGACCTTCCTGGGGCCTCCAGCCCAACCTGTTGTTCGGCTCTCGCGGCCCCTAACCTTGTTGCTGCCCCTGCCCTCGGGGTTCCTCTCTCATTCTCTGCTCTCTCTGCCTCTTTTCTCCAGATTCCTTCCCATCATCCTCTACCAACTTGGCCAACTTCTTCGCAAACGCCAGATTGGCCACCTAGATCTTGATTTCCTTCGCTGCCCTCTCCATCAGCTCCTCGAAGGAGAGGGGGAAATCTCTTCAGCTCCATGCTAAAGAAGCTGGACCTCAGCCCAAGGGTGAAGGCATGCATCACTGTATATCCCGACATCTCCTGAACCTGCAGAATCTCCTCCTGGAACCTATCAACATAGTGTCCCAACGTCTCCTCTGGCCTATGCTTGATGACAAACAAGCACTCTGCTCCATTCTTCCTCTTCTTGGACGCTGAGAACCTTAGCAAGAACCTGCATCGTAGATCCTCGAATCAGTAGATCGAACCCGCAGGAAACTGATAGAACCAGTCCCTGGCCTTCTCCTTCAGAGTGATGACGAAGAGCCTACACTTGAAGGCATCCGACCTTTGTCTTAAGGAGACGACATCTTCAAACCACTACACATGCTGTGTGGGGTCGTCCCTCCCCGTATAATAGGTCATGTCTGGCTCCCGGAATCCCTCCGGAATCGGAGCTGAGATGATGATCTCACTGAAGGGGCTCCTACCCCCTGCCTGCTGAAAGGGTTCGTCGCGCGACCTCGGCTCGCTTGCCCTGTCTGAACTGGTCTGTCCCGAGAACAACTCCCGCCAGGGGACATCCCTTTTTGCAGGCTCTGCCGGAACCTCCTTCCCGGGGCGCTGCCCGGGAGCGTTTTCGCACAATGATGGGGCGGGAACCACCGGGACTTGAGGCATTGCCCACTTGCTCCTTGCCGAGAAGGCCAAGTGGATGGTCTGGAGGACTTCCCGCCTGAAGTCTTCCAGCATCCCCAAAGTCACCCCACTTCCCCAATAGGGAGACCCCCCGAGCCAGCTCCTTCTCTTTCATCCCGAGCCATGAGACTTAACTTGGGATTTTCTCGTGTCAGCTACGGTCCACGCTCACCGCACTAGAAATGTTGAAGCCAAAAACTGGCCTCAATGAGAGTTCAGACCTTGGGGTGTAACTGACACCTATTTCTCTCAAACCTCAACCCCAGACTAGTGATAAAGGACTAAGAACAGACCCAAAACCTCAGCTACGAGGTCCCTCCTCTAACCCGAAAGTTCTCTAAGCACTTCCCCTTTAAAGCCAATTGTTGAGCTAGAAGTATCTCAAAAAGTTTTAGAAGGAAAAATGAGAGTATCAGAAAAATCTGCCTTATGAGGTATCATGTGAGTCTTTTATAGATTTTTAATAGCTGGTCTGCAAAAAACATAATTTTGCGGCCCTAAAATTACTAAAATGCCCCTGGGTTGGTCTGCCAACAGCCAAACTCCGCTATTCTGAGGGGCTAAATGCAGACCCAGGGGTATTTAGGTAATTTCAGGTCTGGGTCTCATTTGGCGGAAGCTCTTCCTGCTGAGCTCTGCAGGAACCTTGCACATTCTGAGAGCGAGCCTTCCCGCCTACCCCGGGCGGGAACCAAAAGACTGATGGGGCGTTGAGTGGAGAAGCTGCACTCAATGCCGAGGGCTGATGGGCTTCTGCCAATCTGAGGCGCGAGCCCCTGCGCCTGCCCAGGGCGGGAGCCTTTCCACCCGCCCTGGTTCAGCTATGGCCTAAACCAAAAACCTGCTCGACAAAAATAACTTAAGTTGAAGGCACAATTCGACGAATTAGAGTTCAACGAGTAGAGCTCAACGAACGGGCGTTACTCGACCCCTGGACGAGAGCCTTCCCGCCTACTTACGACGAGATCTCTCTCGACCGCTTCTTATCTGATCCAATTTCAAGCCCAAAGCTAGACCAATCTGGGTCCTCAGGGCATCTTGGTCCCACCCAGCGAATATGGGGTTGTACAGCCGATGAGATCCCTCTTAAAAAGAATGGGTGTGCACATAACCACACCCCCATGATCTCCATCACAATTAGTGGGATCAGGGTGGGACTGCGCGTGCGATCGCCGCGTCTGATCCCCTCACACGTCAATCTCATCATGCATAACATCAGAACCATCTGCGCACGCCGAAGGGGGCGGCCAAGCCGGCCGTCGGCGCGCGACCGAAGGGGTAGCTAGGGTGGGTTGGTTGCCGACTGAGCCGACAACCCCTCCTCGGCTGCCGGAGCGCGGCCGAAGGGGCGGCCAGGCCGCCCGCCCTTCCTCGGCCGCCGGTGTGCGACCGAATGGGCGGCCGAGCCAGCCGCCTCTCCTTGGCCGCCGGCGAGCGACCGAATGGACGGGCGAGCCAGCCGCCTCTCCTTGGCCGCCGGCGAGCGACCGAGGAAGCGGCCAAGCCGGACGCCCCTCCTCGGCCGTCGGCGCGAGGCCGAAGGTGCAGCCAGGCCGACAGCCCCTCCTCGGCCGCATGCGCGAGGCCAAGGTAATGGCCGGCCATCCCATCTCAGTCCTCGGCTTAGTTTCCGTGCGCTCTCTCGACCATCAGCGACGGTCTCCCTCCTCGTCGGCAAGTTCGCTGGCAAGTTCGCGGCCGCCCATGGGAGCCCGTCCCCGCCCTCCGATCTTTTCATATCATTTTCTGTCATCTGATTCACGTGTAACCACCCACTAACCGCCAGGTTAGTGGGGGAATTTTATTATTAATTTAATTGCTCTGCGGGTAGCAAAAATAAATGATCATAATATGTGCTCCTAAATTATAGCAAAAGTACTTATAATGGTGTTTATGGTGTGCGAATAGCTGCATAGCGACCATAACCACCTCCTGGATGTTATAAAAGAAGCCTCAAGCCTCCTCATTTCTCACTTTTTTTCCTACGAGCTTTCTTCTTCCTCAGGCCGAAGCTCTGCCATATTCCTCTTACGAGCAGCACTCAGGCCACTTTCAAGCCACTCCCGAGCCACATTAAAGTCATGTCCAAGCCACGTTAAAGCCACCTGACGAAGCCCGATCTCTCCGCTTTTGGGAGGCCTTCGGGACAGCAAATTCAAGAGCCACGCTCCCGTGTTCAGTACCAGCGTGACACCTCAAAGAGCCTGTCACCGCAAAGAGCATTTTGTAACAAATGTCGAGCGCGACGGTCTGTCGTCCGCCGAGCGCTAAGTGTTCTCTCATCTCTAGATTGTAACGAGTAACAGTCTGTCGCCCTCGATTCTACAAACCAACTGTAATCGCAAGCAAGCAGTGGACTTTGACCGGCACAGATCCAGTCACATTGTTTTTTACCCAGTTGAGAAGTTTTTCAACGTTAAAACTTTGTGTGTACAATCGACTCATCTCATTGACTGTGTGCGCGCTCGACCGTTCCGAGAGCTAAGGCGGTATAGATTATTCCGGCCCGACCGGGATGTCGAGCTAGGCCGCAACAAGCATTATAAATATGAATGCGAATATGATTGTTACTATTGGGACCTACAAGCATGTTGTTTGTAAATTTCAGGATAAAAATTCATTTATGGAGGGGAGGATTGTAATACTCTGATTTTCAGTATTAATTATTGGGTTGAACCCATGATTTTGAGTAACACTTGATAGATGTTGTAGTTACTAAATAAATACTGAACAAAAAATGAAGAGTTGGGAGAACGCCCTATTTGGATGTGGAAGGATCTTGACCGAATAAGATTCGATCGGCGATCACTAACTGTTGGGTTCGATCAGCGTTTGACAATCATCAACCACTGGAACCAATTTGAGATAGTCGACTGGTGTTTGTCGACTGAAATTTCGATCAATGATCGTTGACCAAAAAGTCGATCAGTGTTGTTGACCGAAAGGCCGATCAACGATCGTCGACCGAGAGAACCGATTCGCAATCATTGTCTGAGTTGGGTCCGATCGTTGAATGATTGGGAAGCTAAAATGCGACGGGCTCAGTGAGATGAAATGAAGTATGTTCACTGGATTGAGACCGTGGATCTAAAGAAAAGTTAAACCGACGACCAGGGACTCTTCCTGAGAATTAATTGGGTTAGTATAGGGAGATACATAATTCTCTTTTCCAAAGTTCTGGAAACCGAAAGCTAAAGAGGGCTCCAAGGGTCCAAGTCGGAGCATAAAGGGATGGTCTCATTCCAAATCCATGAAAGACTCCACACATTGATCACTCATTTCCCACTACGACACTAAAGAGGGCTCCAAGGGTAATGACTCTTCTCTCAGTCTTAGGACCGATAAATGATCATGTCTTCGGTTTCTTGTATATATGAGTCTCCCCTACTAATTAGTGGAGAACATGACCTCCTATGGTTTGGTAGAACCCCTAGACGTGGGATTGTGATCTCAACATGAATACATTAGATATTCTGACATTAAAGTTCAGATTAGAAATGATGTGTGAAGCATACGCATGGCCATAGACCCATATCAATGATGATGATGTGTAACGACTTAGTTTTAAATAAAATCTTAGCTGGGGTGCAAATAGTTGAGAGCGGAGTGCGTATAGCAACTTCAATTAAGGTTTAAATAAATGTGATTGTTAACCGCAACCAGTTTTTGGCTAGTCGCACCCCAAAATTTTCTAATTTTTTGCGTCCTTTTGAAATACATCTTGTACATGCAATTTCAGGAAAAGTGTTCAACACAAAAGTTGCAGATCTCGACGATATCTACAACTTTCGTGTTGAACACTTTTCCTGAAATTGCATGTACAAGACGTATTTCTGAAAGGCGCAAAACCTGAGCATATTTTCAAAGTATGTCTTGTACATTCATTTTTAGGAAAAGTGATCAACACGAAAGTTGTAGATCTCGACGAGATTTACAACTTTTGTGTTGAGCACTTTTCCTAATATTGCATGTACAAGACGTATTTCGAAAAGACGCGAAAAATTATGAAATTTTGGGGTGCGACTAGCTAATAACGGACTGCGTTTAAACCCTCGCTCTATTCTCAGTACCCGATCCCCTTTCTTGCGTGATCCCGCCATCTAGCAACTTCTCCCATCTCCCTCTCATTCTAGTTTGCACAGTCCGCCACTCCTTGCTCCATCAGCGATTAAGAAAGTGAAAGCTAGCGAGCCTTTTGCCGAAACTCCCTTTACCGCCGACGGTGAGGCAGATGATTAGAGAGGCTATCGCCCGTTTCTCGGCTTCTCCAGCGCTGTCTTCTAGGAGTAAATAGGTTATTTTTCTCCGTGCCATCAAAGGAAAATGAGTATTGTCGTGATCTCCCTTTTTTTTGTTTTTCTATCTTGGCCAAAACTTGCAAGGTTTGGAGTTTCCTTCACTAAGACTCCCTTATCGAGTATAGCTCGATTGATTGAGGGCAGCTAGGGATCTTCATGTCGAGCCCCTTACTAAGCGAAGTTCGGCCGACCTTGAAGGAATATCCTTCCATAGTCTTTACTACTAGCTGTACGAAGAAGAAGCTTTGTTGTGAGCTTGCGTTGCCATTTATAAAATCAAACCTTCGAGTGGAGACAGGCAGCCACCGCAATCGTGCTCTGTCAAATTGGTGCGAGCTCTGAAGTCTTTGAAACCCTTGTCAAGGGTAACTACTCTTTTTTCCCAGTCTTGAGATCGTTGTTGCTACATTTATGTGCTTACATTTAATTTTGTGCAATGAGTGTCCCCTCACGCCATTTTGATTGAGCATGGGGACTCGGCCAGACCGTGATATTGCGACCCCGACATATGTTTTTGTGTGATTTGCACGCAGAGTCCCTCTCCCGCTACGCGGTGGAGAGCGAGGGACTCTGCTATGGCGTGTGATTGCGGCCCCGATGTAACTTTTTGTTTCTTTTCTGCTTAGGAGGGTCACCCGCCTCCAATTGGACGTGATGTATGTTTTTCCTTTGTTTATTGCGAACTTCTGGGTCGATTGTGTCCGTCCCCAACATAAATGTGCATTTAGTGATCCGACGTGCGAGTCTGGATTTAGGCATGTTGTGTGAAGCCTACCCGCGGTGATAAACCCGTATCAGTGATGTTTCTATGATGTGCATTGCGATTAGTCCTAGGTGCGCGAACGAGAATGTCTCGTGGCATTCGTCATAAAGATTGCAGGAATTCGTGGGATTCGTTTGTGAATGCCTTGTTCCTAGGTAGGCGGGTGTTAGACCCAATAGAATGATGTTCTTGTGGGCTTTCGTAGGACATGTGAGTTCTCTGTAACGTTGTAGTCATGTTCATAGACCTCCTAGTCTATCTCACGTCACCGGTACACCTTAGAGTCTCTTTAGGCTACGTCGAGAAACTATAATTTTTAGACCGGAGACGTGTTTATAACTACCGTCACGACATTCCAGGACCGGGAGTAGTGCCATACTCCCCGTCGTGCTTTTTCGGACAGTTGTGGTTCGTTTCCCCCTGTCACGTCCGTTTGGACAACTGCAGACATTTCCCCCCTTTGTTGCGCTCGTTCGGACAGGAATGGATGGTTATCCTTCCTGTCACGTTCTTATGGATAGAGATGGATTTTGAGTCTTCCTTCAATGCTTTATGTTGTGAGACCTTGTTCTCCTATTGCTGCGACTGAGTGCAGGAGACAATTACACACCTCTCAACGTGGGTACTCGAATTATAATGTTTCTAGAGCTTAGGTCGTGTGACTTTGAGTGTTGGCGACGTGTGCATGATAATATTGTTACAGGGACCCCTTGTGTGGCCCTGCGTTCTAGGTGGGACTTTGGAAAGAGTACACTAAAAGCATGTCGTGAGACAATAAAATGTGTTGTTGTGCGTGCCAACGTTTGTGATAGTTTGTGCATCGGTTGATTGTGTTTGGCCTGTTAGAAACTGCATTTTCCTTTTTATAATAGAGAAAAATACCACTGCCCCGGGAATGGGATGTGGTCGTTACACCGTTATTGTCAGCTAAAGCTGATCGTTGTTTTGTTTTTGTCTCGTCCATGTGGATTGTACAGGTACAAGTACTGGCAACCCGAACAGGAAATAGCGGACAAGAAGCCCTATGCTATACTGGCCCTCAAAGGCTAAAGTTTTGTATTGTTTTCATGCTTTGCCGGTCTGCGTGCCGATGTGTGTAAATCTTGTAGCATATGAAACTATTATTTTGGGAAAGTCATGTAAAGCCTTAAGACCAGACTGTCGTGTACCCGTTGTGTACTTTTATTCATAGTTTTTGCTGTAGTCAAACTCTGATGTGAAATGTTAGTTATTTCTGTTATCAATTATTAACATTTTAGATTATATGAATTTTATATGTTGTGAGGGCCCTGACCGGATTCATATTATATATTATTTGCAGTCAGAGATGTTACATGATGCACCGAAGCATAAAAAATTACCTAGAGTGCGTATCCGCAAATGAATCTGAACTGAACGGCGTGGGGATTATAACCGTTAACAAGAGAAGTAGATGATACCATAGTCTGAGTAGAGTGTGTTGTCAAGAACTTATTGAATGGCTAGTAATCATGGAACATGCTTGCATTTCGACGATATCACTTTGATGTCAGATCGCGGTGCACTTTACCCTCCCGGTGTTGAAATCGAAAATCGGTCTCCTATGGAGTTTACCCTTGGGGAAGGGGTGATCGCGCACGTACTTCGCTCCTGCAAGCAAAACAACAAAAGAAGCAAGGGAGGACTGACCCAAGGGCTCGGCGTGGAGGACCCACCACACACCCGGAAGATCTGAGAGCGCTTTCCCTCCTTAGCTAAAGGCCGAGCTAAGGCACCCTCAGAAAGCACTTGAAAACTGGAGCAAGAGAGCACAAGAAGTCTGTCTTCTGGGGTACCCCTTGGGTCCTATTTATAGTTTTCAGGATATGAACTGCCAATAACCAAACTAAACTGACCTGAAATTACCAAAATGCCCTTGGTTGGGTCTGCCAACAGCTAAACTTCGCTGTTTTGAAGGGCTATGGGCAGACCAGCGGGGGCTAAACAGTAAATAGTATCTCATATATCTGGGCGAGCTGGGGAGCCTGGCCACCTCGGCGGATCCTGCTCGTCTGCTGTTGCCGAGCTTCTTTGCGCGAGTGCGAGTTGGGACGGCGAGCTCGCCTATCGGTCGGCCTCGGCTAGTCGACCTCAGCTCGACGAATCTCGGCTTAGCTCGGCGAATGTCGAGCTCAGGGTCGACGAACGCCGAGCTGGCGCTCGGTGTTGAAACCAAAAACTTGGTCACTGTGGAGTTCGGGGTCCCTAGAAAGGGGTGACCTCACACCTACTACACCCGGAGGAACGTCACAGACCAAAGATCAAGAAGCTAGAAACAGACCCTCGGCTCTAGCGCGGAGGTCCCACCTCACACCCGGAAGGTTACCTGAGCACTTCCCCTCCCTAGCCAATGCTCGAGCTAGGGTGCCTTGGAGGAGCTCTCTCTACTCTACCAAGAAAAAGCTAATGGAGGAGGAAGCAAGCAAAAGTCCCTCTCCAAAGGCATCCAAGGGGGTCTATTTATAGTTTTCCAAATCCCATGGGCCAAAATGCCCGAAATGCCCTTAGGGCCAAAAGACTTTGGGCCAATAGGAAACAGCCACACCGGGGGGTAAAGAGGTAACTCCCCCCGAGGGCAAAACAATAAAAGCAAGGTCCACAGAGGTCTAGGGGGCGGAGGGCGAACCCTCCCCGGACTAGCCTCCTGGGGCGAGAAGGCTGGCCGCCCGATCTCGCCCCGCGAGCTCGCCGCCTGGGGAGAGAAGGCTCGCCGCCGGTCTCGCCCCGCGAGCTCGCCGCCTGGGGCGAGAAGGCTGGCCGCCGGTCTCGCCCCGCGAGCTCGCCGCCTGGGGCGAGAGGGCTGGCCGCCCGGTCTCGCCCCGCGAGCTCGCCGCCTGGGGCGAGAGGGCTGGCCGCCCGGGGGAAGATGTTGATTTTTCCTCCCCTACTAGTATGTTTCTAAGCCAGAGCCAAAATTGACCACCGAGAGTGCAAAATCTCCAAAAAGCTTAAAAACGTGTCTGCGTTGTTTTGGGCCCACTGTTCGCGAATACGGGGTTGTACACAATCCCCGCTCTTTTCGAGATTGGCACAAGCTCGGAAAGAAACATCCAACCCGACGTATTCGCGGAGTGTAACTTCCCCGCGGGGTCAACCTGCCATGACTATGGGAGCCTGGGTGGCGAGACCTCCTTTGGGTGAAAACACTTAGCCTCCCCGAGGGGTCAACCTGTCAAGCCAGCTAATGGGAGCCTGATTGACGAGACGGCCTCGGGGTGAAAACACTTAGCCTCTCCGAGGGATCAACCTGTCAAGCCAGCTAATGAGAGCCTGGGTGACGAGACGGCCTCGGGGTGAAAACACTTAGCCTCCCCGAGGGGTCAACCTGTCAAGCCAGCTGATGGGAGCCTGGGTGACGAGACGGCCTTGGGGTCATCATCGGAGCAAGGGGACCTGGGCTACCACGAGAGATCAACCTGCCCTGCCAGCTAGTGGGAGCCTGGCCGCGGAATCATCATCGGAGTAAAGGACTTGGGCTACCACGAGAGATCAACTTGCCCTGCCAGCTAGTGGGAGTCTGGCCGCGGAATCATCATCGAAGCAAAGTACTTGGTCTACCACGAGAGATCAACCTGCCCTGCCAGCTAGTGGGAGTCTGGCCACGTAATTATCATCGGAGCAAAGGACTTGGGCAACCACGAGAGATCAACCTGCCCTGCCAGCTAGTGGGAGCCTGGCCGCGGAATCATCATCGGAGCAAAGGACTTGGGCTACCACGAGAGATCAACCTGCCCTGCCAGCTAGTGGGAACCTGGCCGCGGAATCATCATCGGAGCAAAGGACTTGGGCTACCACGAGAGATCAATCAGCCCTGTCAGCTAGTGAGAGCCTGACAGCGGAATCCATCTCGAGGTGAGACCTACCCCACCCTCCGAGAGATCGACCTGCCCTGCCAGCTAGGTGAGAGCTTGGCAGCGGAATCCATCTCGAGGTGAGACCTACCCCACCCTCCGAGAAATCAACCTGCCCTGCCAGCTAGGTGAGAGCCTGACAGCGGAACTGTCTCGGGGTGAGACCTACCCACCCTCCGATAGATCAACCTGCCCTGCCAGCTAGGTGAGAGCCTGGCAGCGGAATCCATCTCGAGGTGGGACTTACCCACCCTCCGAGAGATCAACCTGCCCTGTCAGCTAGATGAGAGCCTGGCAGCGGAATCCATCTCGAGGTGAGACCTACCCTACCCTCTGAGAGATCAACCTGCCCTGCCAGCTAGGTGAGAGCCTGACAGCGGAATCCATCTCGAGGTGAGACCTACCCCACCCTCCGAGAGATCAACCTGCCCTGTCAGCTAGGTGAGAGCCTGGCAGCGGAATCCATCTCGAGGTGAGACCTACCCCACCCTCCGAGAGATCAACCTGCCATGTCAGCTAGGCGAGAGCCTTGCAGCGGAATCCATCTCGAGGTGAGACCTACCCCACCCTCCGAGAGATCAACCTGCCCTGCCAGCTAGGTGAGAGCATGGCAGCAGAATCCATCTCGAGGTGAGACCTACCCACCCTCTGAGAGATCAACCTGCTCTGCCAGCTAGGTGAGAGCCTGACAGCGGAATCCATCTCGAGGTGGGACTTACCCACCCTCCGAGAGATCAACCTGCCCTGCCAGCTAGGTGAGAGCCTGACAGCGGAATCCATCTCGAGGTGAGACCTACCCACCCTCCGAGAGATCAACCTGCACTGTCAGCTAGATGAGAGCCTGACAGAATCCATCTCGAGGTGAGACCTACCCACCCTCCGAGAGATCAACCTGCCCTGCCAGCTAGGTGAGAGCCTGACATCAGAATCCATCTCGAGGTGAGACCTACCCCACCCTCCGAGAGATCAACCTGCCCTGCCAGCTAGGTGAGAGCCTGACAGCGGAATCCATCTCGAGGTGAGACCTACCCCACCCTCCGAGAGATCAACCTGCCCTGCCAGCTAGGTGAGAGCCTAGCAGCGGAATCCATCTCGAGGTGAGACCTACTCCACCCTCCGAGAGATCAACCTGCCCTGCCAGCTAGGTGAGAGCCTGACAACAGAATCCTTCTCGAGGTGGGACTTGACCTCCACGAGAGGTCAACCTGCCCCGCCAGCTAGTGGGAGCCTGACAGCGGAACCGTCTCAGAGCAAAAGGTACTTGACCTCCACGAGAGGTCAACCTGTCATGCCAGCTAGTGGGAGCCTGACAGCGGAACCGTCTTGGAGCAAAAGGTACCTGACCTCCACGAGAGGTCAATCTGCCCTGCCAGCTAGTGGGAGCCTGGCAGCGGAACCGTATTGGAACAAAAGGTACCTGACCTCCACGAGAGGTCAACCTGCCCTGCCAGCTAGTGAGAGCTTGGCAGTGGAACCGTCTCGGAGCAAAGGGTACCTGACCTCCACGAGAGGTCAACCTGCCCTGCCAGCTAGTGGGAGCCTGACCGCGGAACCGTCTCGGAGCAAAGGGTACCTGACCTCCACGAGAGGTCAACCTGCCCTGCCAGCTAGTGGGAGCCTGACAGCGGAACCGTCTCGGAGCAAAGGGTACCTGACCTCCACGAGAGGTCAACCTGCCCTGCCAGCTAGTGGGAGCCTCGCAGCGGAACCGTCTCGGAGCAAAGGGTACCTGACCTCCACGAGAGGTCAACCTGCCCTGCCAGCTAGTGAGAGCCTGGCAGCGGAACCGTCTCGAAGCAAAGGGTACCTGACCTCCACGAGAGGTCAACCTGCCCTGCCAACTAGTGGGAGCCTGACAGCGGAACCGTCTCGGAGCAAAGGGTACCTGACCTCCACGAGTGGTCAACCTGCCCTGCCAGCTAGTGGGAGCCTGGCAGCGGAACCGTCTCGGAGCAAAGGGTACCTGACCTCCAGGAGAGGTCAACCTGCCCTGCCAGCTAGTGGGAGCCTGGCAGCGGAACCGTCTCGGAGCAAAGGGTTCCTGACCTCCACGAGAGGTCAACCTGCCCTGCCAGCTAGTGGGAGCCTGACAGCGGAACCGTCTCGGAGCAAAGGGTACCTGACATCCACGAGAGGTCATCCTGCCCTGGCAGCTAGTGGGAGTCTGGCAGCAGAACCGTCTCAGAGCAAAGGGTACCTGACCTCCACGAGAGGTCAACCTGCCCTGCCAGGTAGTGGGAGCCTGGCAGCGGAGCCGTCTCGGAGCAAAGGGTACCTGACCTCCACGAGAGGTCAACCTACCCTGCCAGCTAGTGGGAGCCTGGCAGCGGAACCGTCTCGGAGCAAAGGGTACCTGACCTCCACGAGAGGTCAACCTTCCCTGCCAGCTAGTGGGAGCCTGGCAGCGGAACCGTCTCGGAGCAAAGGGTACCTGACCTCCACGAGAGGTCAATCTGCCCTGCCAGCTAGTGGGAGCCTGGCAGCGGAACCGACTGGGAGCAAAGGGTACCTGACCTCCACGAGAGGTCAACCTGCCCTGCCAGCTAGTGGGAGCCTGACAGCAGAACCGTCTCAGAGCAAAAGGTACCTGACCTCCACGAGATGTCAACCTACCCTGCCAGCTAGTGGGAGCCTGGCAGCGGAACCGTCTCGGAGCAAAGGGTACCTGACCTCCACGAGAGGTCAACCTGCCCTGCCAACTAGTGGGAGCCTAGCAGCGGAACCGTCTCGGAGCAAATGGTATTTGTTAAAGAAAAAATGCATTGCATACAACCTACCCTGACCTAACCTGACAGGGGATACTCATTACAAGAAAAATACATATGGAACTCTGGGCGAGTTACGGTGAGATCTCTCCACTCACTCCCTATTCCTTGGGGCCTCGGTTCCTCCCCCCTGAGCGATTCCTCCTTCGCCTTTTTCTCCCTTGGCCGACCGCCAAAACTTGATGTGGTGGAGATAGGAGTTGACTGGGTGCCTGCCTCCCTGGGGCACTCTCGCCTTACCACCTTCGGGTCATCTCGTCGAGATCCCTGGAAGCTGTCTCGCCGAGATCCCTTGAAGCTGCCTCGCCGAGAAGGGGGGAGCTAGCTCCTGGG
This sequence comes from Platanthera guangdongensis, assembly GCA_039583875.1. Lineage (NCBI taxonomy): Eukaryota > Viridiplantae > Streptophyta > Magnoliopsida > Asparagales > Orchidaceae > Platanthera > Platanthera guangdongensis. Next base: position 36,738,922 of record CM077151.1, on the reverse strand, counting down.
GGGTCGGGGTGGAGCTACCACCCTGAGGAGCAATGCTTCGCAGCATCTCCATGATGCCTTGGATGGAGGCCATGAACTCTTGCCTCCCAACAAAGGGTCCTGGGCTGGGGAGCTCTTCGAGATCATCACTACCTCCCTGACCTCCAGTCATGACACTCTCCCGAGATCTTCTGTGCTGGCCACCCTCCACGCTCACCACACCAAAATGTTGAAACCAAAAACTTGGTCCGGTGGAGTTCGGGGTCCCTAGAAAGGGGTGACCTCACACCCACTACACCCGGAGGAACGTCACGGACCAAAGATCAAGAAGCTAGAAACAGACCCTCAGCTCTAGCGCGGAGGTCCCACCTCACACCCGGAAGGCTACCTGAGCACTTCCCCTCCCTAGCCAATGCTCGAGCTAGGGTGCCTTGGATGAGCTCTCTCTACTCTATCAAGAAGAAGCTAAGGGAGGATGAAGCAAGCAAAAGTCCCTCTCCAAAGACACCCAAGGGGGTCTATTTATAGTTTCCAAATCCCATGGGCCAAAATGCCTGAAATGCCTTTAGGGCCAAAAGGCTTTGGGCCAATAGGAAACAGCCACACCGGGGGGTAAAGATGTAACTCCCCCCGAGGGCAAAACAGTAAAAGCAAGGTCCACAGAGGTCTAGGGGGCGGAGGGCGAACCCTCCCCGGACTAGCCTCCTGCGGCGAGAAGGCTGGTCGCCCGGTCTCGCCCCGCGAGCTCGCCGCCTGGGGCGAGAAGGCTGGCCGCCGGTCTCGCCCCGCGAGCTCGCCGCCTGGGGCGAGAAGGCTGGCCGCCGGTCTCGCCCCGCGAGCTCGCCGCCTGGGGCGGGAGGGCTGGCCGCCCGGTCTCGCCCCGCGAGCTCGCCGCCTGGGGCGAGAGGGCTGGCCGCCCGGTCTCGCCCCGCGAGCTCGTCTCCTGGGGCGAGATGGCTGGCCGCCTGGTCTCGCCCCACGAGCTCGCCGCCTGGGGCGAGAGGGCTGGCCGCCCGGTCTCGCCCCTGCCCAAGTCCAGGGTGTCGGGGGCGGGATCCTGATCTCCAGCCAGTCCCGCCATCCCACCTCGCGCCTAGTACGCCAGGGGGGTGCAGACCATCTTGCCGCACCCGCCCCTCTAAAGGGCCCGGGGGAAGATGTTGATTTTTCTCCCCCCTACTAGTATGTTTCCAAGCCAGAGCCAAAATTGGCCACCGAGAGTGCAAAATCTACAAAAAGCTTAAAAACGCGTCTGCCTTGTTTTGGGCCACTTTTCGCGAATACGGGGTTGTACACTCGGGTTTCTCTGCCGAGCTCGCCTGGGGCCATGGTAATCTGAGTCGGCCGGCCTGGTTCCTGGTTCACCCCGCTCGCCGGATACGGGGTTGTACACCCATGCCCATTTCACTCCCTAACAAAGTAAACATAGCCATAATGATTCATACAACGTCATATTGTCAGGCAGCAAAAATCTCCGGATCTCTTCCAGTCAGTGGCAGAATTAGGATTTGATTGTCGCCCGAGCACAATAAATTTTAACATATATTTTATTAAAAGTAGAAAAAGATAACAAAACATTAAAAAAACTTACAGATCAACAAACGACTTTACGTTGACACATGCTCTGAAAACGTCAAATAATTTTTTCGGTTGTAAATGTATCTGCAACGTTTTTTTCAATATAAGCCATCAAACAATCATTCATCCATTCATCTCTCATTCTGTTTCGCAAACGATTTTTTATTATCTTCGTTGCAGAAAATATTTTTTCAACATTAGCTGTTGCAACTGGTAAGAGGCAAACCAACTTTAACAATCTGAAAACTAGTTGGTAATCATCTTGTTTTTTTAATTCCACTATTTTTGAATCAATCCACTGATTCCCTTAACTTCTGAAAATATATCTGGTAATGCATATCGCATGTCACAAATGTATATGTCAAGTTGTCCTTCAAGTAACTGCAACTCTATCAGAGTAAAATTATATGGATATAATTCAGCAAGATGAATTATTTTTGTTTATCATAAGCAACAAATTGATCCTTTGGGTCAAGACAAGCGACACATAACAACAATTCTGTGTTTACTTCATTGAAACGGTTATTTAGCTCATTTAACATTCAATCAAACACTGCATTATATATTTCAATCCCGAAAAAATGTAAATTTGTAATTTCACGTACGTTGCGTTTTGATCTACCTGATTGAACGAACTTCTCATTCGTAATTGGAACTTCTATGTCATGTTTACAACAAAACATAGAGACTTCAACAATAAAGGATTCTCGGTCAACTTCATTATTTATCATCTTTAATAATAGCAATTTTGACAACTTTACAAAATGCATTGCGTTGACAATATCTTGATCCTTTTTTGCAACGCTTGTGATAACTCGTTAGTTTTTGACAAAATACTTTTCATCAAATGAATCACAAATGTAAATTTAAAAGTCAAGATAACTTGTAACATTGCGCTTGTCATACCTCTTTGATTTTCATCTGCCTATCAATTACAACAATCTTCAGTACATCAACAATTGATGAAAACATACGAATAAAATTTAAAACTGTCACATATTGTGAACCCCATCTCGTGTCTCCGACACGTTTTAGCTCTAAAGGTTAATTCAACCCGCGACCACTTTTCAACTCCCAACAGCCAAGCTCTCTAGCAACCCAATCAACTTCCAATGCTCGAAGAGAATCACGTCGTTTACAAGAACCACCAACAACATTCAAAACAGTGCTAATAAGTGTGAAAAGCTCGGCAATATCAGAATTTCCTTCTGCAACCGATACTAACACAAATTGTAGTTGATGTGCAAAACAATGAATATAAAAAGCACAATTGTTTTCATTCAAAATCAAAGTTTTTAACCCTCTGAACTCGCCTTTCATATTGCTAGTGTCATCATATCCTTGCCCATACAATTTAGATATACTAAGATCACATTGCATAAATAACGACTCAATGCCAAATTTTAAAGATAATGGAGTAGTGTCGACTACATGAACAAAACCAAGAAGACGCTCCACAATCTTGCCACTGGATTTCACATAATGTAACACAACAAACATCTGCTCATTTGCAGAAACATCACGGGATTCATCCACTAAAACTGTAAAACAATCTTCTCCAATCTCACGAATGATTTGTTTTATTGTCCCTGTTGCAATTGCTGAACTGTTTTTTTTAATCTTAGGAGATATAAACTGACAATTTTGAGGAGCATTTTGAAGTGCAACTGTCTTAATGTCATCATTATGCGAAACAAGGAAATTCATAAGCTCCAGAAAAATACCTCGATTGATAGACTCTTTACTCTCATCGTCACCACGAAATGACAATCCTTGTCGTAAAATAAATCTAACGCAATCAATCGAATCACAAAAACGAGCACGATAATCTATACTTTGTTGTTCTTCTTGTCTCGCAAAAGTAATTTGAATACCATGTTTTTGATTCATCAAAGCCCCGCAAAGTTTTCTAGAAGCACTGTGTGAAGTAGTGTGAGTTCCAACATGTTTTACCAATACTGTTTTATCTTTCCAATTTATGAATCCTCTAGTAGTAAAAGTAGGTTCACAACCTCTTTGGGGGAAAATATATCAGTAAAGGCAAAATGCTACATTTTTTCCCTACTATATTCTAACCAGCCTTTAAACTCGTTAAACTAATTCTTATTAAAGTGCCGAGCATTTTTTCTAATTTCGATTTGGGGAAAAATTTCTAACCGAGGTTGACAAGGACTTTTTTGCAAATAATATCTTCGTACTGACTTTTGAGCATTTGCATCATAGGAATTTATAGGATGTCTTAAGCCTTGATCTGAAGGTAAATCTTCTATTTTGAACTCTTCTACGCGACTTCTTTTGCCAGTTAAAATTAATTCCTAAGAATCTATCGAACTTTGACATGCTCCTTTTTTAGAAAAAAATTTCTCCATTGCACTAACTAAACACACTGCATAAAATCAACGAGACATTCCTGTTAGTGCAACTAGGGCTAATCGTTATGCACATCACAAACATCACCGATCCGGGCTTACCGCCACGGGCAAGCTTCACACAACATGCCTAAATCCAGACTCGCACGTCGGATCACTAGTGCATAAAAATATGTCGGGGACGGACACAATCGACCTGGAGGTTCACAATGAACCAAGGGAAACACACACCACGTCCAATTGAAGGCGGGTGACCCTCCTAAGCAAAGTAAAAGCAGAAAACTACACCGGGGTCGCAATCCCACGCCCTGGTGGAGTCCCCGCTCTCTACCGCGTAGTGGGAGAGGGACTCTTCGTGCGGCTCACACATCAAAATACGTCGGGGTCGCGATCCCACGCCCTGACGGAGTCCCCATCCTCAACCGAAATGGTGCGAGGGGACTCTCATTGCACAAAAATAGTTACAAACACAGACCACTGAGAGGAAGAGATCGTTACCCTTGGTGGGCGTCTTTCTCCGCGATTGGAGTTGCGAATTGACCCTTCACGCCGTCACGGTAGATTTCATCCCCCCTCAGTCCCCTGTTCGGCCTCTGCAAGAAAATAAACAAAAAAAATGGCATAAGGCCAAATGAGTAAGAAGGAAAATTTGAAAAGATGAGATTAAGACATAGGTTAAATGGCGGACTGCTGAGGACTCTTCCCATCTTGCTGAAATGAAATCTGAATGCTAAATTGCTAACCACGTGAGGCGCGAGGCGTGAGGCGTGAGGCGGTAGATCTGGGATCCCTAAAGAGAAATAGGGAGAAAATCATGAGAAATAAGTAGAAAATTTGAGATCCCTAAAGAGAAATAGGCAGAGAAGCAGACCCTGTACCACATACCGGTGGTCGGGATTCGGGAATAGGGCAGCGTGCTGAGACGACACTTGTGCTCGGCTGGCCGACGGGCGACGACCGACGGTCCAGAGGAGTCATGCCGGAGTCACGGTCTCGCGGAGGAAGGATCGCTGACGCGCCTCCGTCGCTCTTGCCTTTCGTTCGCGTCGACTTCGGGGAAACTTGAAAGAGGGGAATACCTAATATGGCGGGATTTAGCGGAAAATAGGGTTGAACACGTGCCCGACCGAGCTCACATGTGGGTCCGCCCGTGCTTCCGGTTGCAAAATTTCTTTTTTTAATAAATTTTTTTCATTAAGGCTCCATTTGGTTCGACGGTGGCGGGTCGATCCGCCGGGTGGAAACGGAGTGTTCGAGCCGGAGTGGGGAGGTGGCTGCTCCAAACAGAGTTTTTTGGGTTTCTCAAGACGGGCGGATGGAAACGAGCAAACGCCGCCGGAGATTCATTTATTTACCATACTTTAGAAGGCGTTTGTCCAAAACGAAGCAGCGAAACGCCCAAACAAATTGAGCCTAATTTTTTATTAGGGCTTGTAATAGTGGTCCGGTGTAGTAGCCGCATTTGTCGGGCACTCGGCGTTCATGTTCTGCTTCCCATTGTAGTTCTCAAGTCGAGACTCATTTCCTTCCCACCAATTGTCTCGTTCGGTCGCCCGTCTCAGGGAGGAGAGCCGGAGAGGGATTTATTTGTAGCAGTTTTCTCTTGTATACAGAGTTGGGCGTGAAAATGGATTCAAAGAGGCTTCAGTGCAGCAAAGAGAAGAAGTTGAAGCGGAAGGAGGTATGCCCCTCTCTTCTTTCAGTTTGCAGGTTTTGCTCCCCCCTTTTATCTCTGGGTACATCCCCTTGGATTTTCACTAAAATCTATGGCCGTTTTGTTTTGGTGAAATGTTGATTTACGATGCGCGACTTCATCTCGCCGTTTACTTCTTCTTCTTTACTTAATTTCTCCCCTGTAAAACAAAAACGTGGTGCCATTGATTTTAAGTAGATGGTGAGTAATTTCTGTAATACATGTTGATTTGAGGGAAGAATAAAACCACGACATAACAAGATCATTTTTTGGGGTCCGATTTTTCATAGAAGGGATTGTTGACACGGGGTTTTGTTAGGATCTGGACGCGTGGCAGCTCAGTTTTGCCATCCGCACGATGCCCTCAAATGGTGAGCAGCAGGAGTCAGCCTATTTCATCAAATATTCCAATGGGAAACAGCTGGCAATCATCATAGCTGACCGTTGATGCCAATGATGCAAGACATCTAGCCATCAAACTCAAAACCAAAAGCATGTGCAGCCAACACGTGGCAACATCAGGTCATAAGCAAGGAATTCGCTCTGCCATCCGATGGGAGCAGCATTTTTTTTACCGTTAATGCTTCATTACAATGTAATTGGCTATAAATAGAATAAGGGAATGTAATTACTTTTTTTAAGCATGGTTTAATAAAGAGTTCTTCCTTTTCGTCTCCTCTCTCACTTCCTTTCTCTCTCTTCTCCTCTGAGTTCATCTCCTCCCCTTCCGGCGGCCTTCCGGCGGCGCCGTGGCTCCTTTTTTCTTTTCTTTCTTTTTCGGCAGTGTTACCTCCTAACAATTGGTGCTCTCGTTTCTTGACCTCCTCCTCCCGCCATGGCAGAACACACGCGTTCGAAGGACAACCATAAACAAGTTCTTGACTTCCAAGATGCGTTCCGTGCCGAACAAGAGATTCGTCAGACACAATACACCGACCTCCGGGATGAAATCCAGTCGAAAGAATCGCTTCTTGTCCAGCAAATCATCGAAATCAGGACCGATGCCGCGAACAAAATCGACACGCTTCGCTCGGACATGCTAGCGCAATTCAAACAGATGCAGACATCCATTGATCTCTTGCATTCTCGGACATTGGATTGCAGCCCCGCACCGTCCTCGCTCGGCGTTCTTGGACATTCTCCGCCATCTTCCTCTTCGCACCAGGTCGTTTCTTCCCTTTCGGACTCCAAATTTAACTGTCCGCGTTTTAGTGAAGGCGACCCCACTGATTGGCTATATAGTTTACAACTTTATTTTCAATATCACAACACTAACCCTCGTGATTATCTTTTACTCGCTGCGTGTCACCTTGATCGCCCCGCTTCCCGCTGGTATCAAGCCACCTTACGCGACCTTCCCACGATCACATTCACCTATTTTGTTGAGGCTCTAATGAAACGTTTTGGACCTTCACCTTATGATGACCCAGCCGGTTCTTTAAAACAACTTCAACAGGTCACCACGGTAACGGATTACAAAAATCAATTTGAAGAACTACTCACTCGAGTCCCAGGTCTAACACCCGGGTTTGTTACCAGTATCTTTGTTTCTGGCCTAAAACCCTCTATCCGTAGCATTGTTAAAATGCAACGACCCGCTGATTTACATGACTCCTACGCCCTCGCACGAATGGTGGAAGACCAGGAATTCGACACCACACCTCCCCAATATCACCGCCCGCGTGGCGACACTTTAACCACACCTAAATCACAGACTTCTACACCCGCCTCCTCCACTCCACGCCTACAGTGGCACCCTTTACCACTTCCACCTGAATTGCCTAAACAACCGTCCATTCCGAAGTACCCCATTCGACGACTATCGGCTGCGGAACGCCAGCGCCGTAGGGATCTTGGCCTCTGTTACAGTTGTAACGAAAAATATACTTACGGTCATCGATGTAAAGGGTCCGGCTCACTTTTATATTTCCAGGGTAGTGACGAACCCGAACCCCCCGATGACACTACTGACGAACCAGCCATTCAGGAAGCTGTTGACCACAGTGGTTCGGTTTGCATGTACGCTTTGACTGGTGAACCCTCCAGCACTTGTTTACGCCTACTTGCACATTTAGGTCCACATTCCCTCCAAACGTTAATTGACAGCGGTAGTTCTCACGATTTTATTTCCAAACGTATTGCATTTTTCTTAAACTTACCCATCATAGCCATACATCCGTTTAAAGTTTTTATGGGCAATGGCATGTCAGTGTTATGCACAGGCAAATGTGTAGACATAACTCTGCTCATTCAAACCACTTCGTATAAATTGAATTTATACGTTCTCGACCTGCACGGAGCGGATATCGTGTTGGGAGTACGATGGTTACGATCCTTAGGACCGGTCACCACCGACTACTCTACCCTCACGATTTCATATACCACCCCTCAGGGACAAATCACGCTATGTGGCCAACCCACCAGCCCTGATACGGGGGTTTCATCATCGCAGGTTGCTAGATTAATGTCCTTACAATCATCGGCACTGTGCATTTTAACCGACCAACTGCCTCATCACCCTACATCAGACCTGCCAGATTTCCTTTCCCATTCCTCCTTACCTACCAAATTTCAACACCTCTTACAACAATACCGCATTTTGTTCTGTGACACTCCCGTTTTTCCCCCAAAACGCACTATTGACCACACAATTCCTCTTTTGCCTCAATCGAATCCCGTGAATGTCAAACCCTATCGCTATCCACATTATCAGAAAAACGAAATTGAAAAACTAGTCGGGAAATGTTAGAAGGCGGTTTTATACGCCCTAGCACTTCCAGTTTCAGTTCCCCAGTAATATTGGTCAAAAAAAAAGATGGCTCCTGGAGATTTTGCGTCGATTACCGGGCTTTAAATAATGTGACTGTCAAGGATCGATTTCCTATCCCAACCATTGATGAGTTACTGGATGAATTATACCACGCACGTTTTTTTTCCAAACTAGATTTACGAGCGGGCTACCATCAAATTAGAATGGCAGAAGACGACATCCATAAAACATCTTTTCGAACACATCACGGCCATTACGAATTCACCGTAATGCCGTTCGGCCTTAAGAATGCTCCATCAACCTTCCAAGCGTTGATGAACTCCATTTTCAGACCCCATTTGCGCAAGTTCCTTGTCGTATTTTTTGATGACATTTTAGTTTATAGTACTACCGAAGATGAACATTTAGCACATTTGGACACAGTTTTTCAAATTCTGTTTTCCAACGTTATGCAAGTTAAACTACCCAAATGTTTTTTTTCAAATCAGAAATAGAGTTTTTAGGTCATTGTATCACTCAAGGTACAGTATATCCGAATTCTTCCAACATTCAAGTCATTGCAAATTATTCCACACCAAAAACGCAGAAGGACGTTAGGGCATTTTTAGGACTAGCCGGTTTTTATCGTAAATTTATTAAAGGCTTTTCTACTATAGCAACACCCTTATCCGAATTACTAAAGACAAATAACTTCGACTGGAACGCTACCACAGCCACGACATTTCAGACCTTAAAAGAAGCATTAATTTCCAAACCAACACTAACCCTTCCAAACTTTTCAGAACAATTTACCATAGAAACATATGCTTCCGGCGTCGGCATTGGAGCAGTGCTATTGCAAAACAAAAATCCCATAGCATATTTCAGCAAGAAGTTGACTCCACTTATGCAGCAGAAGTCTACCTACGTACGCGAAATGTACGTGGTTACTTCCGCAGTTGCCAAGTGGAGGCAATATCTTTTAGGCCACCAATTCCAAATCCTCACAGATCACAAAAGCCTCCACAATCTTCTCACCCAGGATTTGCACACACCAGAACAACAGATATTTTTGGCAAAACTAATCGGATTCGATTATACTATTAAATACAAACCAGGCAAAACTAACATAGTAGCTGATTCCCTTTCTCGATCGTGTTCCGATCACCAGGCGCTCGACACGGTTATCCCGTCGGAGACAACCCCTGTATCTACCTTACACCCTATCCTTATCAACGCCAACTTCTACCTTACTGGATGGTCTCCTACTCGACTACACCAATGACCCCTACACTCAGCAATTGCTCAGTGATATGGATACTCAACCTACCAATTTTGCCGATTGGAGCCTCAAAGGGGGAACTTTATACTTTAAACATAGACTTTTCATACCGAACACTCTACAATAATTCCCAGGATCATAACTGCCTCCCACAATACACCCTATGGCGGGCATTCGGGATACGCGCCACTCTACACAGAATCCAGAACAACTTTCATTGGAACAACATGAAAAAAACCGTCATTGACCACATTACAAATTGTGACTTGTGCCAAAAGGCCAAACCAACCAATCACTTACCCTATGGCTTATTACAACCATTACCTATACCTCATCACATTTGGTCAGATCTCACGATGGATTTCATCACAAACCTACCTAATTCACAAGGATTCACTATAATTATGGTCATTGTGGATAGACTATCCAGAGCAGCGCACTTCGCGCCCCTGTCACCCCATTAACTGGACCAAAAGCGGCCTCAGTTTTCTGGGAGTCGGTCGGAAAAATACACGGTCTGCCAACATCCATTATTTTTGACCGTGATACAGTTTTCCTAAGCAGCTTCTGGAGAGATTTATTCACCATCCAAGGCACCAAATTACTGTACAGTTCGGCTTATCACCCACAAACAGATGGTCTCACAGAACGCACAAACCGAACTTTACAACAATATTTACGCATGTATACACATGACCATCCAAAAAAATGGGCAAATTATTTAAGCCTAGCAGAGTATCATTTTAATACGACTCTTAACACATCGACCGGCATGACTCCATTTGAGGCAATGTTCGGTCGACAGCCTCCTGGCCTTCTTACTTATTGCGCAGGTGCAAGCACGAACGAAGCAGTGGACATCACATTACAAACACGGGATGATATTATACATAAGCTCAGACAACATCTCCAGCATTCCCAACAGCGCATGAAACATTTTGCGGACAAAAACAGGAGTGAAAGGAAATTTCAAGTTCACGACTGGGTACTCCTGAAGCTACACCCCTATCGTCAACTCACGCTCAAGCGGTCAACTTGCCGGAAGCTTGCTCTCCGTTATTACGGCCCCTTCCAGATTTTGGAGGTGGTGGGGGAAGCAGCATACCGCCTCCAGTTACCGGAGACCTGCAAGATCCATCCAGTCTTTCACATTTCCCAGCTCAAACCCTACAACGGTGACACCTCTACACGAGTAACAGCTTTGCCAACACAGAGCCACAAGCAAATGCCTGTACATTTGCCCTTAGTAGTGGTGAGTCTGCGACAGATTATCCGCAATAATCAGCCGATCCAGCAAGGCCTGGTCCAGTGGAAGGATCTTCCACCCGAAGATAGTACCTGGGAAGATCTCGACTCGCTCCCTACAGACCTACAGGCTACGGCACTCACCGCCACAACAACAGAAACAGAACTCACGGATCTACTTCCCTCGACTTGGCAACAACGAAAAAAACGCACTCACTACCGCCGACCTACTCTCCAACCCCACCCAGAAGAAGATTAGAGCTGCGATACCTGCCGATTGGGAGACGATTAGCCATTCCCCTGCTAGTACTCCTCTTCGCCATGCTTCCTCTTGGATCTTTCGGTTGATGCAAGCGCATTCCAGCCATGGATTTTTCGCCATCTAACAGCTCCGCCTTTTGCTTCGCCGTCACCAAACCCTAAACTCAGCAGTGCAGTTCAGTTCAACGATGAGGACATCGTCGTTTTTATAACCGCGAGGTATTGTTAGGATCTGGACGCGTGGCAGCTCAGTTTTGCCATCCGCACGATGCCCTCAAATGGTGAGCAGCAGGAGTCAGCCTATTTCATCAAATATTCCAATGGGAAACAGCTGGCAATCATCATAGCTGACCGTTGATGCCAATGATGCAAGACATCTAGCCATCAAACTCAAAACCAAAAGCATGTGCAGCCAACACGTGGCAGCATCAGGACATAAGCAAGGAATTCGCTCTGCCATCCGATGGGAGCAGCATTTTTTTTACCGTTAATGCTTCATTACAATGTAATTGGCTATAAATAGAATAAGGGAATGTAATTACTTTTTTTAAGCATGGTTTAATAAAGAGTTCTTCCTTTTCGTCTCCTCTCTCACTTCCTTTCTCTCTCTTCTCCTCTGAGTTCATCTCCTCCCCTTCCGGCGGCCTTCCGGCGGCGCCGTGGCTCCTTTTTTCTTTTCCGGCAGTGTTACCTCCTAACAGGTTTCTTGATTCATTTAGTTAAATGCCATTCCTTGCTTTGACACCTGACTATCTGAGGCCCCAATGAATAAGGAAGGGGAGTGATACTCTCATGGTAATTGTACTGGATGTGTTTAACAGTTGTAATTTGCAAAGAAGATCGAGCACCAGTAAAATTAGTAGGAGACGAAATCGTTCAGGAGTTACCTGCAACACACATGTGAGGTATAATATCCATTGGGGGATCAAGAAGATGTTTGTCAGATGGTAGTAATTTTCCTGGCGGCAATGAGGGAGAAAGAATATCTCTATTGAAACTTATTGAAGATTCATGCATTTGAAACGAGGCCTCCAAATGAGAAACCATAACATGTGGCAATCATTGGATTTGGTCCGACTGAAAGAATTAGAACTAGAGCAAAGAAAGAGCCAACGAGAACACTGATTAAAGCTGTCGAAGTACAAATCCACAATTGATAGAAAGCAACGGTTAGATCTGTGAGGGCTGCCAAGTGTCTATGGACGTCCAAGATCGACGAACCTTGAGCCGGTCACAACAAAATATCACAAGCATCGATCGGTGAATGGTCACCAAGATCGATTGGCGAATGATAATCCCGATCAGCAAAATAGATTTCACAGGGAGACAGATTTGCGACACTAAGGAAGACGACGATAGAACAACATAAGACGAATGAAAGATCACTGCCATATGGCAAAGAGTAGCGTCATTCAAACGAATAGAAACAAAGTTAGAACTCCGATTGAAATCTCCAATCTTGGTCTCATGAAATTTTTGTTGTGATGCCACAATGAAAATGAAAAGGAAATGAACCTCTTCAGAACTAGCAGTTGCTCCAAAACAAAACTAGAATACAATCAATAGTTTTACATACATATATAAACCCCACACAAAAATACTATTTATAGGATAGAGGAAGGAAAGAACATAATGGAACTTACGAATGTGACATCTGAACGATTGACAATAGAATTCAAATTGTGATATCCAATCTTGGTCTCCTGCAATATTTGCTCAGTTGCCATGATGAAAAATGAAAGGGTAATCAATCTCTTTAGAACTAGTGGTAGCCCAAACACGACACCAGTACAATCAAAAGTTTTTCACACACACTCACATAAACCCTACACAAAAGCACTAATTATAGGTTAAGGAAGCAAAAGAACAAAAGAGGAACTGATGAACTAGAATAAGAATAAGAAATTTTAGTGCACTTTGTTAGTTGTAAGTTTTTATGGTATTTTATTATCTTATCCTGTGAAGATAAATAAAATATGCATTTTTTTGACCACTCGAGTATTTAAAGTACTTGTTAATAGCACTTGCTGGCTTGATGACAACTTAAATGTCATTCTTAAGCAGCTCTATTAAGAGGAAAAATGTCGTTTCTTATGGAGTTGAATTATTGAATGTATTGCTAAAATGTATTTTATTAAAGTTGATTAAAGTGTGTTAATGCCATCTATGCTTGAAACGATGCTTTACATTGTGTTATAGAACGGGGTGGAGGAGATGAGAGGAGAATGAGCGGAAAGAAACTATCATGGAGATTTTTCAACGATTCAACCCTAGGATCTCGACATGATCCATAAACAAGAAATGTTCACATGATACAATGCTACTTATAGTGTATATCCCAAAGGCCTAACATTGAACTAACATTGCAATAATAAAGATACATGAGGGGAGCCTCCAAATAGATCTCGTCTTAATCATCTTTCATCGTTATCATCACTGTCCATTGGGAATAGACTCGCTACCCCCGATAATGGCTTTTGTGGTTTTTATAGGCACGAAGGGCTCAGTATGCACTCAACCGACATGCTTTCTAACATTGAAGTTGAATGATTTGTTACAGATCCGCCGTTAGTTATCGTGTGTTATTATTATTTTTATTATGTTAAGTTGTGTTGTATCGAGTCGTACTCGTAGCGTCGTAGTATTTTTATATTCATGCATCTATGATTGTATTTACGATTATACCATTATGAGTTCTATTAAAGGAACTCATAATGAATAATCGTAAATACAACCATAATCAAGTTCTATTTCCTCTCTCCAGCTTCTCTCTCTCTCTCTCTTTGTTCTCATCTTCTCTCTCATTCTAGGGTTTACCCCATGTATCCCCGCCTCCCCTCCACACATTCATCGTCCCGTAAAAACTTGGTATCAGAGAGAGCTTTCGATCCTCCGACCTGTGGGTTATGTGCCCACAGGTATCAGAGATCTTTCCTCCTCTCCGATCCACGTTTCCGTCGTTCCTTCTTTTCCTCTGCTCGCCGTCGCCCCTGTCCAAGAAGCGCTCTACTGCGTCGAAGATCCATCCCGCATTCCCGCTGCTCTGCTTCCGCCATTACCGCAGCAGATCCATCGTTTCTTCCTCCCGTACCCTGTTCCCCTTCACGCCAGAAAACAAGGCCGACGTGATCTCTGTACGCAGCCTCCAGTCAGAGGACTACCGGCGTCCACGACCTCCATCGTGGCCATCCACAACCCCCGCCTCCGCCGGCCGAGGTCGCAACCACTTTCGTCGACGCAGCAGACAATCGCCTTCTTCCGCCAAGCAGCACCCGCCTCATTTGTCGCCGATTTCCCACATCAGCGCTCAATACTCCATCGAAGCTGCCTGCTGCGCTTCTTCGAAACCTTCGCCTTTCCCTTCCAGCACACCGTCAGCCTCCCATCTTCTAAAGCCGCCTTTTCCCCATCCCAACTTTTTTTTTTTTTTTTTAAAGTCCCTCCCAATAACCCTCTTGCACGCTTCCTCCCCTGCACACCTTTATTTTCATTTAATTCTCCTGCTCCTCATATCCCACCCGCATCCCATCATTTAATTTTATTTAAAAGTCCCCCCAATGGCCTCTTTGCACTCAACCCTCAAGCACTTTTTTTAATTAATTTTTTTTCCCCGTGTACCCCACCGCCATCACTCTTCTTGTAAACATCCATCCTATCTCTACCAGCTCTCCCCACAAAGCACGCCTCCCAAGTCTCATCCCTCCTATCTTTTTTATTTGCTTTTTCTGACACAGCTATCTCAGCACCCCTTTATTTTATCTTTTTTATTTTATTTTATTCCTATCCCCCATCACAGCAGCATCTTCACATCCCACCCCATCCTTTTGTTTATTTAATTTCTCGTCCCAACCGTCTCTCTCCCAGCCCTCTCTCATCTACCTTTTGTTTTAATTTATTTTTTTTCCTCCCAGCCCCCACTTTCCTTAATAGATGATCATATACTTAATTAATTAATTTGCTTCTAATTATTAATTAGCTTTTAATTAATTAATTAATTACTTATGTTTTAATCATGTCACTTAGCACCACCTACCGTCTTGAGCTCCTCACCACCCTCACCAAGCTGAACCGTCTATTGGCTCATCGGGAGGCTCGACTCGCCACGTTGAATGCTCAGCTCGACCTCAAGCTCGACACCCTCTGCATGTCTCGCGACTCGTTGGTGGTTTTTCTGTCACCACCACCACCGGAGTTGGACTCGCCGCCTCCCCCTCCAATGATGGTGCCACCGCCATCCTTCGTCGTTCCTGACGCGCCCCGCCGCCGCCGCTGCTGCCGTCGTCGCCACCACCTCCACCGTAGCGGCCATCGCCGCGACGGTCTCGCCGCCGCCGCCACCTCCGCCGCCGCCTCCTCTACCGGCTCTTACTCCGCCAACCTCGGTATTGCCACCCCCTTCGGCCACATCACCGCCGCCGCCGCTGTCGTCACTTGCCATCGCCGTCGCCACCAACTCGAATCATGCAGTCGCCTCCATCGCCGTCGCCGCCGCCGCCGTTGCCGCCACCACTCTCCGGCGATGTACCACCTCTCTCCACGGTGGTTGTCCTCCACCATTGCCGCCTCTTATCCCTCACCACTGCTCTGCCGCTGCCGGTCATACTGCTACCTCCTCTACCGGCTCTTCCTCCCGGCCCCGACATTGTCGTCTCCCCTGGCCATCTCACCGCCTCCTCTCCCGGCTCTTTTTCCGTCGGCCCCCGCCTTGTCTCTCCCACCGGCCACAACGCTGCCTCTTCTGTCGGCCCTTGCTCTAGTGACCCCGACGGACCCCTTTCTGCTGTCGGTCGTCGTCTCTCCGCCCTCCCTGCTGCTGCTCATCATCGCTCCACCAACCATGCGGAAGCCATTACTTTCGCCGAATGTCTTTTCGCGCAACCACTACTCGCCGACAACGCCGCTGCCGCTACACCCGATCAGACATTGTTTTGGCGGGAGATCAAGCTGCCCGAGGAGCCGACCATCCACATGAAGTTCGAGCTTGAGGACAAGCTAGATGTCAAGGGCGGATGGAGTCTTACGGATCTGCCGTCAGTTATCTTGTGTTATTATTATTTTTATTATGTTAAGTTGTGTTGTATTGAGTCATACTCTTAGCGTCGTAGTATTTTTATATTCACGCGTCTATGGTTGTATTTACGATTCTACCATTATGAGTTCTATTTAAAGGAACTCTTGGGATCATGTAAGTTATGCAAGAAAGAAATCAAGTTCTATTTCCTCTCTCCAGCTTCTCTCTCTCTCCAGTTCTTCTCATCTTCTCTCTCATTCTAGGATTTACCATTTGTATCCCCGCCTCCTCTCTACACATTCATCGGCCCGTAACAGATTTTTCTTGGGGCACTTATCAAAAGTTTGATCGACTGATCAGGGATTGGTTTGGTTGTTGAGATCTAGGTTTGGAAACACGTCTGTGCTGCGCATTCTGAGCGAATGGCTCATCACCGGTCATAAACAATCACATGGGGATCACTTAGGCTGGATACGACTGGAGGAGACTTGTTGTCGATTCCAAGAGGCCCCAATGACGTGATGAGGATTTGAAGGCCGGTGGAAGGGTGTTTTTGTTGTACTCAATGGATGTATGATAGCGGTAGAGATGGGCATATTGGACCAATGCTACTATGCGGGAGAATAAGAGAAGAGGGGGGTGATGAGAGGAAATCAGAGGAGAAAACTATTGTGGAGCTCTTCAGATAGACAGATAGTTCAACAAGGCTCTTGCGATAGATAATTCAATGATAAAAAGTTCTTACATGATACATAGCTCTTTACATTTCTTTCCCAAAGACTTAAATAGTTAGAAATGACAATACGATAGTTAAGATACATAAGGAAGGACCCTCCAAATAAATATCGTCTTAGTTTGGTTCCCTTGTTGTCACCGTCCTTCGGGAATAGACCTGCCACTCCCATTTGGCCGTGTACTTGTCCAGTAGGCCCACACTACTTCATAACATTGTGTTGTAATGATATTTTTTTAATTGATTGCAACATATACTAGTTATCCATACTCTATTCTAACCTCGTAAAATTTGTTAGCCACTTGATGGCTCTGCTATGTAATCTAATGGAAAAAATGAGCTTGAAGTAAAATAAGCGTCACTTATCGGGCATGTGTACATTTTATGTTTTAATTTGCTGTCAACTTCCAATCTCTGAAAGAAGGTTGTGAGTGATGAACTATGGTAGAGATTATCACTTGACAGTGTATATACACATTTTTTGTTTTTATATGGTTTTCTCTAATCCTCATTTCCCAAATTGATATTAAATATATATATATATTTACCGTGGATCATCCTTGGGAGTTCTTCCCATAAATTATAAATCTTTTCCTGAAAATGGTGCCCGTCTTCTTACCAACTATACTGTGCAAATGATATTAAATGATTTTTCTTTTGGTTTGTGATATGCTAGAAATATGCTACTGTAGAACAAACACTGACCACGTGTTTCTAGGTATTGGGCAAGAAAAAGGAGATTGAAGATATAATAAAATTGGCATCAACTGTGAAGGATCATCTTACGTCTTTCCTGGCTTTCTCTCACTATGATAGGAATGGTATATGAGAACACACATTTCTATTTTGAAGAAAGTATTTTCTCTAATCAGATTGTTATTATATTGTTACTTTCTAGCTTTTTTGATGATCATAAAATGTCATTTTAAATTATTATTCATATTTTCTCAGTTAAGTTATATAAAAACCATTAATATATTTCTTTATTTCTTAATGCTCATTTGTGGTTAAATGGGTTTGTGTTTAATATTGGCCAGGTTTGTCTGTCTACTTTGAGTCAGGATTTGGAGATCAGCTATCATCCCCTATAAAAAAGTACATCAAAATCTTCTAAGGTTATTATTTCTCTAACTTGGGGCCTGTTTGTCAGCCAACAACTTACGATGCATCGTTGATCAAGCGGAGGTGGTGGTGATGTTTGTTCAGCATTGAACGCAAAGGTAAAATTTGGCATTTTGCGCTCCTAGAACTGGACGTAAGAGCTCAACGACGTTCCTCCACTCCGTCGTTCCGTTGTTGTAGGCCGCCAAACAGACCCTTTGTTTCCCATTGAAACCGTTCTTCATCTATTAATAACAACCCATTTGGTGATGCTAAATTAATAAATCTATAGGGTTAATATGGAAGGACCATATGGCCCAGACTGGCCAATGAGGCGAAGGTGAAGTGGAAGGAAATGGTTGCGCCGGAAGCACGCTATATATATTTGTACGAGAATCTATAAATAGGGTACATTGTGATAATTCACCCAAGAAGATGGTAGTTGGACTGGTGATGAAGGCCGCTTGGTTGGTTTGTGCATTACCGTTTTGTTATAGAAAAGAGATACCTGTCGTTTATGTCTATGAGCTTCAATTGGAAACTTGTTGCTAGAGGGAAGGGATTAGGGAAGTTCATTATGCAACTAATTGAGCTTATTGCTCGAAAGGTAATTATCTATGTTAGTAGTTAAGCCCCTTGTGAAATATTTTTGATATAGACATCGTCACGTTTCTATAGACTACTAACTTTATAATGTTTTTGTCAAAGTTAAATATAGGAATTAGAAGTTATTTTGTGATTGGATGATAGTTATAACTATTATTGAGTTTATTTGTTATTGAGGATCACTGCCATCAACTCATGATTAGTCTCATCTCTAGTATCCTATGCTATTTATTGAAGATATATTTCGTAATTAAGGTTCCTTATGGTTATGATATTTGGATGAATGATGAGTACAAATTCTTTGCCATGGTTATGATGTCCTTTTATGTATAGTGTGAAGCTTGAAGAACCTCAAATCATAATTACCTCATAGCCATGTTTTCCCTCATTTTTCTCTTTATTATTTAATATCCATTTTTCATATTCCTCCTTTGTAGAACTTCTTGGTTATCTTTCATCAATCAACGTACTTTTCATATTGAGCTATCATCTTATATCTTATGGCTATACATGTTATATACATATTATTGTCCTATTTGAAATATGGTGTTTGACCATAAGTTTCCGTATAAAATTAAAAATTCTATGGTATGATCTCATGAATCTTATGCAACTTTTTTAACGTGAGTTTTTTCTCTCTTTCTTCGCCATTCTTAATCTACTCTTGCTACAACTATCCCACCAGATAGATGCTGCCATCCAAGAAAGTGTTTACTTTTTTTTTAAATATCAAAGTGTGCAAAAAGATATCTCTCAATTTATTTCCACTAAATGAACACGTGTACATATGACAATATTTGTAAGAGGAGTGACACATTTCTCCTTACCCATATACACTTAAGTGTTTAATACATAATGAATAAATCTATTGTTCTCTGCCATAGTCCACCGCAAGCTGGGACATACATGTTGTAGGCTCGAAACGTGAAAATAAACTAAAGATACATTAGTCAAGACAAGTCTTTGGTATCAGTTATTTGACATGCAGCAGGGACATACTAAAGATCGATTTGACAAAGCTTGACCTTTTTTCTAATGAACTGAAAATTAACTTCAATATTCTTGATGCGCTCGCTGAGTATAAAGTTCGTAGCAATATGAATAGCAACTTGATTATCCCAGTAAAAGACCACTCAATCAGGTAAGCTTGGAAATCACATGGGTCAATCGAACGATACTCAACTTTAGCTGACGGTTGGGTGACGACAAATTGTTTCTTTTTTCTCCAAGTAACCAGATTACCCCCCAAAAGGCGCAAATCCTACTCGTAGATCACCGATCATCTACGGAGCCCTCATAATCAACATCAGAGTAAGCAATTAGAGAGCAAGAGAGGATGATGGACTAGACACAATCCCCTGTCCATGTGCATTCTTCAAATATTGAATGATGTGTTCAATCACTTGAAGGTGGCACTTATGGAGAGCATGCATGAACTGGTTAGCAATATCAACATCAAATAAGATGTTTGGATGAGTGACAGTTAGGTAGAGAAGATTTCCAAACAACGAATGATAATACTGAGGATTTGCTAGAAGGGGATCAAAGCAAACTCATGAGTAGAGAGTTTGGGATTGACATCCACGGGTGTATCAATTGGCTTACACCCCAAATATCTAATACTTGCAATATATTTGTGCAATGCACTTATTGGGGTAATGAGTCCATCATTACATCACGCTTTCTTAATACAGAGGAAATATTAAAGACAATTTAAATTTTTTGTATGAAAATACGTGACAAAGTGCTATTTGATCATAGACACACCAATTAGGTAATTGCCCGGAATATTGATATCATCAACAAAACCCAGAAGAACAATGTAGCCTCTTTTAGTTGATGTGTATGAAGAGAGAAGTCAACCAAGTTGAGTACAACCAGAAGCCTTAAATGGTCAAACCAAGCATGCAGAGACTACTTGAGTCTATAAATAGATTTTTGTGGTTTGCACACACGAGGCTCGTCCTGCATGTATATGGTCTTAGTCAAATCACTATTAAGAATGCATTCTTAATATCAATTTGATGTAGCTGCCAATGACGATGAACTACTAAAACGATTAGAACTCAAACTATATTTAACCAAGCTACTTGAGAAAAAGTTCTGCCCATAATCTACGAAAATGCTAAGTCAAACTGTATGAAATAAGACGTACATTCAAGATCTCAATAGAACCATCTGGACGATGTTTGATCATAAAAGTTTATTTGCAACCTATGTTATTAAAGGAGCGAGGCGCACTGAGGCTCAAAGGGGTCCTGGAGCCTAAGCGCAAAGCGCAAGCGCGCGCCTGAGGTACGTGAGGTGCAAAAATTGTAAAAAATAAAATCTGTGAATTGTGTGCCAAAGTTACTGAAATTGAGACCAATTCGCTAAAATTCAGTGAATTGGGCGCCCAATTTGCTCAATTTCAGTGAATTGGTGCTCCATTTCGCTGAAATTTAGCAAATTGGGCGCCCAATTAATTTCAGCGATTTGGGCGCCCAAATTCACTCAATTTCAGCTGTTTGGGCGCCCGATTCGCTCAATTTCAGCGAATTGAGCGCCCAATTCGCTTAATTTCAGCCAATTGGGTGCCTGGGTGCGCCTAGGCTCCCCTCAGGCACATCTCCCGCCTAAGCCTTGCTGAGGCACAACGAAGTGCGCCCGACGCCTCAGGAGCGCCTTGATAACACAGTCTGCAACCAACACAAGACTGTCCATTGGGACGTGGCATTAATTCCCACAATTTATTGGCCCTTGGGGCCCGCATTTCTTCATCCATAACAACCACAATCTTGGATATTGTAGTGATTTTTTTATAAATGAAGGAGTGGAAACATACGACATGAACATGCAAATAGGTAATGTACATGAGATAATAGATGAAAATATACATAGTGAGAGTAAGTGAGCAGTATGTGAGCATACACCCCTTTAAGAGGAATGCACAGATCATCAGATACACGAGTAGAGTAGTGGGTGACTGGTTAGGAGTATTCTGGCGAATTGATGATGAGTGTAAACCTGTTGCGGGAGGGGTGAAGGTGACTATGGTATAATAGGAGTAGATATATACTTAACAGGTTCACATGAACAAAGTAAATTAGGCATTGCAGTTGGCATAATAGAAGGAAAGAAGAAAGAATGATCCTCGGGGAGTGTAACATCCGCAAATGTTGCAACCTTGCGATCACTCAAGAATAACATGCATAACTCTTCTAAGTCCGAGAGTAACAAACAAAAATACACTTGGTATCATCATAGCATGTAAGGTCAACTTATCTATGAGAGGATCAAGATGATGGATAAAGCACGTGCACCCAAAAAGAATAGAGAAGGGAGATACAAAGTCAAGAAAAATCCAAGACATTCAATTGATTAAATTACATGCAACGCTGATCACATAATTCCAATAAAACTTGCATTTGAACATGAGAGATTTAACCACCTCAAGAAGATGACTTTTCTTCCATTCTGCTACATCATTTTGTTGTGGTGTATATGAGTAAGTTGTTTGATGAATTATGTCCAAAGAAATGCAAGTCTCCTGAAACTTTTGACTTGAGTATTCTCGTACATCATCAGTCTTGATAATTATGGTAGCAGTGGAGAATTGATTACATATTTCCATGTAAAATGTGTGAAATACATTCCAAATCTTAAAACAATCATGAAGTAAAATACAATCAAGTCATACAAGAATGATCATCAATAAAAGTTTTATAAGGACACTAGATATCTGCATGCACTAAAGAAAAGTGAGTATCACTTTTAGTACACTGAGGGCAAATATAGAACGATATTACTTCCCTCATACATAATTTACAAGAATAATCAGAAAAATGTTACTCAAGGAGGGCATTTCGAAGGATCGAAAGAGGTGCATGGACAAGACGATGGTGTCAACCCACATAAGTGTTGGATGATAAAGCTAATGAAGGAGTGTACAGAAGATAGAGGCTATTTAATAAATGCCCTCCCTGTGATACTTCGCGTCTGAAAATTTTGTATAATAAAGGAAGAAGATAAAAAATTCATTGAACAATTGTGATCATGAATAAGTTGTCTAACAAAAAAGATTTAAATGTGAGCCAGGAATATGAAGTACAAAACAAAGAGATATTATAGAGGTAAGGGACGCTTCTTTAGATCCTCAAACCGAGATGGTCTCTCCTTTGACTACTATAATGGAAAAAATAAGATGTGTACCTCAAGAGCCTTTGCGGAGTAATATGATTTGTGGCCCCAAAATCCACTATCCTATATGATTTATGAGAAAGACAATATATACCTTCATTTGATGCATAGTGCATTGGCCCTAAAGACTGAGTAAGCATCCTGCGAAGACTGTATCTTCTCTCTCAACACATAAATCTCGGATCGGGTTGTACTGGGAGTGTTAATCACTGGAGTACAAATTTGTGACGGGGAGCTTGCAACTGCTGTGAAAGAAACCTTTGCTTCCAAACACATATTATCTCAATGTGATTCAGATGATCTTAATATGTGCACTTGTTAGTTTTTTGTCCTTGAGAAAATTGGCATCGAGTGGTTGTCTTCCCTCGCCCGACAATGAGGGGGACATGCTGCAACAGGCTGCTAGAGAAGTACATGAGATGAAGCCACAAAGATATCAATGGGAGTGACTTTTAGATTGGGCAAACATCTGATAAGGAAGAAATTGTTGGAACTAATAAACATTTACGCCAACACTATGTAGGTGTGGTGGGACTCATGCCATCATTAGAGCAATACCTACTACCTCCTTCTGAGATCTCTGAGTAGCTTGGTGAGCATAGGTTATGAGTGACCGATTGATGTTGAATCCATGCCTAATCAAGGCTATATACTTGGCTACAAATGATGTCATATCACCATCCTGTTTTGACTCAACTGAAGATCTCCAAAATGCCAGAATAGAGGGACTTCATTTTGTCCAACATAGCCTTGGCTGTTTCGTGGTGCATCGTTATTCAATATGACGCACTATCTGAACAAGACCATCATTTTGTATCCATAACTCAGTCGGCTTGGTTGGGGTTCCCTGATCACATGATGAAAAAGATCCCTAGTTTTTAATACTTTGCACACCGAATGCAATCACTCAACCAAATTCTCCCCAATCAAGAGATAATTGTAATCTTCAGCTCATCCCCGAGCTCATAGGGGAAGGGATTGGAGAATTCAGAGTTGTGGATGAAGAGGAGAATAAAGTTGTTGCCATTAAGGGAGATGTTGACAAGAACAAGCTTGGCGAGAACTTTCAATGACCTTGTGAGATCATGTATTGTCATGTAAGAGGAGTTGACAAGTGTAATGTCAGTATGATGAGACAATTGCGGTGAGCCTGGTGAAGACGGAAGGGTATTGTTGGTTTTATTGAGCAGGTGATCAATCCTCGTGAGAATGGAGATCGAATCGTTTTTTTCATCAAGCTTCGTCGAACTGAAGAGGAGAATGTTCTCGCTATGCCCTATTGAGGAGTTTGAAATGTTGAGCCTGACAAAACAATCGACGATGTTGGCGAGATTCATAAGTCTCCGGTGATGTTGGCAGATCTGGCGATACGTTGATGAGGCTAGCAAGACTACAATCATTTTGCCAAGATGTCGGAGAGGTGTCGCCAGCTTCTTTGAGAGGGAGACATTGCAATGATACTCAAGATTACAATGAGCTTCCGAGGCGAAGCATGAAATCGAGTCAATACGAAATAAAGGTCACTGCATGAACAATTGGGTAGGTGAATTTAAGGCTCTGATACCATCTTAAAATATCAAAGTCAACAAAAAGAGAGATTTCTCAATTTTATTTTCACTTAATGAACAATAGTACATTATGGTAGTATTTATAAAAGGAGGATATGCACATTTCTCCCTACCCAATGTGAGACTAAGACAATACGAGGATATAGACTTAAGAGTATACTACATAAAGAATAAATTTGCCTCTCTGTAACTTTATTTCTCATTCTCTCGCTGAGGACATTACCGCATTCTGCTCCATCCCGCTGAAATGCCACATCCCTCTTTTTTCCGAAGATAAGAAACTCTTATCCAAATCAAATTGATTGATACTGAATTCCAAACTTTTGTTACATTCTATAGTTTTGTTAATTAGTCGGATTAGTTATTTCGTTTTCATTATTGCTAACAAATTAGTATTACCTTCATGCCCGGGCTATACTAGTCTTATAGACATATGTTATTAAACTTGTTAGCTATTTAAGGAGGACTTGTTACTTGGGTTTCTTAAGATTATGTTATGAATCATCATTATGAGAAGTTGAAATAAAATGTATTATTTCAATTTAACATGCTATGTTGAAGCTCCCCTCTTTATATAGCTTAGAGGAGGAGAAATAATCTTCATTAAGAGGTGTGAGATTAAACACGAGAGATGAAGAATGTACAATGAGCTTTTACAATTTGGGTCTAACACTCCTTTTCAAGTTGAAGCATATATATCAACCATTACCAATTTGTTACAATTATAAAAAAAGATGAAATATATTTAGTGAATATGTCAGTGAACTCTTTATTCAATGTTACAAACAGAGTGCATATACGTGTGTTGATAACTTCCTCTTTGATGAAATGACAATCTACTTCTATATACTTTGTTATTTCATGAAACACGAGATTGATATGTTGATGATCTGTGTTGTAGATGTATTTCGATATAAAACTTTTAGGGAGAAAACAATACGACATCGACATTTTAATCAAATGCCTTTTTTGAAAATATTGCCCAATATATCTGATGCATCCTCCGTCACATTCAAATATACATGCCACCATCAATCGTCGTGGAACTTTTATTTTTATGCAATTATTTATTGTTCTGTACTTTTCGCGCACCTGTTTTGATTTGAAATTATTGGGCTCATTGGTTTGACCGCCCGATGAGACCCTGAATAAATAGGTCTGGTAATTTTAATCGTTAGGACGTAACAAACAAGCTTAAAATATTTAATGATGCATAAATATCTAAATCATATTAAGGCAGATTATACAAAATATTTGAGGAAAAAACTTATTTGAAAGCTAAATTAAAGTCTGGAAGATGGTATTTTAAATTTGTTGCCATGTAAAAAATTTGGAAAAAAAACTGATGCGGAGCAGAAACGAGGACGCGCTTTGGGCTCGTTCGGGGCTGATTTGACAACTTTCCATATATGGCGTGCCCGGATTGACGATCGGACTCCGCGATGCGTCCGGAGCGTCGCCCGCGAGTCAAAATCTTATATTCCTTATTTTTTTGGACTTTATTTCATGTATTTTGAGGCATCTCCCGCCGGCAATCATAGCCGTCGAATGGGATGCCCAAGTGCTTCTTTATTATAAATAAGAGTGGTAGGGGGCTGAATTCAGATCATGCAGAATTGAAGACTTCTATTCCGGATTCCAGCGATCACTCTCCGGTGCCGACGCGTTGAACCCAAGATGACGACTCCTCGGCGCTCAAACTCCCCCCCCCCAAGTAGTACCCATTCATAGCCTCCTCCCCTCCGAAACCCTCATCCGCAACCCCTACAACCCCAAATTCCAATCCCCACCCGCAACACCACTTCCCCCTTCAAACGACCACCCCACTGCTGCTTTTCAGCCAGCCGACCACCCTACTCCCCTCCCCACCGCCGAAAAACACCCCAAACCCTAGTCGGCCATTCTTCTCATTCCCCTCCGTGGATCCACCACCCTAACAACCCTAAAATTCTAGATCGTTCAGATCTAGATTATAGCCTCCCGATCCGTTATTCCTGCCACTCTTACTTGCCATTTTTGTTCGGGTCCGCTTTTACACATCGTATCTACCCTCCACCGGCCCGGATCTACTTATACGTGGTCGGATCCACCGTTTTATTGTCCATTTTCGCCGTTTTTCGCCAAGGACAGCCACCACCCTCGTTTTCACGCCGCCGGTTCCATCTCAGATCGCCGATCTACACATCCGGCCCTCCAAATCTTCAATGTCTCGGTTCAGCCATCTATTTTTGTGAGATTTTGTAGTATTGTATTATTTGATTCAGCATTTTCATTTGGTGAGTTATTATATTTTGCTGCGATTCCTGTTTGTAGAGCTTTGTTTTA
The DNA here is from genome assembly GCA_039583875.1 of Platanthera guangdongensis. Lineage (NCBI taxonomy): Eukaryota > Viridiplantae > Streptophyta > Magnoliopsida > Asparagales > Orchidaceae > Platanthera > Platanthera guangdongensis. The sequence goes on along the minus strand of CM077151.1, from coordinate 36,712,243 downwards.
GTACCCTAATAACTTGCAGGAGCAGGCATTCGCCGCGCGCTTCGCCTTGGCCCTCCGAGCAAAAGAAAGCCATTATAATATTGCTAAAATAAATATTTGTTTGTTCTATTTTAATATCAGTGTGGTGCTGAGTTTTTCATTGTTTATATTTATTTGTCAAAACATTGATCATTGCAACGTATGTAGGTTTGGATTAGCGTGTCACACTCGCACTACCGCCTAAAGTCCTAGGTTTTGTGACCAGTAGCCTATCCCTACATCAAAAACTGATTTGGAAAATAATCTGATATTGTAATTTGGAAAGAATTTTGGAAATCAACCCTATTTAGTTATAAGTATCACGACCAGAAAGAAAAAGGAGAACAGACAAAAATAGGGAACAAGACCTAAATCTTGTTCTCTGTTCGCCGGTACCACCTCCACGCTAGGACGCCCCTAGTTCCGATTTGACGCCGCCCTCCTTTGTTCGCACCACCATCGGCCCGCCAACGCCTGTCGGCCTCTTCCACGCCCGAAGACGACCTTCCCCGGCCGGACGTTGTCGACTTCGACGAGCCCGATTCTAGCGCCCGTTAGTCGCTTTTTTCAGCTCCTTCCTCCGACAACCACCCCAAATTGCTTCAGCCGCTGCCTTAGCCTCCCGCTGACGCTCCAACTGGGTTTGCCACCTTTGTTCCTGTTTTTGCCGACGGAAGCTCCGACGTTCCAGCTGGTCAACGTCAATCAGACGCTGCGACGGCCTCCTTCAGTCCATGCCGGCCGAGAGCTTCAAACTTCTCACCCCGGCGGCCATCCCGATTCCCCTCCCTTGCTGTCTGCTGTCGACTACAGCAAACGCTTCCATCAAACAATTGGTTCGCCTATGTTGAGAGGTTTGGAATGGATTTGCTCTCCCGCGGTATCTTCGCCCTTCATTGCTCAAAATTTTAGTTTTAAATTTATGCATCTACTTAAATAATTAAGAGTTTGCCTCAAATGTTCCAATCTCTTAAATTTTCGTTATTTCATAAATTGTTGCTTGTGGTTAATGCTTGTGATCGTACAAATCCCGCTATGGCTCAATCTGTTAGGCGCCACTAACTATTTCTTCTAATAATGAATATCAATTTTGCTGAAGTTTATCGTTATGAGTAGTTTTACGCGCTAAATGTTCATTTTGGCCCACTCGTCCCATTTCAAAGCTAAAATCGGTCGCATCAAAATAACATTTTCTAAAACCCTAATTTCAGTCTACATCAATATCATTTTTGCCTATATATCAGGCGATATCTCATGGCCGATATCCGACTTGAACCCGACATCCAATATCTGCAACCTTGTTGATGACAATTTTATTATCACAAAATATCGGTAGACAGTAGTTGTTAGTTTTAGTAAAATCTTTCACAAGTGTCATAAACCATTTTAACTCGCAAGCAATCCGAGTTATGCTTTTGTATTCAGCTTTCACACTTGACCTGGAAACCATTGTTTATTTCTTACTTTTTCAGGTGACAAGATTTCCTCCTATATAAGTGCAGGGCTGAAGTGGATTTTTAATTTCTCTTATCATTGACACAACTTGTGTTTGAATACAATTCAATATGTAAATGATTATTTTTTATAAATGGAAGACCTTTGTCGGGAGATTCTTTGATATATTCCAATATCGTTATTGCAACCTCAAGATGACACTCTTTGAGAACCCGCATAAACTTACTGACTTTTCCAACAACGAAAGAGATAAATAAGTTTATCAATTAGATGCATATAACAAGTAATCCCTAAGAGACGTCTCATCCCAAAGTCTATCAGCGACCATAAGCATTGAATTTCAGGTAGATTTTGTGTCCTTTAAACCCGTTTCTTTAAGTAAATTTAGGTCATTTTTGTGTGGAAATGACCATGTTGGTGCGTCTTGCAATTTCAATTTCCAAAAATATCGGGAAATCACCATATCTTTGGTTACAAATTGTGTTCAAAGATATTTATTTGTTTTTTCTATACTAGTGGAGTAATCTCTGAGAATGATGTCATCCACATATACAATAAGAATAATCATCCATTGGGCTGTCTTTCGTATGAAGAGAGAGTGGTGAGCATTGCTTCAGGAAAAATCATTGGTAGAAACGATATGATTGAACTTATCAAACTATGCTTTGGAGCTTGGTTTAAGACCATGCATGACCTTCAACAACTTATATACTTGAGACTCCCCATGAACAACATAATATGAAGGTTGATTCATATAGACTAGTTCGTGTAGGTCTCCAGATAAGAAGACATTCAGGAACATTTTTTTAACTTTCAACAATGATTGACTCATATAATGTTGATACAGGCAACTGAAGATAATGTGTCAAAGAAATCTCCACTCTTTATGTGGGTGTATCCCTTTACTCCAGATTAGCCTTATATCTATCCACAATCCCGTCAGGTTAAAAACTTGATGACAAAGACCCATCGCCATCCAACAACATTGCCACTAGGTGGGGCGAAGACAAGGGCCCAAGTATCCTGTGATGTTAAAGTTGAGATCTCATCCATGATCCATGACTACGTTTCAACAAGGTATACAAAGAGTTTCGTGATATGTTGAAGGGATAATGACGGTAGATAGTGACAATGTGAACTTGCTGCAAGAAGGGTTGAGGTTGGCATAAGAAATCAAATTAACAATAGAATTTTGAATACACATTTGCACTCCTTTTTGTAGAGGAACATGAACATTCTGGTCTGAGTTCTGTGATGTGATTGAACCTTCCTAAGAGGAGAGAATTGGTCTAGAAGGGGTAATAAGAGTGGGAAGAGTAAGACTCTTTCATATGATAAGGAGAAGGTAAGATGGGAGGATGTGGTATTGATAAGAACAAGTTGCTCCGCCCATATCAAGAACTATAAACACAAACAAAGAAATTGCATTGCATAAAAGTAGCTGATACAAACTTGAGAGACAAGCCCACACCTAGCACTCGGAGGCTGCGTTCTCCAAAGCGATCTTCTCTCCAAGAGAGCCTGAAACCTAAATGATCCAAAGATGAAAAACTTCACACATAAGGGCTCCTTATATAGGTGGAGATTTTCCTGCAAGACAAACACACTAAAAGACAACACAACACATAATTAATACATTATTATTATAAAGATAAACACATCATTGAGAGACTCTCGCGAAGTGAGGTCGCACCTTTGTGCGCATGCGGGTTTCATGTATGCAATGCACATACTTATCAACACACCAATCCTGAAAAGCGACCTTGTCCCCAAGGTTGAACGAGAGGGGCCATGAAAATTGAAGTCGTGGTGTAAAACACGTTGGTTGGGCCACGACCGTGGGCAGGGTCGTGACGAGAATAAGAACCAATGAGCGAATTTATTGGGTTCTTTTGTAATTTGCGGTGTAAAATCATTTTTGCTAAAAAAGGTGAGTGGTGATGATGTGGCGCCATACCGATTACGAAAGTGGGTATATAAAAGCCACAAGTAGATACGTTGGTTGCATGTGGTGCACTAGTTGTAAATCATGACATGAGGAAGTAGTGAGGGAGAGAATGCAGACCGTGAAATTTAAGAGGGAGATGGGTGTGGATGTGGGTGAACCTGGGAAAGGTGGAGTACAAGTTACAGTTGTTATTAAGGGCCATGGGGGATGACATGGGGCGTGGAACATTGCACCAAAAGAGGGGTGTGCTTCTAGGTTGCTAAAAAGCAAAAGGGAACTGGCAGAAAGCTGATCCATCGAAAGCGCGAGATTAGGAGGTCTGCGGGGAAATGTGTGGTGGGGTCCTGCCAGAGAGCTGATAGAAGGACATGGGCTGTAATGGTGGTTGAGGAAGAAACTGACGATGAAGAGCAAACGCCGCGACATGGAGGTCATCTATGACATCCTCAATTCGATCATATCGAGCGTGGAATGAGTCCTGAAGGAGCACCATGATGGGGAAAGAGGAAGAGACTACACAAACTATACCGAAGCCGCCTGCCTGCTTGTGCTACTTGAAGGAGGCGATCTGAGGAGCAGTGGAGGGATCAAGGTCGCGTACGCGAGCAAGATAGTGAGATGCACATTGCAGTGCAACTGCAGGTGATCATGTCAACTGCGGCGATCTCAGTTGGCATTGATTTGGAGCGACTGGTGCACCAAAGAGGAGGGAGAAGGCAGATGTAGGTGCACTGGACCACGTAAGTGAGGCATACGATCAACACATGCTGGAGCTCGGGCTGGATGCGGCTGGATAAAGGTGGAGCGAACCGGTGGTTGACCTCAATGGTGGAAATCCACTTAGGGTGCCTGTGGAAACCCTAGGGCAGCGACGGGTCAGACTAGTTAATGCGAACAAGCCGCGCCATATCAAGAACTGCAAACACAAATGAAGAAGTTACATTTCATAAAAATAACGGATACAAACTCGGGAGACAAGCCCACCTCCCCCCTCCCTCGCCCACCCCCACCCGCTTAGCACTTAGAGGCTTGGTCCTCCAAAGCGCTCCTCTCTCCAAGAGAGCCCAAAACCTAAATAATCCAAAGATGAAACACTTTACACCTAGAGCTTTTTAGATAGGTGGAGATCTCGCTACAAGACGAATACACTAAAGGGCAAAATAACACATTATTAATAAAATATTATTATAAAGGTAAATACATCATTGAGAGACTCTCACGAGGTGAGACCGATTGTCCAAGCTCATTCAGGTGACATGTATGCAATGCATATACATTTCAGGTATTACAGTGGAGGTGCATGTATGATATGAATGGATGGCATGGAGTTAGGTGGAGAAGAGATGGGAGACAGGAGGCGAGATGTCAAGCAAAAAGAGAATAATCGGCTTAGAGAAGTAGGGAGCAGTCTCAAATAAAGTGAACATGCATAGACATATTGATGCTTGGAGATTGTTTTAATATAATGATAACTCTTTTGAGTAAGATAATGTCCTAAGAAAGAACATTTGGTGGTGCGATTGGAGAGCTTGTCACGACCAGATGTTGGAGTATGAATAGGAGCAATACTACCAAAAAATAAGAAGTGAGGGAAAATTGATACCATCTGGATGAATAATAAACAATTGTCTTGCCAGAAGAGTAAAAGATAATATGTTATTAATGAGTAAATAAGAAATGAGAACAACACGGCCCAGTAGGATTTGAGAATATTCATCTGACACAGAGTGCGAGAATCATTGAGAAGACAATTTTTCCGTTATGTCATTCTGTTTTGTTGTGATGCATGTACACAATTGATCTGATGAATGATGCCATAAGAACTCCACAAAATAGAGAATGGTCGGCTCATATATTCTTTGGTATTATCTGTATGTAGAATTTTCAAAGCAATTTCAAATTGAGTGTAAATTTCACGACAAAATTTCTAAAAATAGTAAAAGGTACATATCATTTTTTAGAAGGTACACTTAAGTACATAGGGAGTAATCATTAGTAAAAATAACAAAATGTATGTTTCCCCAACCAACAGACTTAAAGGTTAGAACGAACAAAGTCAAATGCATGTACAAAACTCTTACATAGTTTGACATGAAAACTAGTACAATGATGTTTGCCATATTGATATACTTCACATTCTAGGGCAGACTTGAACACAAAAGATGGTACAAGCTATTGAATAAGACATTGTGGAGGATGATCAAGCCATTGATGCCACTGATGTAGAGAGACCATTGCGACAAATGTTGAACAATTGGGAAGATTGTCCAGATAATAGAGCCCTCTAGTTCTTTTCTGGCATGAATTGTCTTTTCATCGATTAAATGCCCTAAAAATAACAATGAGTTGGAAATAATGAGACAAAATGAGTTGTAAATTTTTTGTAGGTGTATATTGCAAAGAAAATTTAAGACAATATTAAAGTTTCGTCTAGTTTGAGAAGTGAGCTAATAGTAACAACTATAGTTCTGCAAGCTGGCGTAGGAGAGCTATTTGGCATGAGCACTTATGGTAATCAGGTATATCTCTCGAGGTGAGTGAAGATAAGAGAGTTCTCAATCATATAATTGGCGACAATAGGATCAATGAGTCACTTACCCCGAGTAGCAACACATGCACTATCTAAAGTGGCAACATAGGCAAATTCCTTGGAAGCATTAATCAGAGCCTCAATATCTGTAGAATAGAACCATCTGTCTGCCTCAATATTTATAGAGAAGAACCATTTGTCTGTCTCTGATTGCTGAGTGTAGGTGGTCTGAGAAGTTTCAATCTTAGCAGTATTGACATGAGCTTGATGTTGGAGATGAGAATGTTTCACAATGTAGCGCTAGACAAGATGACCAAGTTTGCTGCTGTAAGAAAAGAGGGTGACTGCCCTATCGGCCACCAATACGACTTCCGCGGTCACGTTGTGCCCCATGACCATCAACATGAGCATAATTCTCGGAGGGAGAAAAGAGATATCAGAGATTGATTTAAGAGGTTGGCAATGGTAGGGACATAATGGCAGTAGTTTCCAGTGAGAGTGTCAAGTTCACTCATTATCTACTACAGATCATCTCATAGGGGACTTGGGAAGACACAAAAGGTAACAAACAACACAGAGCTCCCTAAATGCTTTTGTTGGGTTGCAGGGTTAGCAGAGAAATGATGATGTTGGAGAAGTTCTGTGATGTGCTAACGACAAGTGCACCGGTCACTCAAATAATATAAAATGAGAGAGTTTTCTCAAGTATCGATCTCACGTGGAACATGATAAGATGGAGTTATATTTCAAGGAGGGACTTGAGATTGAAGTCCTTTAGTTGGTAGGTGTTAACGGTGGGGGTTGATTTGGATGAAAAATCAAAAGAACAAAAACTAAATTAACTATGTGCTTCGCCGGCACCGCTTCGCAACAAGGTGGATTATGCGGGCCGTTAGCACCACTTCGTATGACGAGTGGACGTAGTGAATGTGCGGAAGTGAAGTCAGGGCCGTTATCACCTCTTGGTTAGGCGAGTGGATTATACGAGCCGTTAGCACCGCTTCACAACGTGGATTGCCGAGAAGGCATACAGATGGAGTGAGTGCAAGTGCGAAGAGTGTTCACAACTATTTCATCACATTCTCAACACCAACCAAGGCACACCTCTAGCAATACTAACATCCAAATAATTCCATAGAAATGAAAATAGACATTAAGGTTCAATGTTAGCAAGCAAACATCATCATGATAAAATAGTTACAATCATCTAAATAGGCGGAGAGAGTGCAAGGGATACAACCACATCCGGATTCTCGTTGCGATTCACGGTTGGAATCACCAGGTCGTCACTCCGCGTCCTAGCTCGATCTTCAATTAACGTCCGGGGTCCAAAAGAGCTCTCACCTTCTTCCACTATACCCGTCTTCTCCGTCTCACGATCCGACCACGTCTTATGCTAATCTCTCCTAGCGTGGCGATGAAGGTAGGGCTAAAATCTCCTCCTTGAAGATCTTGGATGATGCGAGGTGGCCTAGGGCAAAGCCCTAGTTGAAGGAGGAAGAAAACGGAGCAACATTCCCCTCCGGCGGAAGAAATCGCGTCCTGGTTCAGGATCTTGAAAGTCCTAAAAATCGCGATTTAAATAGGAAAAGATGCAGAATTTTTTCGCGGACAATCAAACAAACGACCATGAGTTCAACTGTCCGTGAACAAAATAAAATATGAATTTTCGACTTCCGTAAAATGATTTTTACGCAATCGTGCTTTTTTACCCACGCACGACCGGAAGTGCCTGTGCGTGAAGAAAATGCACGGGCGCAGACAGATCAACAATTTTCAATGTCTTTGAGAGAAATGAACACACACGATTAACTAGTACGTGCGTAAATGATAAACGCATGACTGTGCAATCTGGAAACTTGCAAAATAAGCATTCGGAATGGCCACGCACGGTTGGAATCAATTGTGTGTGGCAAAATATGCACGACTAGCAATAAAACATAAATTTTTGACAAAAGGAGCCCGTTCGTGCGATTTTACTCCCGCACGGTCAAAACTAGCCGTACGAGAACAAAACACACGAGCCGAGGTAGATCACCATATTTGGGCATTAAGGTCACGCAGGACAGCAAAAACCGTGCGCAAAGAAATCGCACGATTGTGTGATATACACATATTTGCATTATAAAGGTATGAGATCTACCCACCTGCATTCCGAACCAACAATCCAGGGCCCAAGGCCACCGACAAACACAAGCACATGCCACAATCAAGAAATAGAGCAATGGGGAGCACCGTGTGCTTACCCCCAGTGAAAGAGAGTGCAATTGCACACCACAACAAGCTAAAATGTGTACTTCGTCTGAGAAGAGTGAACGAGAGAAATATAAGCAATAATGAATTAAAAGTGAAGTGCTTGTGTATGAAATCGAACTCAAATGAGTCCAAAAAACCCTATATGTTGGATCTATTGATCCGAATATCCTAGATTTGTAAGAAGTCAAACGAGTCAATGACATACACACATAATGTGTTTGATGTGTGCTCTAGTTCTTGCATGCAGGTAGTGCATGATTGGACAAGTAAAGAAAATGAGTTGGGCAGTAAACTCAAATTTCGTCGAACTCAGCTCAGAGTTTGTCGAACTCAGCTCGCTGATCGTCGAGCGCAACTCAACATACAGTGGTATAAGCACAAGAGTTCAGGATTCAAAATTCGTCGAGCTCAGTTTGCAGTTCGTCGAGCTCAGGTTACAGTTCGTCGAGCTCAGCCCAACGCTTGTCAAGTTAAAGCAAGAGAAAAATTGACTAAGACAAAAAACGCTGAGACCGCTGAGAAGTTCAAAGTTCGTCGAACTCAGTTTGCGGTTCGTCGAGCTCAGCTCAAAGCTTGTCAAGCTAAAGCCAGAAAATCTAAGGCAGAAGTGCTGAGACCGCTGAGAAGAAGACGTTGAGACCGCTGAGACAGCTGAGACAGCTGTGAAGATAGCGTTAAGATAGCTGAAGACAACTGAGAAGAGAGCGTTGAGACCGCTGAGACAGCTGAGATAGCTGAGAAGACGGAGTTGAGACGGCTGAGACAACAGAGACAAAATTAGCTGGAAATTTTCTAAGTCCAGAAGCGTTGAGTGAAACAGGTTCACTCAACGCTTCTAATGATGAAGGAAGCGCTGAGACTGTTAAGAGGAAAACTGCTGAGACAAAAAAGTACAAAAACCGCTGAGACAGCAGATAAGAAGAAAGCACTGAAACAAAGGCTTGTCTCAACTGATAATGAAAAACCGCTAAAACCGCTGAGACAAAACCGCTGAGACAGTTAAGTGCAAAAATTGCTGAGACAACAGATAAGAAGAAAACGCTGAGACAAAGGTTTGTCTCAACTGATAATGAGAAACCGCTGAGACAAAACCAATAAAATTTCTAAGTTCAGAAGCGCTGAGAGGCAAGGCCGATGGCGTTGAGTGTCTCAACATCACTCAACGCTTGATGGGATTCTGGAATATTTTCTAAGTCCAGATGTTGATAACCACTGCTGACGTCATCAAAGTCAAAATTGCAGGAAGTCGTTGCGGGAAAGCTGCTACAACGCCGAAAGATGTTTTGTCCCTTTCTGATGGAGTTGGCGCTCACCAATCCTTGGTGGGCTCACATACTATGATGCCGTTGATTCAAATCAACACATATAAAAGGGGAAACAAAAAAGGGATTAGGGTTGACAAATCAAATGAACACAGAAGAAGAAAAATTGAAAAGAGGCGGCTGGACGATCTTCCATCAAGCTTGAAAGCTAAAGTCCAGCCAAGATAGCCTGAAGGCAAAGAAGGACAGCTGAAATACTTCAAAGCTCCGCAAGTTTGTTCTCAACAGAACAGTTTAGTTTATTCATCTCATCAACAAGGTGGAAGCTGCTCATCTGTGCAGCAGTAAAAAGTGATAGCTGTAGAAGAAGACTGATTCCTTCTACAGCAAGTGAGCTGGACTGATATCTGCTCAGTCTAGCAAGGTTGACTCAGAGATACCTCTCTGAGTCAGTTGTTCTATTTTCTTCAACATCCTGTTTTATTTCATGTAGAATTCAGGTTTCCTGAATCTGAGTGTAGGGCACTTTGTGCCTGAGGTAGGTGACAAATTTGTCACTGAGGTAGGTGCCCTGTTGGGGCACTAAGGTAGGATCCAAGTGAGGATCTGAGCTGTAAGACTTAAGTGCCTAAGGTAGGAGAGTGCTGCTCTCTGAGGTAGGATCCGAGTGTGAATCTAAGGTAGGATCCGAGTGTGAATCTAAGGTAGAGCTGCCCTCCCAGCCTGAGTGTAGGGCCTTGTGCCCGAGGTAGGTGACTGAAGAGTCACTGAGCTGTAGGTGACAAGTTTGTCATTGAGATTGTAGGCCTTGGAGGAGACTGAACTGTAGGTACGTGAAAGGGTACTGAGTTGTAGGAGTGCTGCAGCACTCTGAGAGTAGGGTTGTGTGCCTGAAGCTATAGGGCTGAAGAGTCTGAGTGTTGGCCTTAGAAATAAGGCTGAGGTAGGTGATCAATGGATCACTGAGCTATAGAAGTTCTGTAGAGCTCTGAGGTAGGAACCTTTGTGGTTCTGAGTTGGATTCTGAGAAGAATCTGTGTGCAAGGCTGAGAGCCTGAGGTGTAAGCTCTGAGGAGCATAAGTGGAGGAGTTTGTGCCGAGTCCAACAAATAAGTTGGACAAGTGGAGAGGGAAAATGGATGTACCCAATTGGGGAACCACTATAAATCCTGGTGTTTGCTGTGTGTGCTTGTTTTTCTTTGTGATTGCAGGATTTAAGGACAAGGTCTAGATAGAACAAGTTGAAAAACAAAAAAAGATTTATTAAAAGCTCAAATACCTATTCACCCCCCCTCTAGGTGATTAGCTAACCTAAAGTTAAATAACTTTCACTATATAAATTAGACTCATCACACTCGCAAACTTGCCCGTTGCTCGTCCCGAGCAAACTATCTCCCATGCAAACGAGAAAAACATAAGCTGACATAGCAATTGAAAGACGGAGTACCATGCGAAGTCGCATACTCGCGCGCATAAATATCTTGTAGAAGAAATTTTTAATTGTACAAAATAGATTATAGTTTTATAGCTGCCTATCTACATATTATCTCTACTTATAATTCGAATTACGATGAATCCTCAGGTCACATGTAATGAGAAAATAAACTGATCTCTAAGATGCACATTGTTAAAGATTAGGACTCGGGACAACCTCCAAAGAAATCCATCAATGACGATGGACATAGGATTGCTCGATCACACTCTCTTCACAACACTGGTTTTGTTTAAAGCGCGAATCAGTATCTATTTCAATATCTAATTTATCTGGATCTAAATAGAATATAAAATATATAACTAATAACTAAGAAATATAATAAAATTCAATAATCAATAAATGAAAAAAAGAATCGCTAGGTAATAACTAAGATCTCTAGTTGACCTTTAGGTTTAAAGACGGGGCTTGGGTTTTGGCGGGATATACAAGGATAAAAACGAAGACTACGCACACCAAACCCAAATTAGCTAGCAACTTTAAAAACTATACATGCACCAATACAACGCGGGTGCACCGCACCCCCGGACTTGATCTTGAAACCATGAGTGTGTGCGCCGCCTACTCCCAAATATAATCTTCACATTTTTTTCATTTTAGAATTTTTTTTCTTTTCACAATTTCAATTTCTTTTTCTCTTTTCTTTTTTCTCATTTTTTTTTCCACAATAATTTTCATCAATTTTTCAAGGAGGCACATCCACGCATTCACACTAATAACACTGCATCAACACCCCAAAAATAATAATGTATAAAACTCTAAGCTCAAAGTTGGGTGTGCGACTATGATCGACAATTTAGATTTAGTGATATATAATGGTGGAGCTGAATCAAAATGATGTGGCGGCCACAAAGGGGCTAAGCGAGGATAGGGCGTTAGGATCGGAGCAAAGGCTCAACCAGGCCAAAAATATGGCCTACATCACACTCACACTATTGAACTAGCCTATACCTATGCTTCGAGAGTCGCTTGGGGCAAGTTCTTAGCCACCGAGAAAGACTATCCTTCATCTCGATTCGAGCAATACGACTCTAGTGATTATCTACACACATCACTACGCTACCTTTAGATTCATACAAGATTCACCAAATTATGAGTAGACTAAACTGTATCTACGTAAATAAAAAAATATAAAACTACAAGCATAAGAAAAAGTTAATTCTACACGGATGTTTAAATGAGACACAAGCACTCGGCTAGGAGCATTGCAAGAGTCAATATTTTACTCCGTCTCTTAATCTTAAACTAACAAAATGAATTTCTAATCACACATGAAAAATAGATAATACCCGCGACGCATCAGCAGATCAGTTCGCGCTTATGTGAGTGTTGTGGTGTGCGGTGAATATGCAACAATAACTAATAAAAATGAAATTAAAATGCTCCTAGCATGCATATGATAAAGTGCACGTGCAGTTGGTAACAACGACTCTCCCCCAGACTTAGGCTAAGCAATACAATACATGATATACCAATTGTAATTAACAATACATGATACGGAGATAAAACAGTTTCCCCTCTACCTGAATAATAATACCTGCTCCTCACATGTAGAGGGAAGAGAATGTAAGAGGAGGAGGAGGAATCCTCACTCATCTCACCAAAAATATCCTTACCTAGTAAGGTGTCAGTCTTCTGGGAGGAGGCAGGAGGAGAGGGCCAATGGTGAAGCTTCCTCTACGGAGGGGTATCAACCTCCTCACATAAAAGGATTCTCATATCATTGACTTGAGCATAATGCTCCAAGTCCTCCTGGAGTACCTGTGAAAACTCAACCTGCACATGATCAGACAGGGAAAGGTGATAAGGAAAAAAAAGAGATGAAAAACTAAAATGATCAACAATCGGGGGAGTGGTCCCGACCACACTCCCATCAGGTTTCACTAAAGGATCATTGTCGGCAAGAAAAATATCACTGCAATGAGAAACTATGCAACATGGAGCTTCGATGATGAGTTGGACTTTCTCCTCTAGTGATGTAGTAATAACCTCATCACTAAAGAGAATGTCCTCCTCGATGCAACTTGGCTCAACTTCGGGGACCACAGGCTCCTCCCACATGACTAAATAATTGATCTGATCAAAAGTCACATGCGTAGTAAAATCATAAAAAATTGCATGATAGGCGGGGCTCATGATCGAGTTAGCTAAAATATGCAAGCTATCCTCCAGAAATGAATCCAAAGGTAGCGGCGATAGTGAAGAAGAAGGAAACTCCATGATGTCATCGAGTTGATCAACAACAACACTGATCAACACATTCATTTTGCTCCCAAGATGACCTGGGGGCCTAACGTATGTCACTAGTGATGGAAGGTGCAGTGGCATAAGAAGGTAGTGGAATGGTGATAAGCGATGGCTCTTCATCCTCGTCATTTGCAGTTTTCATTGCTCACAGTCCTTCAGTGCATGATCGAGACTTTGACAACACTAGCATCTCTTCCCAGTAGGTTTAGACCATGATGGGGCCCAGACACCCGATGAAGGAGATGCTCGCAGAGGAGATGTATACTGATAATAAATAGGCTCGATATATGAAGGTCCAGCTGCAGTGGGAGCAACATATGAGGAGCCATACAAATTATTATTATACCTTCCTAAATAACAATCTTCACTACTGTGACTACGAGAATAACACCAATTACAAGGTTGATGAAAATACATTCTCGGCGCACTATGGATTCAAAAATAAAACAAGTTGAAATTGGACTTACTACACACGATATGGAAATAAAATTTAGCTAAATCCTGATTTATAAAACAGTAAAATAGATTAGGAAGAAATAAAGCAAAAAGTATGCTATTTATAACCAGAAGAACTTCTCTCTCACGACTCCCTATCCAGAAACTCACACGACCGTGTTCTCCGACAACGGCGCCAAAAACTTGATGCACTAACGATAAATGCACCGGTCGCTCAAGTAATATAAAATGGAAGAGTTTCCCCAAGTATCAATCTCACATGAAACGCGACAAGGTGAAGTTATCTTTCGAGGGACTTGAGATTGAAGTCCTTAAGTCGGAAGGTGTTAAAAGTGGGGGTTGATTTGGATGCAAAAGCAAAAGAACAAAAATAAATTAACTATGCGGGCCGCTAGCACCGCTTCGCAACAAGGTGGATTATGCGGGCCGTTGGCACCGCTTCGCAAGGCGAGTGGATGTAGTGAACGTGCGGAAGTGAAGTGAGGGTCGTTAGCACCTCTTGGCTCAGCGAGTGGATTATACGGGCCGTTAGCACCGCTTCACAACGTGGATGGCCGAGAAGGCATGCAGATGGAGTGAGTGCAAGTGCAAAGAGTGTTCACAATTTTTTCATTTCATTCTCAACAACAACCAAGACACACCTCTAGCAATACTAACATCCAAATAATTCCATAGAAATGAAACTAGACATTAAGGTTCAATGTTAGCAAGAAAACATCATCATAATAATGGATAAAATAGCTACAATCATCTAAATATGCAAAGAGAGTGCGAGGGATACAACCACATCCGAAGGCTCGTTGAGATTCACGGTAGGAATCACCGGGTCGTCACTACACGTTCTAGCTCGGTCTTAAGCTGACATCCGGGGTCCAGAAGAGCTCTCACTTTTTGAGTTTTTTCCACTATACCTGTCTTCTTCGTCTCACGATCCAACCACGTCCAACGCTAATCTCTCCTAGCGTGGTGATGAAGGTAGGGCTAGAATCTCCTCTTTGAAGCCCTTGGATGATGCGAGGTGGCTTAGGGAAAAGCCCTAGTCGAAGGAAGAAGAAAACAGAGCAGCAACCCCTTCCGGCGTAAGAAATCGCGTCCTGGCTCGGGATCCTGCAAGACCTAAAAATCACAGTTTAAATAGAAAACGATGCAGAATTTTGTTCGTGCAAGATCAAAACGCACGACTGCGTTCAACAGTGCGTGAACAAAAAAAATATGAATTTTCGACTTTCGCAAAATGCTTTTAACACAATCGTGTGTTTTACCCACGCACGATCAAAAGTGCCAGTGCGTTTAAAAACGCACGGGCACAAATGAATCAACAGTTTTCAATGATTTTGAGAGAAATGAACACGCACGATCAACCATAACGTGCGTGAAAGATAAACGCACATCCGCGTGATCTCGAAACTTGCAAACTAAACATGCAGAATGACCACACACAGTTGGAATGAACCGTGCGAGGCAAAATTTGCACGGGCAGCAATAAAATATTAAATTTTAGACAAAAGGAGGTCGCTCTTGCAATTTTACTCGCACACAGTCAGAACCAACCATACGATAACAAAACGCACGAGCTGGAGCAGATCACCATATTTGGGCATTAAGGTCACAAACGACAACAAAAATCGTGCGCAAAGGAATCGCACGATCGTGTGATATACATAGATTTGCATTCTAAGGGTATGGGATCTGCCCACCTGCATTCCGAACCAACAATCTGGGGCCTAAGGCCACCGACAAACACAAACACATGCCACAATCAAGAAATAGAGCAATGGGCAGTACCCTGTGCTTACCCCCAACAAAAGAGTGCACAATTGCACATCACAACAGACTAAAATGTGCACTTCGTTTGAGAAGAGTGAACGAGAGAAATATAAGTAATAATGAATTAAAAGTGAAGCGCATGTGCGTGAAATCAAGCCCAGATGAGTCCGAAAAATCCTATATGAATTGGACTCATCATTCTGCGCCTATAGGATGGACTGTCTGATAAACCACATCCTGAGACAGACTCAATCGAGCAACGAAATCCAAGTGTAAGGTGTAGATGCGTGACATTTTTGCACCTTTGGGGTATAGTTGTAAAGAGTAGCAAGTTGATCCCAAATAGCCTTGACATGCTCATCATGTCGAGTGATGGACAAACAAGCATTTGAAAGACGGTTTGTAAGCCATGTGCGGACAGAAGTATCACTAGTATCTTAGTAAGCATAGAAGAGAACATTGTCGATCACCTTCAAGAAACGCACGAACGGCCGGCTAGGTCGAGAGAACAAGGAGGCGCTGCCATCACTGTGTAGCAGAGGGGACATCGTCGACCCTAGCAGAAACAACGACAAAAAAGCTGCAGAAATCAGCGACAAACTCAATGGCAGAGGCGAGGTATTATCAGTAATCCAGTGAGAGAGATCAAGAAGAAGAAAATGGGAAGAAGAAGTAGGCAGAGGCGTTGCTTCCATCGATTGCGACTGGAGTTGCGTTCGTCGGTAGCGTAGCGGTAACCAACGGTAAAGCCGTATTCCAGAGAGGAAGAGAGCCGTGCGAGAGAATGAGGAAGAAGACTCGTCGAGCCTTGGCGATAAAATTGTTATCGTGCGGCTTTTATCATTGAAGGCGAGTGGCGAGTTGCAAGGAAAATGCGACAGGTGCTATTTTAGAGCAAGAGCAACTCGGTCGGTCACTCCACCGCCTGTGTTATTAAAGGCGCGCCTCAGGCACGCCTAAGGTTCCAGGCTCACTAGGCTCAAGGGTTTGCGCCTTTGCGCGCCTTTAGAATATAAAAGGCGCGCATGAGTGAAATTCTTGTTGTAAATTTTTTTTTTCAAAAATTAAGAAAAAAATAATGTAAGAACTCAATAATTTTTTATTGATTTAGTGTTTGTGAAAAATAATTGTGCATTGATACTTGGATATGACGCAAGTCGCCACATTGATTCTATTTTTTAAGAGACATAAACGATAGTAATGAATTCTTAATTAGTAGACTAGATGACAAATTTGATTGAGAAGTTGAAATGATGTTTGCTGCTGATTATTTAAAATGGATGTGGTTGCGCCTTGCCTTCGTCAGGCGCGCGCCTGCGTCTTGAGCCTTGCACCTAGGATCCAAGACTCCTTTGCGCCTTGGTGCGCCTTGCGCCTTTAATAACTAAGTGCACCGCTCAAACTCACCATTTAGTCTAAATTGGGCCTAAATTTTGGTTCAATTTTCAATTTTTCTTAATTCATACAAGTTACTATTAGCACATCACATTTCATCAAAGTTTCTTGTACTACATCCAATGTATTATTGATACACCAATTATATGTTTATAGTTAATATTCGCACACCAATTTCATAAATATATTCGTACTTTTTGGTGCACATCAAATGTTCACGAATTATGATACAATAAATAACTCGTCACATTACGTGACATGTACAATAAATGTCACTACTACGATTTCTCTTCATGTTAGAATTTGGGTCGTTACAGTAAGAAGATGCCTTTTGTGTTGAGATCTCACAAGGTGAAAGAGACACTCCAATTAGCATTATTTGGGTCCAGTTAACTCGTCCCGGGATTCCTAGAGGCAATGGAAATGAGTGGAGTAACTGCAGTTGGACTCAGAGTGATGGAGGTTGCCTCCATAATTTAGCACGAGTGAAGGGTGAACTTAACCGGAGTCAAAGAGAGTCACGCTGGCAGAAGAAAATGCGCGGGCTGTAGAAATTGCTGGATAGAGCACTTGCGGCCTGTAGAACTCGTCGGGATGGAGCACACACTAGCTGGAGAACTTGTCAGTGCTGAGGATTGTGAACTTGTTGTAGATGGAGAACTTGGGTTGAAATCGACGAGAGTTGCGCGGTATGAAGTGGAATAAGACGCCGCGAGCAGAGCTCACTGCTGTTAGAACATGCAATTGTAGAAGTCACAAGAACTTGCTGCTAGATGAAGATAATGTCACTGGAATCAAAAGTCCTGACGGGAGTAGGGAGTAGATCTCTCGAGTTCAACGAGGAGAAGATGAAGGACAAATGAGATCGACGAGCTGGGTCCTTGTTCATCTAGAGAAGAGCAGGATCTTACTCTTGTGGAGTTGTGCAAAATTCAGGAAGCTCTTGTGTGAGGCCGGGAGTGGTCACGTGAGATCTTAAGTGTTTGTGGGAGACCGACAAAATTTACACGAGAGTGAGTAATGAGAAATTTTAGTGATTTATCATTTTAATTAGTGAAACTCCTCTCTTTATATATAATGAGATTATCAAATTAATATTTTAGAAACCATGGGGCCCATTTAGGGGGCACGTGACATCCAGATCTTTATATATAATAGAAGAGAAGAAAGATCCCTGCAACATCCCAACCAATCACCTCGGGTAGGTTGTTGGAGTGATCGACTGCAGTCGTGAGAACCTCACCTGTTAATGTATGTTGGAGTCGGATCGAAAGAAGAACTATCTCAAGCCTGATACCCAATGTGCGTGCGTATGTATCACTGAGAAGTTTTAAAGAGTCCCTCGACGACTCAACTTAACCTGTTAATTCATCCTGGGTGATCTGGGGAGCTTGGGGATGCCACAGTAGAGAGAGATCAAATTGGATAGCAACTATCTAGCCAAATGGACTCGTGGTAGTTTGTTGGATATCATTTTATTTGGTTGGGGATTTAGCATGGGCCCCACCGTGTTTAACAAAAGATTGACAAGCATAACCATGAAAGATGGTTTTTATGCTTGAAGATCAAATCGAACCCGTCTTTATCAGCAACTATTGCCCTAGTCTAACTCCTCTGCCCAGTTGGTATTTATAGTTGCCTATAGAATCCCGGTTATGATCCCAACTACTTAAATCATCCTGTGTTTGGTTGGGGATGCTTGCCACGACTGATATAACAACCTAATCCTTGTGACGTGCTCAATGCCCCATTTCTCTCCATTAGTATGTAAATTACATATATGAGAGTGAAGAATCTACAATGTGAGCCATTGTTTGGGCTTTTACAATTGAACTTTAACAATCATCTTATCATTAACTTTGTCTATTTATTTGTGATGTCAAATTATAGTGATCATTCTCCGCTCGTTGTCATTTGGAGTCGCGAGTGATTTTAAATTTATTTTGGACACTTTTTTGGCATAATTTCTATTTAAGCTACATTCTGGCTACCGTTTTCCTTCCTAATCCCTGATATTAGTTTTATCCCACCGATTTTATTGTTGCATCTTTGATCCACTCTTTGTTATGCTTGCAAAACTACATAAACTCGGCTACTCATTATTTATTCTACTCCAATCATCTCAATAATTATTTTTTAATCTATCCTTTTGTAATTTCTATGGCTGCCTAAGTTGCGTTTTAATAAAATTACACATTGGCTTCATAATTTCTTATTACATAATTTCTTTCAATAGCTGGTAGAATCATACTAAGCCCGCCATCCTTGTTGTCTATCATCTCGTCCTTTTACCCTTTCCCTTATTATCTAGTATTTTGTTTATCAGTATTTTTTTTCATATCAAGCTATCACTTCAACTTTAAGGCCTTCACAAGCTACAATGTTCTCCTGCACAAACGGATGTATTAGTAGCTTACTATACTTTGAAATTTCTTCATGGCTGACATTTCATCTTTAAAAAAATGCCGAGTCCTCTTTTTTTGATCTTTCTTTTGTAATTTCCATGATTTGTATTTGTATGCCCAACAATGTCATCTTGATGCCTAGAACAATGATACTGTACTTAAATATAAATTTAAATATTCTCAGAATCAAATGGGGGCTGTTATGTTAACAGTACAAAAGGCGAATATATTGGCTATAAATTTCTATACAAATAGACTGAGGTAGGTAAACTGCTTAACTACACTGTTATTTGGTTGTATGGATAATAATGTTTTATATAATATCAACATTCTTATGGCTCCAGGTATGTAATCTCAGCAATTTCTCCCTCAAAAATGGATCCTCTGGTAAGCGTATTCTTTTCCCTGTTGGTTTGGATAGGTAAAAGTTTATTGTGGACTCCATTTTATCTTGTTATTATTATTTTTTCAGACAGGATTTGGAAAGACTTATGAAATTCTATGCAAAACATTTCGTGGGGAGGCAAAAGCACAACTTGAGGTTTGAAGCCCATCTTTCTCATTTTTATTAAACATAGATATGGTCGGAAAAAGCACAAAATTATGCAGAATTATTATCACACGTTGAAAACAATCCTAGGTAACTCAATGCTAATGATATGACGTGTTTCTTTTCACGTATAGCTTCACTCTTACTGAAATTCTCAGATGTTGAACCTTTGATTCTTTTTTACCCGTGAATTTTCTTCCACACTTGGTATACTGGTCCATATTAGGTGTTAATATCAAAAAGGGAGAGTAATTGCTGAGAAATATCTTTACATAGACCCCATAGAAAAGATTAAGCTCTGATTTACCAGTCTCTTATAATTTAGAATGCAAAACAAGATAGTTCCTCAAACTTTGCTTCATAACCTGCTATTGTTGAACGCCTTTAGAAATTTAGTTGAGTGGTCTTTCTTTGTTTTCATAAAATTTAATTATTGTTAAAGCCCAAAGATGAAAAGCCCAAAGAAAGGGTCCATTGTATATTTTTTAATCGCACATATCCAATCATATAATCTTCCTCTGTTATATATAAAGGGGGATGTTATCTTGTAATAGTTAAGGTTTTTTGAAATTAAATGATTAAACATCTCAAATTCTCACATGATATCATAGCAGGATGAAATCACTCGCTGTTTTTCTCTCGCGTGAATGCTCCCGGCCTCACACAAAGTCTTTGCGATGTCCGCGTGGACACTCCTGACCTCACACAAAATCTCCTGCAACTGGTTTCTGCACTAACCATTTCTGCTCCTGTAACCTCGGGTACTCACCACTTTGATTACGGTACTCGCAGTCCGTTGTTCTTACGTCGATTGGGATCGATGCTCAACTCACCTCTCCGACCCACCAGATATTTTTAGACATCTCTAGCCAATGCGCACATCTTCGACATCTGCAAATTTCTTTTGCCTCGTCTGCGAATTATCAACTTGCAACGTCTCCACCTCGTCTGCGAGTTCTCCATCCTACTACATCTCCACCCGCGTCTGCGACCTCTCCGGCTTGCGACTTCTCCAACCTTTGTAACTTCTCCCGCATCTGTGCACTTCTCCGATGGCATTTGCGATGCTCCATGCGACTTCCCTGTACTCGCCTGAGAGCTCTTTGTCGACGGTTCATGTAGCCTGTGCCGACTATTCCTGAGAGCTTTCTTCATTTTGCGAGCTCTCGACATCCAAGTTCTCGCTGACCCTCCACCACACAATTCCTCACGCTCTACTTGGGAACTTGCAACTTTGTTTTAACACATTGCCCGTCTTTGAGCTCGCATTTATTCTTCATCGAGTTCACATACAACCCTTGCTCGAAAACCCTATTTGTCTAGCTCTCCGAACTCCTATCGCTACTCCATGACGACACCTCCAGTCATTCCAGTGCTAACACCCACAATTCTTTCCAGTACATCTGGAAACCTTGCGATGATTTCCAAATTATCTGACCCATATTATCCAGATTGGAGTTCTCTCACTTTTTTTCTACTCTCTCAACATAGACATCACCATCTCACTACCGCTCTACCTGGCTTCACGTCTCCCACCTATACTGACTGTGACGCCAGTGTTGCTCTTGCTCACACCTAGCTTGCAAACAGTCTCTTTGATGAATTATTGCCTATCATCCGTCATGATGACACAATAAAAGCTGCATGAGATCATCCTGTTGCGCTTGCTCCAAGGATGCAAAAATATCTCACATATACTCCCTCTACTCGGATCTAGTCACCCTGCCAACTCTCTCTCCTGATACTGCATATTAGGAGGTTCAATCTTTCAGTGCCGTTTTTTCCGACATTTGCTACTCTGTTGACCTTGCAACTTAATAGAAATATTTTTAGAAACTCCTTATGATTTACTATCTTCTCTGTATTCTAGATACCTATGAGATGATCCACCAACAGATCTTGGGAGTACCTGACATTCCCACCTTGGTCGTCATTGCCACTCACATCTCTATTGTTACAAACCTTGTGTGATGTCCTATGATTGTCCCCCTCCCCCCATCATGCCCTCTTTGCTCACATTGTTGGAAGCTTGGACATCTGGTCAAGCGCTGCTCTGCGAAGCACCCTCACCTCCGTCCTCAGGCTTATCTCAAAACCACAGAGTCCGATCCTTCTCCGTCCCCATCCACTTCACAACCAGAATCCGACCACTGATTTTCTTCGGTAGATATTGAATCCCTCGTCAGTGCTTCCTAACAATCTACCTCAACTTCAAACTTTGAGGTAGCACACATGTTGCTACCAGGGTAAGTGGATCATTGACCCTGGTGCCACCAATCATGTCTGGGAACTCTCTTGTCTTCTCTCACTTCAAAAAGCACGGACCACTTCAACATTGGCGCATGGAGGCCAACCACTTCAGCTTGAAGTTTCTTCTTGAGCAAAGCTTCACTACCGTGTCACAACAACGCTGGGTCAACAGACTCCTTAAATTCGACTTAACAAGACCCGCCATCTTCTGCCCCATAGCCACTTTCCTCTCCGCCACGCGTCACGAGATTCAAACTTCTCTGGCTTTATGATTATCCGATCTTCACCATTGCATTGATGAGGTCATCCTTCCACTGTGTTGGATTGCTTATGATGGTCTCATATTCTACAAGGTTCCACTATACTTGCATTCCACTTCTCCCCTTGTTCAGATCATTTTGGAGGACATCCATGGACGCGGGCACGAAGGGGTCGACAAGACCCTGCAACACATCCACACAGAGTTCTTTTGGAATGGCCTATGTTGCAGAGTACAAGACTTCATTGCAGCCTGCCCCGTTTTCCCAGAAGAACAAGACGAACCATCTCCTTCCTGCGGGCTATTGCAGCTGTTGCCTGTTCCGACTCAGATCTAGCCAGACGTGGCCATGAGCTTTGTAGAGGGGATTCCCACCTTCAAGGGCAAGTCCTTCCTCATGGTCATCACCGACTCCTCCACGGAGGGGGGGGGGGGGCACTTCATTGCCTTGGCCCGATCCCTTGTTGATATTGTCCCGCGGATTTTCTTCAGCGGGACGTTCCGTCTACATGAGATGTCGGAGAGCATCGTTTCCGATCATGACAAGATTTTCACCAACCTCTTTTGAAAGAAGTTGTTCACTCTTAGCAACACCAAATTGGCCTTCTCCATCGCCTACCATCTGCTGTCCGATGGGCAGGCCGAGATTGAAAACAACACATTGGAAATGTACCTACGCCACATTACATGGGATCACCCTAAGGACTGGGTCAAGTGGCTACCTTGGGTCGAATATTGCGACAACTTTTGGCGTACCGCCATGCAGACTACACCCTTCTGATTGATTTATGGGAGGTTCCTCCCCACCTAGGCACCTACTATCTTATGACGAGGGCACCGCTGTGCATAATATCGTCGACCCGAAGCTCCTCGACCATGATTGGATTTTGTCTACCGCACGGGAGTGTCTCCTCCAAGTGCAGCACCACATGAAAGTTGCATACAACCAGAGACACCGAGAGTTTTCTTTCATCATCGATGGTTGGGTTTTGTTGAAATGCTGACCTTACTGACAGACATCGTCCTCCGCCCCTCTCTCCAACAAATTGGTCCCCAAATTTTACGGCCCCTTTCAGATCCTCCAACGCATCGGCAAGGTGGCCTACCAACTCTAGCCTCCTCCGGATGCCCGCATATATGACGTCTTCCATGTATATCAATTGAAGCCATTTGTGGGCACCCCTCCGACGGAACCGCTGGTTTGATTGCCACAACTGCTTGGAACAAGCTACCTCTTGATGGGGAAGGAGATGTTATAGACTCACCTTAGCAGTGCAAGTATCAACATCGCATTTTATCCACCAAGGATTGATTATCTTTTATTAGCACATTTTCATCACACTCTTTATCTTTATGTTTTTAATGTTACATATGTTTTATTTGACTCACTTGTGCTATGACTCCAGTGAGGGGCTTTGATCCTATTTAGGATTGTTTGGTTTGATTGAAATAGAATAAAAATTTATTATCTCTCTCTCTTCTCTTTCTCTATAATCTCTTCTTTCCGTTCCCATAAGACTTGCACACCCGACGGAAGGCCAGTGCTCTCATAGTAGCGGAATCGACAATTTCCTCGCCATAACTCCTCTGTTCTTCTCCTCTTCTCCTCCACAAACTTAGCTGCACTCAAACCTACACGGGGGACTCAAATCCCTTGAGGGACTTGAGGATTTCTCCCTCGCCTTAGCCCTAACACTCAATCTCAAACCGGAGCACACACCACAAGACTTAAACTACGTGAGTTGAAGTAGTTAACTCTTCTAAATGACTTGAGAGAAATCTATGATTATCTTTTACCTATGTTTTGTGATAATTAAGTTGTCATCTATATATCTAAAAATTGAGTATTTCATTTACTGACAAAATATATTCAAGTTGATTGTCACTTCAACAGATAGAAAGTTATCAAAAAATAAATACGCATTCCATTTGTCTCTTCAAATAAAAAGGGTCTTTACCAAATCAATTTTATCTTCTTTTGATATTTATGTCGAGCTTGGAATGATCGACATATATGCTCTAGCTTGAGAGAGAGTGTTAAAGACTGAAAATGAAAAATCCAAAGGTGAAAAGCCCAAAGAAAGGACCCATTGTATTTTTTTCCTCTCTTATATTTAGTCTCACATCTCCAATTCTATAATCTTTCTTGTCCTCTGCTCTATATAATGAGGGGTATTTTCTTGTAATAGTTATGATTTTTTGAAATAAAATTCTCACAATTATCTTCTCTAATTTCCATTTCCTGTCAGCCCGACTTTAGTCTATAGACAGTAACGCCAGTTTTTCAATCTTCTCAACATTCAAAAGAAAAGGAAGATTTTCTCAAACTCAGATTAATCCAACTTTGGTATGCCTGAAACCATACTGCCATGAAAGTGTGGGAGTTTTTCTTTCTGAATTGATTTAAGATCCTATGTTTTCCCTTAGTAGCATTGAATGCTCTATTATTATTTTTTTAGGAATATTCAGCAAATTATTGCCCATATGTAATCCCTTGGGGCCGTTCGTTTGGACGAAATTGTGGTTTTGAAATTGGAATTGGATGTCCAAATTCTAATTCCATTGTTCGGTTGTGCGCTTGAAGGATAAAATTGAAATTTAAAATGAATTCTCTTGAATTCATTATGAACTAAATCCAATTTTTTCCGATTTATATAATAATTGAAGAATTTTTTATATGGTCCGCACGCATGAATATATATGCAAGATGTTCTTTGCATTAATAAATGTGATATTTTCTCTGTTTAAATTTTTTGTTTATTGAAACCCCAATTAACGTTCACATAGTTTGTAGAGTTCGTTTTGTTTGCCAAAAGTTGACTGGAGGCAGTCGATGGTCGTGGCCACCTCGTTGAAAAAATTAAAGTTGTAAGATCATCCTCAAAATTCCACGAAAATTTCTTCTCATCGTCCTAAGATCATAGGTGGTGACGATTCATCGACCCGACAATTCTCCGAATCTTTGATAATCACCGAAAAATATGAAGATTGCTGGATCATCCTAAAAATTTTTAAGGAACTTACTGTTGCAAGCGACAGTTTATCTATTCGTGGTCCTGATCACCGATAATCCCCAACAAACCATCATTGTCAAATAAAGGAATGTAGTTGGTTCGTCATCAAATTTTTGAGAAACTTCTTATCATCGTTCTGAGTCCATTGGTGGTGACAGTTCTTCAATCCAATTACTTGTTCTCTCGCAATGTTCACTGGACCTCTAATTTTTTGGGAAAGCCTCTTTTAATCATATCATGAGACTACTTGTGACTACGGTCTGTCAATCTGATCACCAAATCTCCAGCAATTCCAGGTAGAACAGTAAAAGTGACAAATTCTAATAATGCATGTCCAATTTCATTGTCTAGAAGAACAATCTGGTTGTAATTCAGGCCAATTCCAATTCCTGACAAGAATTGGAATTGATCTTAATTCATGAATCCAATTTCAATTCTACTTCCGTGCAAACGAACAAACCTTTATTATAATGGTAGAATACCTAGAATAGGAGATTAGACAAGGACCGATTTTTTTGGCTTAAATTCATTTTGAAAACTAGATAGGTATCTCAAGGTTCTTTCTTGGTGGTTCTAGGATGATTCTTGAAGAGGACAACAAACCCTCTTCTTTTTCTTCCTTGAAGTGGTTGGCCACTTCAATTAGGCATTTGATCTTGCTCCTAAGTTTCACGATCCATCTTTTTCGTATAGACTTCAGCTATTTAGGAAATAAGTTTACATTGACGACGATAGTGGAGGAGTCGACAACAACTTAAATTTCAATTGAATGGACTTGGGCTGTTGGGCGACTGCGAACTGTGCCATAACAATGCAAGGAACTGCAATATCTGATTGTTGGGGACTTTGACGTGTAGCAGGAGGGTTCTGCTCACAAGAACAAGTGTGAGCTCTCCTTTTCGCACGTTACCCACTGCAGCTAGTAGTAGTGTACTTATGCTGAAGGACCCAACAATAACTCGGCTTCGTGTTGATCATTAGATTCCAGTTCATGATTGGTTTGGATGATTAAGATTTTTGTCAAGTTCATGACAATCATTTCTGTTCTTATATGATTTCAAATTAGGATACAGCTTCAGATGCATTCAAAATTTTTTGCATTGTTTTGAATTTGACAATTATTAATTATTTCTTGTGATTGATTACCTCTTATTTTCATCTAAAAGTGCAATTAATTAATTAATTAATGTTTGTGAACTACATTTGTTTCTATCTTGCTTTGACTCATCTCATCCTATTTCTGCAGAAGGAACCCTAAACCGTAAAATCTTTTGCATCAATTTATTTCTTTAAACCATTTTTTTTTCACACTCGTGTGTTTTTTAAAATAAGTATTGTTGCGGATCGCTCAAGGTCCCTGGTAGACCGGACTAAATTGAACCGTCTTAGCCCGAGAGCGATCGATCGCGCAAACAGTCACAGTAAATAAGTAGTTGGAAAATGATTTTTTTAACACGAAAAATCCGTCAACTGGGTGAAAAATCACGTGGCCGGATATGTGCCGGTCAAACCTCCACTACTTGCTGGTTGTTGTACAAGGCTTTTTGACGAACTTGAGGGCGATAGGACGCCTCTCGTTACAATTGTTGAGTGAGATAAAGAAAAGAGTACTGGGCTCGGAGGGAGCACCTCTTACAGAGCCAATTCTTTTTCTTACTACAATAAAAAGCTTCACACTCTGGATTCTTTAGAGACCTTGATTGTTGCTTGGAGGTGGGAGCAGCTTGTTGCACTCGTTCTGATGTCCGGAGATTAGAAGTTCAGGTGGCGCGCTCTGTGCGCTTTATCCTCTGTGCTTGTCTCCTGTTAATCTTAGAGGAGTCTGTTGTGGTTGACTTGTCGCCGACTGGTAACCTTGTTGTTGAGTTGAGGGCGCTGGGGATACTGAGCGTTGTGTACGTCTGACTGTAGTTGAGCGGTTCTTGGCGGGCTATGAAGTTGGTCTTGTCAACTGCTGGCGGTGCGGGGCACTTAAACTCCGCGGTTGGCTCGGTAGCCACACAGACCACTGATGGGTGAAGGCAGTTGTTGGACCTCTTGTGGTCTTCGAAGTGCTTGATGTATCTTGCAGGAGGCTTCAGCGGTCGAGACGAACTTCAGCGGATTAGACAGTCTCTGGCTAACTAGACGGAGCGCTGGCAGGAGCGATCTGAAGAGGGGAGCGCACGACGGCCCACTTGGAACGACAGAAGTACTAAGGAATTCACCCAAGGAGGAATGTGCACACGATGGGACGCGCACAAGTCGGAGGAGAGGCGCGCGCAAAGGGGGAGCGTGCGCAATGGGGAACAGGCGCACGAAGAGGTGTGCACACGTTGGAGGAAAGACACGCGCAAGGGGGAGCGCGCACAAGAGGAACGGCGCACGAAGGGGCGTGCGCACGTTGGAGGAGAGGTGCGGGCAAGGGGGAGTGCACACAAGTAGGAGCAGACGCACATTGGGGTAGTGGCGCGCGCAAGTGGGAGCCCGCGCAAGGAGGCACATGTGCACAATGGGGCGTACACACGTTGGGAGAGGGGCGCACGCAAGGGGGACCACGCACCAGTAGGAACAGACGCACGAAGGGGAGTGCGCACGCGCAAGGAGGAACAAACACACAAAGGGGAGTGCACACATTGGGGGAGAGTCGCGCGCAAGGAGGAACATGCGCACTAAGGGGCATGCACACGTTGGTGGAGAGGCACTCGCAAGTGGGAGCGCGCGCAAGGAGGAACAGGCGCACGAAGGAGCGCACACACGTTGGAGGAGAGGCGCGTGCAAGTGGGAGCGCGTGCAAGGAGGAACAAACGCACGAAGGAGCGTGCACACGTTGGAGGAGAGGCGCACATAAGGGAGAGCAGGCGCACTAAGGGGCGTGCACACGTTGGAGGAGAGACGCACACAAGGGGGAACATGCACAATAAGGGGCGTGCGCACGTTGGAGGAGAGGCGCTCGCAAGTGGGAGCGTGCGCAAGGAGGAATTGGCGCACGAAGGAGCGTGCACACTTTGGAGGAGAGGCGCACACACAAGGAGGAGAGAGAAAATCCGAAGGGGCATGAGAGAGAATCTGTAGGAGGAGAGAGAAAATCCAAAGGGGATTTTTCGGGTGGAAAAGAGAATGAAAATGAAGGAGAATGTGAGTCTATTTATAAATTTCAAGAAGGGGAAGCCGGTAATTTCCCCCGATAATTACCGGACGGACGAATGGCAACTCTCCGTTCAGAGCACGCAAATCATCAACTTTAAGCAAATGACGAGACCACTCCGGACGATTTTGAGTCCACCGGAAAACCAACCGCTCCTCCCTTGAGGGGAAGAGCGGCTGGCGAGGCCGGCGTTCGGGGAAGAGGGCCTCCGGCCAGGGAACAATCCAACCTGGGCGGCAAGGTGGCCGCCCAGATTGGGCGGCCACAAGGCCGCCAGATCTGGGCAGCCTTGCGCCCGCCCAGGTAAGGTGCCAGAATGGTGGCGGGCGACTAAGGGGCCGCCCACCCTAACTGGCAGAGAGGCCGCCCAGAAATGGCGGACAGAAGGACGCCCGATTTGAGCGGTCTTGCCCCGAGACGAGGCGCCGGAATGGTGGCGGGCAGCCAAGGGACCGCCCACCCTAATCGGCAGAGAGGCCGCCCAGAAAGGGTGTCCAGAAGGCCGCCCGATCTGAGCGGCCTTGCCCCCAGACGGGGCGCTGAAAAAGGGGGGGCAGCTTGCTGCCGCCCGCTCTAGGCCGGAAAGACCCCGCCCAAGCTGGGAGAGGGCTGCCCGACCTGGGTGGCCCTGCCCCCGCCATGGTTTGCCAGGGAGCAGGCGGCGACGATGGCGGTTGGCGCGTCGGTTGGCGCAGCAGTTACACCTCGGGCGGTTACGCCGTTGTGGGGAATTTCGGATATCTGCACCCCATGCATGTGGTGCGGCTAACGTCTCTAAGGGGGACCTCATCAAATATCTTTAATGTCCATTCGTTTGGATGAAATTGAGATACTGAAATTAGAATTGAAGGTCATTTTATTTTGGAGTCAGAATTCGTCCAACACTCCAACCTCTACCTTTTATAAGAGTCTTACCTTAGTTTACTGTGTCCCTGAAGTATTCGGGTTGATCCTGAGATGGTATTTTTTTTTCTGGTGAAGGCATCACTGTAAAGATATTTGTGCATAACTAAAACTTTAATGTACTTAAATTCTTGATACTGTTCTATTTCCTATTTCTATGTATATTTTCTTGTAGAACATACTTTCTGAAAATATTTAGCTTGGTTTAGTAGACTCCAAAACTTTTACCCCCATGTTTTGAGAGCACAGTCTATATGATAATACGATTGCAAGAGACGCACATTTTTTAAAATCGTAGTTTGCATGAATATGCGCACGAGAATACTTACTATTATTGTCTTCAACAATCGAAATGTTTTTTTTTCTTGTTTTTAATTTCATGGGAACTCTATTTCCTATTTCCATGTATATGTTCTTGTAGAGCTTGCTTTATGAAAATGTTTAGCATGGTTTAGTAGACTCCAAAACTTTTTGGGCCAATGTTGCAAGGGCACCATTTATGATAATACGATTGCAAGAGACCTTTTAAAAAATCATAGTTTGCGTGAATATTCGCACGAGGATGCTTACTATTATCGTCTCCTACAATTGAAATGTTTCATCTTTTTCTTTTTAATATCATGGGAACTTCATTGTTATAGCTAAAGTTTCAGCTAACATTTACTTGGCAGGAAACGTAGGCTCCCGGGAGATTGATGAGTATTGCGGTGTGCAGTGATTGTGCAAACACCTGCCCTGCACCTCTAGCAATAATATGTGTGGCAACATTCATGGAGGCCTTTCATGAAATTAGTCGAGAATCTTGCAAAGTTATACTTTTTTATAATGATGTTTTATCTTTATCTTTGCTTTAAAGCTTGCCGAAACATTACGCAAAAGTCTATTGTGATCGATTTATTGTTTCTGGCCGAGCCTTCTGATATCCACTTTTGGAATAATTTTTGGGTCTGCGTAGCATTTTCAGGGGAAGGAGCGCACGTTGGGATGGACGCATGATTTTAGATTTGACAACCAGCAATAGATGGAGGAAAGACGACAACAATAACAACGCTCAAGCCTTTAATAAGCGGGCACGCTGATTTTAAATGATGAAAATCAAATCTAGTACGCACTTGCGACGCCGCCGGACAATAATTAAAAGTGATGCTTTCACTCGAGCTAATAAGTTAAAGAGGCCAGCTCGTTTAGGCTCGGAAAAGATCGCCGGAGAACCAATGTCGATCTATAATCCTGCTGCAATGACTCTCTTTTTCTACTCCTCTTTCTGTTATCCGGCTTGAAAGCACATCGAGTTGCGACGATCAGCCTGGGCTTCCAGCTCCGGCCGCTTCGCCTTCGGATTCTACGTGGAAACCAAGTTCTCTATCGGAATATGGTTGGTCACCAACATCACCACCGTCGTATGGACGTATGACCAGACGGCGAGCTCCTCCCTGGAGGAACCAAGCTCCAACTTACTGAAGACGGACTCCATATACCCAGCCCCGCAGGCGATCGCCTCGTCTCGAACATCACCGCCACCAACGGAGCAAAGCTCGCATCAGCGGTCATGGAAGAATCAGGCGACTTCGTCATCCTGGATGTCAACAACCAAATCATGTGGCTGACCTTCGACACCGTCGTTGCCGGCAAGATTCTCCGCTCTGGAAGTAGGCTGGTCTCCAGCGTTCCGCCACACCACTCCAGCGGAAGGTTCCAGATGGTGATGCAGCGAGACAGAATCCTCGCTATGTACCCTGTCAACACCCATGAAGCCAGCTCAAACGTTTACTGGGACTCCGGCAGCAACGGGGAAGGCTACACCGGCGCACTCTTCTCCGACGATGGCGAATTCTCACTCTTCATAGATGCTAACGCCACCCACAACTCCACCCTTGTCACACCATTTGTACACATCGGAAGGATGGAGCCGGACGGGGATTTCAGGGCATTCAACATTAGCGGTGGCAGCTTGCACCCTGAGAATGATCCTGTAGAATCTCAGGATAAATGCTCAATCCTACCTGCGGATCTAACAGCTACTGCAATTTGAACGCCATCACCGTCGCCCTGGCAATTCCAGCAACTTGGTCGGAGGAGAGGCGGAATTATGTCTCTGCCTGCCGGGCTTCGTTTACAAGGACAATAGCAAACCATACATGGGTTGCAACAGGAATTTCTCAGTGGGACAATACGCCGCCGCCACTGCCAACGCTGTTGCTACTGAATTGTAGATATCTTCATCAATAGAGTTCATATACAATTTGATTTTGCCTTCCAGATGATAAACCTATTTAGGTTGCAAACTGGAGGTCTGTGTTTGCATAGTCTTTATTCTGTGTCATTGCTGTGTATATAATCTAGATAAAAATAAGAGATTAAATCAGATCTAACACAGGATCTTTGGTTCAAGGGTTAGCTTGTGTACACCAAAGAATCCAGGCTCTGATACCAATTGAAAGTGAGCTGTTAGATCAAGAATACTCTAGAGGGGGGTGAATAGAGTATTCAGGGTTTATAAAATTTTCTTCTGAGTTAATCTAGTGCAGGAACAAAATTAAAACAACAATCCTAACAAACAGCCACAAGCACAAAAACAAAAGAAAAGAGCAATCCATACAACACAAGAATTTATAGTGGTTCCCCTAAATTTGGGTACATCCACTCTTCTACCACCCTAGTAGGAATCCACTCAGATTTTTGATCAGGTGTCTGAAATCAATGAGATTTTGATCAGGTGCTCAAAAATCAATCCTCAAGTCTTTCGATCAGGTGACTTGCAACCAGGAATAATTTTTGAAGGGAGTTATAATCCTTTTATACAGTGGGGGGGGGGGGGTGAGAGATGATTGTGTCTTCTCTTTCTCAATATACAACTGAGAAGACTGGTGAATATTTGATTTTAGCACAGGCTCTCCTTGAGATATAGAATGGTTCAGGTAGAAGAATCCTTGCTTTAGGGTGATAGGCCTTCAGTAGTACAGCCTTGATCAACAGCTGTTCAGTAACTTCTTTGACAGATAATGATGTAGTTGTCCTTTGAAGTATCCTGCAGTGTTGAAGACAAAAGACTCTTGATTTTGATTAGGTGTTCTTCTTCTTCAGATAACTGATGATCTTCAGGAATATGACTTCTTGTTGTATCAAAATTCTATGTTGACAGACAACAATGAATCTCTTGTTTCAGACTGACTATTTTTTTGTATCTCTTCTCTCTGTATTGTGTATCTTGTTCTATCTGTCTGTGTGCCTGTCTATCTACAGGAGGAAGAGAGAAAATCTCTTTTATATTTCCTGTCAAAAATGGTCTTTCGAAATTTTGAAATCCTCTGCAATCAATACTGACGACCTTGAGAATAAACGACATTGAATTATTTCCTCAACTGTCCCATGGAAAAACGGCAGGCAATAATCCTGGAGAAGACCTTAATCAATGCTCTGTCTAACGGTTATATTTCAGAGAATATTTGAGCATTAATTACTTAGGAATTATTGCAGAAAGAAGGGGACAGAAGTATGAAAAATAACTAAGTCTGGATTCGTCGAACTGATAACAGAAATCGTCGAGCTGAGTTCACAGTTCGTCGAGCTGAGTTGCTGAGTTCGTCGACCAGATGACTTCTGTTCGTCGAGCTAAGTTCCAAGATCGTCGAGCAGAGAGCAGAACTGTATTCTCTAGAAACTTTGTCTTTTCTGTGTATGAAGTTCGTCGAGCTGATATCTGGTTTCGTCGACTGAAGTTCAGCAAAATATTTTTGGACTTAGAATAATTTCAGATGCTTCTAGATGAAGGTGTTGAAGTGAAGTATCCAGAATTCGTCGACCTAAGAATTGGTTTTGTCGAGCTGAGGACCACTTAACTGTTGCTGGATAACTCTAGCTATTGTGGTCACAATTCGTCGAGCTGAGAATCATGTTCGTCGACCAAAGTCTGACTCTGGACTTAGAATAAAGAGATGTTTTCTGATCTTGAAGTGTTGAAGTATAGTGTCCAAAGTTCGTCGACCTGAGTACCAATTTCGTCGAGCAAAGTCTGACTCTGGACTTAGAATAAAGAGATGTTTTCTGATCTTGAAGTATTGAAGTATAGTGTCCAAAGTTCGTCGACCTGATAATCCGTCTCGTCTGTCACAACCAATAACTTGTATTTTTGCTACTTTTATGCAATATTGTTGGTGCAAAGCTGGCGAAAATTTTATGTGGATCAAGTAGAAAGTCTTGCAGTTACCTATTTATTTTTCATTAGTGACGGTTTTTCAAATTTGACTCTGATCGTCCCTAATCTTCACTCTGTTGAGTTTTCACATTAGAATTTCGGTAACTCTTTTAATTGATGTTTATTATTGTGTTGTGTTTTAGCGGACTCTTGAGAAATTATCCTAATGATATTCTATATTGAAATCTATGAAAGCTAACATATATGTAATTAAGTTTAATAAATTTAAATCAAATGTTGAAATAATGTATGCTCTTATATAATATTTTGCAAGTGGCTTTTGATAGTACCATTTGCAGTCAATTAGTGATAACAGTTCTTATTATTGATATTCATGCTTGCATTCGAAATTTCTAATTGAATAATTTCAATGTTGCTTGTACATTACACAAATATATATTATAAATAAACATTTATGAATAAGAATTAAGAAATGAATCCTAAGACTCCATTTAACAATTTCAATTTCATTGTTGGATGACGAAAACATATAAGAAAGAGATTAAAAATTATACTGAGTTTTGTGGAATTCATTTTATGACAATTTCATTTCCTTCTCAACCCCATCAAAATTTGATAAGGTCTCAACTTCAATGTGCCCCAAGGACGTCTTCTTGCAAACCACGTTGTAATGTATTTAGGACGTTGTTACATGCACATCACAATCGACTGTGTACATCTAAATGAAAACTTAAAGATGTTAAATCAGCCATGTTATGTGCACCCCGCACGACCTACCATAAAGCCAACTCCCGCATCTAGCAGCCCAACCATATCGCGACCTTTGTTCCCATTGGCAACCCACCCTTGATAACGACAATCATGCCCTTGTAATCTTTCGCTAGAAGTTAGTTGATGACGTCACCCCCCAACGAAGTCACTCACACCAACCTCATCCATCTAGCCTTTGCTCGTGGCGACCCAGACTAGAGGTGGGCATAAAAACCGGGCATGTCGGGCCGGCCTAGGCCTGACCTGGAAAAATCCTGAAAGGCCCGGCCCAGGCAGGCCCGATCTAGGCCCAGGCCCGGGCTTTAAGGCCCTAACCATGCCCAGTTTTAGCCGTTAGCCCGGCCTGGTGCCCATCCCGGGCTAAGCCCGGGCTTTAGCCTGGCCTGGGACCAGGCCGTGAAAAGCCTGGGCCAGGCTTGAAAAAGCCTGGCCCACGCCCAGCGCTGCAGCCTTAACGACTCTTTAAAAAGAGGCGTTAAGAGCAACAGAGCCTTTACGACTCTTTTTAAAGAGCCGTTAAGGCTCATTTCCTGGCATCTTGCCAGGAAATGTCATTTCCTGGCAAGATGCCAGGAAAAAGCCGCAGCCTAGGCAGCCTCTAGGCTGCCTTATTTTTTAAAAAATAAAATTTTCATTTAAATTAAATATATTTTATTATATATTATATATTTATTTTATTTTAATTTAAACTATATATAAGAATAACCCCCTCTAACCCCCCCTCCCCCCCCCCCTCATCTCTCTCACACACACACACACTCACACACACACACACACACACACACTCTCTCACTCTCTCTCTCTCTCTCTCTCTAAAATCTAAATTCTCAAATTTTTCTTCCTCTTCGATGACGTCTTCCTCTTCGATGCCAGTGCCCTCGACATTCGTCGCACATGAAATTGTGGAACACAAACACACGGCTCCAGTCTGGGAGCACTTTGAAAAAGTGTGTGGGGCGCAGAATTTAAGGCGAAGTGCAAACACTACTCCAAACTTCTGACCGTTAGCGGGAATTCGACGCTCGCACGACATATCAAATCGTGGCTGGCTAAACAAGCCCCAGAGACAAGTCAAGCACAAATTATGGCAGGCGGACAAATTTGGACGTACAATCAAATGCATCAACGAGAGCTGCAAATGGAGAACGTCATCACACGAGGATTACCGTTCGGACACTACGACAACGAGGACGAGACATACTACATACACGCAGGACTTCAACCAAAATATCAGCAGGTAAGTAGATCTACTCTTAAGCGAGATGCATATAAAGCTTATTTACAATCAAAACAATATTTAATTAATTATTTTGAAACTTTCGACGGTAGAGTTAGTCTAACGAGTAATGTCTGGAGTAGCAATATTAAAGCAGGATTATCGTATATATGTATTACGTGTCATTGGATCGATTCCGATTCGTGGGAGATAAATAAACGTATTATATGTTTTGAATGTTTTGAATATTCACATACAGGTCAAGCTATTTATCACGTAATTATTAAATTTATTCGTGAATTTAAAATTAAAGATAAAATTATTAGTATTTCTTTTGATAATGCTACTAATAATACGGTAGCAGTCGATATTTAAAACAAGATTTGAAACTAATATTAAATGGAATTTTTTTTCATACTCGTTGCGTATGTCATGTTTTAAATGTAGTTGTGCATGATAGTTTAACATATATGGATCCTTTTATTAATAAAATTCGTATTATGTTAAAATACATTTACAGTTCTAAAAAACGAAAACAAGATTTTAAAAAATTTGTAACTGCACAAGGTCATAAATTTTTAAAACCTGAATTTGATATTCCTATAAGATGAAATTCAACCTATAAAATGTTAAAACGAGCCGTGCGACAAAAAACACAACTAATGGAATTTTATAGTATGTCTGAAATGCACGATCTTCAAGATTCTGATTAAGATGTGATTGAAAGTTATATGGATTTGCTAGGAATTTTTTATAGATCAACAACTATTTTATCCGGCGTTTATTATCCGACGAGTCCACTGGTTATCAAAAATTTGTATTAATTGCAGAAAATTTAGTGTTTATAAAAAATATGAAAGTTGGTGTCCGTTAATTAAAATAATGGAAGAAATTTTTTTAAAATATTATAGAGAAATATCTGTTATGTTTTCATGCACCGCGGCTTTAAATCCTTTAATAAGTGTAGATGACGTAGAAAATCTTATAGAAGAAATAAATAACAATTTGAATTTAAATCATACATCTATGTATTATGATAATGTAGGCGTTTCAAAATTTAATATTGATTTTACCGAGTTTTATAATTATTACGATCAGCTATATGGATCGCGACGTAGAGAAGAAAGCACACAACATAAAACAAAAGATAGTTTTAAAAATAAAATTTTAGAATTAGCAGCCGCAAAAAACAAAGAACGTCAAGTACTTTAAATGAATTAGGATTATATACGAAAACACAATTTCAAGATTTTAAGCGTTCAAATGAAATAAAAAATTTTGATATTTTAGAATGGTGGAAAAATAAAGTTAATACGTATCTTATTATGGCCTTCATGGCCCGAGATTTACTAACAATCCAAGCAAGTACAGTAGCTTCGGAGTCTGCGTTTTCTTTAAGTGCAGGATTCTGAACGAGCGAAGGAGCCGCCTGAGCGACGAGTCTTTGGAAATTTGCATATGTTATAAGGACCACCTGGATGCTATGAAGAGGAGACAACACGTTGCATCGATCGAAGATAGCTCGTTCGAGGTTGAAGAGGAGCTTAGCAGCCTAAATTTGGCCGGTGAAGATCAAACCAGAACGACACCTTCGAGTGATTGAGAGTGCACTTTTTTTGTATTTTTAGATTTGAATTTTTTGAGATTATTGTAAAATTTGAATTTTAGAATTGAATTTTTTAGATTTGTTTTTTAAATTTTATTTAAATTTTTTTGAGGTTATTGTAAATTTGTAATTGTTTTTTTAAATAATAATGCAATTGTTTTTTTTTAATTTTGGCCTGAATTAATAATGCTAATTTTATTTTAGAAATAAATATTTAATTAAAATAATTATATATTTATTTAGCCGGGCCAGACCCAGGCCCGGCCTACATGGCCTAGATAGGCCAGGAGGAGGCCTGAGCCCGGCCCGGGCCTGGCAAAAACCAGGCCCGGGCCCAGGCTTTTTTGAAAAAGCCCAGGCCTGGTAGGCCCAGACCCGGCCTGGGTATGCCAGGCCTTATGCCCACCCCTAACCAGACCTTGCCTTCAGTTTATAAAGAACACGTAAGCTCTCTTCCGGCTCAATTCCGAAATAGGGAGGAGAGAATAATTTATCGGTTGCTGCATAGGATGATTAGGCTCTATTTGGTGGGGACTTATTTTCACCGGTCAAGCGGTTACGACCGCATGAACCGAACCTTAATTTAGGTCCGATTCATGCGGTCGTAACCGCTTGACGGTCAAAATAAGTTCTCCCAAACGGAGCCTAAGACTCTGTTTGGCAGGGTGGTGGCGGTCATGAACATGAGGGGTTAAATTATCACTTTTATGTTCAAACGGATGATGTTTGTTAGGTGATTTTTAACAAATGACGGTTTAACTCGTATACTTATGACCGCCAACATCATGCCAAACTGAGCCTAAATTAGCCATATTTTGTTCATGCATGGTGTTGCACAACTTAAATCATCTCATGATCAAATTTTATTTTGTTACTTCTCTGACATTTTCACCTGTAAATTAAATTTCATAAACAGCATAAAATGAAATATAGGCTTCATTTGCTACGGAGGTGGCGCTTGCTCCCGGCGGGTTGAAATGGAGAGTTGGAACCGAAGGGGGGAGGCGGGGTTGAAAAAGCAGCGTTTGTGGGCCTTTTTCTTCTTGCGGCGGGTGCAAACGGAGCAAATGCCGCCGGCTCACCGTTTATTTACCCGCCGTCCGGCGGCGTTTGCTCCAAATGTCCGGCGAAAACGCCGAAACAAACGAAGCCATAATATTTACTTAACATCACCTTGTATCTATAATCTCTGCAATAATGAAATAGAGTAAAAACTAAAAAAATGTACACTTATATAAAATACGATGTAAATATTCAAAATAAAATAATAATAGTAATAATAATAATAAATAAATAAATAATTCAGATCGAAGACACACTGCAGTTTACGGAGAGCTGCAGGGGAGTTTTCAGTTGGCTTCCGCCGGCAGCAATCAGGCTCGTTAAATCATCGAAATTGCCGTCGAGCGCGAGTTGCGCCGAGCAAGCCCGACGAGTACCGTACAATGCAAATCACATTCCGCTGCAAATCAGTATTTGTTCCATCACCTCACCGCCGCCGCGGCCTACAAAAGACCCAATTAATCTATCCACAACATTCCGACCACCGCCCATCGCCCATCGCCCGACCCCTTCCCCAAAGATTCACAGTAAAACTAATATCCTATGGAAGGGTTGAGAGGAAGAGGACGGTGGTCATCGTCGGCGGAGGCATCGCCGGCGCTCTGCTCGCCAAATCCATCGATCACATCGCACACGCCGTCCTCATCGACCCGTGCGTAAACTCTAAATATCGCGAAATTGTTCTCACCTTCACCAGCATTGCGATTCAGATTGAACTGATGTGCTGTTTGCTAATAATCTCTATGTTAGGAAAGAATACTTCGAGATTCCGTGGGCAAATCTGAGATCCAGAGTGGAGCCATCGTTTGCAGAGAGATCGGTGATCGGGCACAGAGAGTACTTGAAGAACGGGAGGCTCATCATCTCCACCGCCGTCGGCGTTACGGACCAAGGGGTTGTGACGGCAGAAGGCCGCGTGGTGGGTTTCGACTACCTCGTCATAGCCACAGGGCATCCGTACAACTCCATTAGAGGAAGAAGGGATAGGCTCGAGAAATTTCAGGAAGGTATTCAAAAACAAAACTCCCAGGGGGAGGTCCGGCAATTAACCCTAATGAAAAATTAAGAAATTAATTAACTCGTGTTTCCTGTGTTCAGATAACCAGAAGATAAAGTGCTCCGACTCAATCATGATCGTCGGCGGCGGCGCGACTGGCGTTGAGCTCGCCGGAGAGATTGCAATGGACTTCCCTGAAAAGAAGGTGACCCTGGTGCATAACGGGCCGAGGCTATTGCAGTTCATTGGGCAGAAAGCCGGCTCTAGGGCACTGGAGTGGCTAAAATCGAAGAACGTTCAAGTGCTTTTGGAGCAGTCGATCGATGTGGCGTCCGCATCGGAATCCGACAGAGAGTTTCGCACGTCCGCCGGCGAAACCGTGACGGCGGATTGTTATTTTCTGTGCGTGGGTAAGCCGGTGGGGTCTGGGTGGCTCCGGGAGTCGGCGCTGAAGGAATACTTGGACAGGAAGGGGAGGTTGATGGTGGATGAGAACTTCAGAGTTGGTGGCCTGCACAATATTTTTGCCATCGGAGATATTACTGATGTTCCGGTGAGTTGTTATCTTGCTAGCTGTTTTAGGCTTTTTTCCCCAAAGTTTTTTTTGAGGGTAATTGGGAAGTGCAATTTGGAATATCGGTTTTTGGTAAAATGAACATGAAAGTTTAAAATTGGTAAAATGCACCCTCAAAGTGGGTTTTCTTGACAATGTGAACTTATAGTGGACATTTTGGTTATTTCATTTTTTGCTTAGTGAGAGTGCACATTGTCAAGAAAACCTAATTTGGGGATGATGCATTTTGTCAATTTTAAATTTTTGAAGTGCATTTTGTCAAAAGCCGATATTTCAAGGCTGCACTTTGCCAATTAGCTAGTTTCTGTTACTATTTGCCACATTTTATGAATTTCGTTTTGCTCGGCGGAATTAAGGATTAGGAATTGAAATTTGAGGTCAAGGCTCCGTTTGGATGGTGAAAGCCAACGCCCGATCTCACTTAAAACAAGAATGGGTTAAAACATCTCATTCGTTGAGGATCACCTAACAAATATCATCCTTCCTTTGAACATAAAAATGGAGAAAGTTCCTTAATTAGGTGGGCGTTAACGAATGACAATTTAACCCCCTATGTTCATGATCGTCAGTATGTACCGTGCCAAACAGAGCCTTTGTTTGTTTGATCTTTTAATCAGGATACAGACTATGGCTCCGTTTGGGGGGACTTATTTTCACACGGTCAAGCGGCTATGACTGCATGAACGGGTCTTAAATAAGGTTCGGTTTATGCGATTGTAACCGCTTGACCGGTGAAAATAAGTCCCCCCAAACGTCCTGAGCTTATATGGAGAAATTGATTTTCCTTTACAATGAGTATGGATTTGGGATACAGAATCTAAATGCAGAATTCTTCGGCTGAAAAATATGTGTGATATGATTAATATATATTTGTTCATTTGGATGCTGTTTTCCCGCGCGTGGTCTGGTCTTGGTCGCTGATGTATTAAATTCCGGTGGGGTGCGGCGAACAATATATGTATAGGAGCTGAAACAAGGGATGGTGGCGCGGCGGCACGCATTGGTTGTGGCCAAGAGCTTGAAGTTGCTTCTGAAGGGAGAGGGGGATTGCAGGCTGTGCAGGTACAGGCCGAGTTTGCAGGCGCAGGCCTGGGTTTCGTTGGGAAGGAAGGATGCGGTGGTGCAGTACTCCTTCCTCACCGTCTCCGGCTTCGTGCCCGGCATGTTCAGGTCCAGGGATCTGTTCGTCGGAAAAATGAGGAAATCCCTGGGCTTAGAATATTAATCAGCACCCAGCTAGCACAACTTATTAATTTGATGGTGATTTCCATTATTTTCTTAAAAGAAAAAATTCATTTTCATTTTGTTGAGATGAGAAAATGATCAGTTGCTTATTCCTTCTGTCCTGCTTAAAATTCATATTGGCAGAGCAGTGATGCGTGAATTATTACTATATTTTTCTATGATGTAATAATAATATAATAATAATAATAATATAAATGCTTTCCAGTCTACTTTTAATTTATTTTTACTGAGGGAGAAATTATTATCCACAAATAAAATTGTTGAAAAATGAAAACCTAAAGCGCGCATTATTGTAAATTAGATGGGCTGCAGTCTGGCATTATCACACACCTGGGTCTGCTAATCAGATTAATTCGGAGGAAACCTCAACCAATAGCGACGATGGGCTGCGCGCTGGCATTATCACGTGCAGGTCTGCTAATAAGAATTTTGCTGCAACTTATTAATGGGCAGTAGTGGGAGTACGGTGAGTCGTCGTCATCCCGGCCATGAGGTGACCTGGAAAGAAAGACGCAGCCGCAGTTTGCGGACTGCAGCTCCGTCAAATCGGAGGATCCAAATCAAGCCATCAACTCCTTCAGAAATTGCCCCATGGATCCCATTACACGGGCAGAGCAGGGATCCGCTGCATATATCGCAATCATTCTATGCTTCTATACTTCTATTAGTTCCCTTTCTCTAAGGCTGTGTTTGGCCCCGTTGCAAATCAGTCCGGTGGCACGCCGGGAAAGAGAGAGAAAACGGCCGGGCTGAACGGCGGGCTAGAGCGCGAGAGACCAGCGGCAAAACCATCGTTTTTCTCCTTTTCAAGCTGGCGGGGTGGATTGGAGCTCGCGAAATCTTCCCAAACACTTTTCCTCCAGCTCGGCCCTGCCGGAACGGCGCCCCGCGGATTCTCAAAACATAGCCCAAGCTCTTATATATTTGGGGCTGATGGATGCGCTCGCAGTCGTTGATGTGCTGTATGTACGGTGCAGTACAACACACTCCCGCATACGGTTATGCAATTTTCCGCACATGTCCCGTCACTCGTAGTAGCTAATTTTCTTTTATCATTTTCTTTCCATCTTGTCACCTCCACGAAGAAACTATTAAATTTTCTCAAGCTGGTCAGCAAGATAGCCCAAATATCAAATTAATATCTTCGGAACTACCCAGTTCACACCTGAACCAGCGGAAACTCAAGGAACAGGCTCAACACACCAAACACATGGAAGAACAAGCAGATCTTATATTCATTTAACTTCTTTACAAAACGAGGTATACATAGCGAGACATGATTTCGCTAGTATAAACAGCTGTAAACAGAAAGCACCAAAAACCAAGTCGGGCGGACAGCACCGGAGTCCGCCGAGACCGCCGAGGTCGCCGAGAGTCGCCGACGAGCCCGAGTTAGCTACAATCCGCCGAATAGACACGGAGTCCGCCGAAGCCGCGAGGCCGCGCGGATACACCGTTATTCGCCTCCTGCTGATGAACTGAGGAACAACTGCCTACCCGCCTGAGACCGGCAGACAGGTTATTGAAGCTGACAAAGTTGAAACAGAGCTGACAAGCCGCATAACGACCTCATGCTGAATCCGCAGAGACCGCACAACTTCCAAGTACTTGATCGAACTCACAGCCAAACTCCTGGCTCCTTGAAGCTACCCGCGCGACCTGCACACAGCACACAGTTAACTCTGAATCAATCCGCGCGGACAGAAAAACTGAGACCGCAACACTTCGCCGAACCCAACTTACTGTTCACTTAAGTTACTGTAGACCTGTCAGGGGGGTCCTATTTATAGACGAGGTGAGGAGTGTGGTCACCGCCCTAGAGATAGCGACACCGCCCTAGCCGCGCGATAGCAAACCACCGTCCGCCGAGTCCGTAAGGACTTAGCCGGATACCAAGGAAAACCGCCAGGAGCAAGGCAACTTTGGCGAACCCTCATCAGTCCGCCCAAGCTATGCGGGCAAAGCATCAGCCCGCAAAGCCTCCAACCACTGCAGGACAACAACCCCCTTCAATGACTGTCCGCACAAACCAGGCAGTCCACAAGACTCAAGCCTCAATCCGCCACAAGTCCACGACCAAAGGCAGATAGCAAGTCCGCCGGTCAACAGCGAACTTGCGGATGCGGCAGACACCATGGTCTTGGCACAGAGTGTGACCAAGTCCAAAACCATCAAAGGCCAATGCGAGCATGGCGGACATAGCTCCGTCCGCGCAAACACCTAGACACAGACCGCCAGCAGTCCGCAAGCTACTCGCACACCTGCCCCATGCAACGGCCATCTCCCGGACTCCATACACCAGTCCGCCAGGACCTCCACAGCAAGACACCTGCTGTAACCCAGAGCTCGACAAGGCCTCAGCCAAGATCTAAGCCCAGTCCGCAACAACACAACCGCGGACACGCCAGACCGCAAGCTTCCCGCGAACATGAGCCAAACCGCCAATGCACAAGCTTGCAACGCGGCCACTGAGCAATGCACCAGTCCGCAAGCCCCTATCCGCTCAGGCTACTCATTGGCTAAACCAATCAGCCAACGCCCTATCTGCAGATACCAGGTCGCACAGTCCGCGAACTACTTGCATACAACCCGCTCAGAACAGCCGGCTTCCACTAGACTTAACACTAGGCTGCAGTCCGCCCAGTCCGCCAACTCTGTCCGCCCAGGCCGCGCCTGTCCCGTCAACCACTTCCACTTCACAAATTTCAACATTCCCCTTGAAGTGGAAGTGGTGACCAAGCCCAGCAAGCTGCGCAAGCGCTCAAAGGGCCCCTTCGACAGTGACTTCGTGAAGATGTCAGCAAGATTATCTTCACTCCGTACATGCCCGACCAACAGAGATCCCTCCAACACCTTCTCCCTGATGAAGTGGTGATCGATCTCAATGTGCTTGGTCCTGGCGTAACACACTGGATTGTTAACCAGTTTGAGAGCACTCTCATTGTCACCCCGGAGTAAAGTTGGCCCTTGCACTTCTTCATGAACATCCTCTATAAGCCTCCTCAACCAGATGGCTTCCCGAGCAGCAAGGCCGAAGCCTTATACTCTGCCTCCGTAGTTGAGACGGACACCGAGTCCTGCTTCTTGTTGCACCACGAGATGCTAGATGAACCGCAGGTGAACACATAACCTGAAGTAGACCTCCGATCATCTGAATCACCGTCATAGTCAATATCCGTGTACCCAAGCAACGCAAACTCCGAGTCCCTTCCATAGAGGAGTCCCATGTCAGAAGTCACCTTGACATACTTCAGAATACCCATTGCTGCCACTAGATGAGACTGCCTTGGTTCAACCATATACCGACTTACTTGGCCAACAGCATAAGCAATATCTGGCCTTGTAATCGTCAGATAGATCAAGCTCCCAACAAGAGCCTTGAACACCAAGGGATCATGAAGAACCCTTCCCTCATCTCGTCGAAGTTTCAGCCCAGGTTAGTGGAGTAGAAGCACTTCTTCCCTTCGCCCCATGCCGAACCGCTTCACAATGCGATCCGCATACCCTTTCTGGCTGTGGAAACCACCTGTCACCACGCATCTTCCCAAACCCCGAAGTAATGGTAAGGGGGGACGAGGGTACATGAACACAAAGGATCGCCTACTGCAGGCGATGTGGGACTAACCCCAACCACAGAACTGCGGGGATATTCCGCAACACAAGGGGGGCCACCGGGGTCAACACCCAGACCTGGAACGAGATGGGGAAAGCCCAAACATGCGGTCCTACACACATGTGTCATGCTGGCTAATATAATCTCAACACACCCCGCAGCAGGACTACCTCGTTTTGATACCATGTGGAAAAACCACCGTCACACGCATCTTCCCAAAACCCCGAGGTAATGGTAAGGGGGGACGAGGGTACAT
Organism: Platanthera guangdongensis; assembly: GCA_039583875.1. Classification (NCBI taxonomy): domain Eukaryota; kingdom Viridiplantae; phylum Streptophyta; class Magnoliopsida; order Asparagales; family Orchidaceae; genus Platanthera; species Platanthera guangdongensis. Next base: position 36,667,413 of record CM077151.1, on the reverse strand, counting down.
GAACACAAAGGATCGCCTACTGCAGGCGATGTGGGACTACCCCAACCACAGGATCGCGGGGATATTCCGCCACACAAGGGGGGCCCACCGGGGTCAACACCCAGACCTGGAACGCGATGGGGAAAGCCCAAACATGCGGTCCCCACACACATGTCCTGCTGGCTAATATAATCTAAACACACCCCCGCAGCAGGACAACCTCGCTTTGATACCATGTGGAAACACCCGACACCACGCATCTTCCAAAACCCGAGGTAATAGGAAGGGGGGACGGGGTACATAAACACCAAGGACCACCCGCTGCAGGCAATGTGGGAATAATCTAACCACGGGATGGCGGGGATTTTCCACCACACGGGGGGGGGGGGGGGGGGGGGCAGGGGTCAACAACCCAGACCAGGAACGCGATGGGGAAGCTCAAATATGCGGTCCCACACACACCCAATCCCGCTGAACCTTGTTCTCAAACACACCCCCGCAATGAGATCCTCTGATACCATGTGGAAACCACCGTCCCACGCATCTTCCCAAAACCCCGAGGTAATGGTAAGGGGGACGAGGGTACATGGACCAAAGGATCGCCTACTGCAGGCGATGTGAGACTAACCCCAACCACAGGACCGCGGGGATATTCCGCCACACAAGGGGGGGACCACCGGGGTCAACACCCAGACCTGGAACGCGATGGGGAAAGCCCAAACATGCGGTCTCACACACACGTGTCCTGCTGGCTAATATAATCTCAACACTGGCTAATGAGAATCCCGCACTCCTTCCTCTCCACCTCAGACTGAGAAAGTGATGAACCTCTCCCAAGTCTTTCATCTCGAAGCGTATAGCAAGCTCTGCCCTGAGTCTTGCTACTTCCCCCTCCGAATTCCCTATGATGATCATGTCATCCACATACAGCAGGACCAAGACTAGAAGCTCCTCTTTCTTCTTGATGAACAATCTTGAATCCGAGTTGGAAGCAAGGTATCCACAGAATTGCAAGTACTCTGCAATCTTCTCATACCAAGCTCTAGGAGCTTGCTTCAACTCATAGAGAGCCTTCCTAAGTTTGCAGACATAGTCCGGATGATCTTCAGAGACAAAACCAAGTGGCTGATCCATGAAGATGTCCTTGTCAATATCTCCATAAAGAAAGGCATTCTTCACATCGAGTTGCACATTCTCCATCTCTTGCTAGCAGCCAAGGCGATCACCACTCTAACCGAAGTCATCTTTGCAACCGGACTAAATGTCTCATCATAGTCTTCTCCATACTGCTGTGAGAATCCTCTAGCGACCAGGCGAGCTTTGAACCTATCAATGCTCCCATCAGCCTTCTTCTTCAACTTATACACCCACTTGCAAGTAACCAGAGTAATTCCATCAACCTTGGGCACAAGGTCCCAGGTTTCATTCTTCTTCAGAGCATCAATCTCTTCCTTCATGGCATATTCCCACTTCATAACTCCAGTGGCCTCGTTGAAGATTGCAGACTCTCGCTCATCCAGAGGACCTACAAAGAAGCAGGAGACAAAGCTCACTGCATTCACATCACAGTACCGAGTCGGTGTCTTAATAACCCTCTTTGATCTCCGAAGGGTCGGCTCCCTTGCTCACTGCTTCCGTTTCTTCTTCGGGCTCAACTCCTACCTGGGGCAAGCATTGAGCAGTGCTCCCCTGCTCCTGAGCCAGAAGGCTCAGCCTTGGAGTTAGAAGCAACAGGAGCTGCTGGTGAAACAGCAAGCTCCTATTCTAAGCCTTCAGCAGCCACCACCGGTGCTTCATCAACTTTGCTACTTCTGGTTAGCTCAACCGAGCCACCTCCATATGACGTCAGCTCGTCAAAGACAACGTCTCTTGACACCACGAACTTCTTCGTCACAGGATCCATGCATTTCCATCCCTTCTTCCGCTCATCGTAGCCAACAAAGACAAGCTTCCTTGCCTTCGCATCCAGCTTAGTCCGTGAAACATCCGGGACATGCACGTAGCAAGTTGAACCGAACACCCGAAGGTGTCCAACACTCGGCTTTCTCCTTCAGCAACAGCTCAAAAGGAGTCTTCATGTTGATAGGGCTGAGTGACATCCTGTTGATGACATAAGCAGCACAAGACATTCCCTCCGCCCAAAGGACCTTGGGATATCTTTCGCATGAAGCCAACATTTGCAGGTCTCCGTCAGATGACGGATCTTCCGCTCCGCTACCCCATTTTGTTGTGGAGTGTGAGCACAAGTAAGCTCCCGTTGGATCCCGTGCTTCCTACAGAAGTTAGAAAACTCGGAGGAAACAAACTCACCCCCGTATCAGTTCTAAGCTTCTTAATCCGCAAGCCAAGCCGGCCTTCTACCAACTCCTTAAACTCCACAAACAAACGGAAGGCTTTTGACTTCTCCTTTAAGAAGTACACCCAAGTGTATCTTGAGTAGTCATCAACCAAGACAAGCATGTATCTGCTTCACCAAGGCTGGCAGTAACCGTCGGTCCATCAAGTCACCATGAATGCACTCCAATGGTTGCTTGCTCCTTGTTTGTGACTTATCAAACGGAAGGCGATGCGCCTTACCGTATTGACATCCCGCGCAAACATGCCCGTCACCAAAGGAGGACAACTTAGGCAACCCTTTCACCAAACTTCTACTAGCCATCGCCTTCAGCTTGTCCATGCCAACATGCCCCAGCCTCTCATGCCAGATAGCAACGCTATCATTGGCCCTCATACGATCAACATAAGAATTGGTGGCAAGAACAAACAAGTTCTTCACCCTCCTCCCTACATGAGCAACATCAGCCTTAACCGCTGATAAGTTGCGAAGGAACCTCACGTCTGTTGGCCCAAACAGAACGTGATACCAGCGTCCAACGCATTGGTCACCGAGAAGAGGTTTTTCTTCATGCCGGCACACGATACACACTCCTTAACGTGAGTGGCCCCTGATCACTCCCCAAAGACACGACCCCCTCTTTCTCTACTGCATAAACAGTATTATCAGCAGTGATAATAGCTTCATTACCTGAGTAGCCTGCATGGAGGTGAACTTCGACTTATCTCCGGTGAGGTGATGACCACACCCGGAGTCCACAATCCACTCGTCGTTTGAAGTGCTCAGCAGACAAGGCACAGACACAAGTGCCCGTCATGAAAGCTCTGCCCCATTCTGCTTCTTCACTTCTCGAGCAAGCTTCCTCATTTCCCGCAGCATGCCGAGGCTGCAGTTTGACCTTGCAGTCCCGCTTGAAGTGCCCTCGCTGATGACACCGGTAGCACTTCAAATTCTTCTTCCAGTCCTTAGGAGCATTGCTCCTCTCCGACTGATATGAAGTTGAAGTCTCCTTCTCACCAGCGACCTGCACCTTCTTCTTCTTCTTCTCCCTTCCCATCTTTCTTTCTGCCTGAGAAGAGAGCTTCGCTGCTTCCTGATTAAGATTAACTCCACCCATCTGCCTTGCCAAGCTCTTGCGATGCAAGCAGATTCTCCAGCTCCAGCAAAGACGGCTGAGTAGCCCACCCTTGAACAGATGTCACAAAGGCCACATACTCCTTCCGCAAGCCGCGGATAATGTGCCATTTCATTTTAGCCTCAGAGATAGGCTCATCAGGATCCAGTGCCGACAGCTCAGCACACAAGCTCTTCATCTTTAAGAAGTACTTCGAGATAGAAAGATCTCCCTGAGTTGCCCTGGCCAACTCATTCTCCAGAAACTGAAGCCGCGCCACATTCTTCCTATTGAACAACTCATCAATGGTTGTCCAAATATCAGCAGCCGACTCACATCCAACGATGTGATCAAACAGTTCAGAGACACGCCTCTTGAGGATAAACTCCGCCTTAGCATTTGTTTTCCTCCAGAGCCTAACCTGCTCAGCAGTACCGAACGCAGCAGTCACTTCCTGTCTGTCGTCACCACCGACGACTTCCCACAGCTCCTCGCCAAGAAGATAACTCTTCATGCACGACTTCCACTTCTTGAAGTTAGTCGGCGTTAAGAGTTCAATCCCAAGACCCCTTGCAAAGCTCCCTTCCATTGCAACACCTGCTTGGATAAGCCTTCAGAAGCATAGAGCACCAACACAGGTTGATCACCACTCAAACACAGAGCACAACACTAGTTGAATACCGCTCAAGCCACTGAACCTGGCTTGATACCATGTTTAAATTTTCTCAAGGTGGTCAGCAAGATAGCCCAACGCCAAATTAATATCTTCGGAACTACCCAGTTCACACTTGAACCAGCGGAAACCCAAGGAACAGGCTCAACACACCAAGCACATAGAAGAACAAGCAGATCCTATATTCATTTAACTTATTTACAAAACGAGGTATACATAGCGAGAATGATTCGCAAGTATAAACAGCTGTAAACAGAAAGCACCAAAAACAAGCCGGGCGAACATCACGGAGTCCGCCGAGACCGTCGAGGTCGCCGAGTCCTCCGAAGTCGCCCGAGCTTAGCTGCAATCCGCCGAATATACACGGAGTCCGCCGAAGCGCGAGGCTGCGCGGACACACCGTTATTCGCCTCCTGCTGATGAACTGAGGAACAAACCGCCTACCGCATGAGACCGGCGGACAGGTTATCGAAGCTGACAAAGTTGAAACAGAGCTGACAAGCCGCAGAGCGACCTCCTGCTGAATCCGCAGAGACCGCACAACTTCCAAGTACTTGACCGAAGTCACAGCCAAACTCTGGCTCCTTGAAGCTACCCGCGCGACCTGCACACAACACATAGTTAACTCTGAATCAATCCGCGCGGACAGAAAAAACTGAGACCGCAACACTTCGCCGAACCCAACTTACTGTTCACTCAAGTTACTATAGACCTGCCAGGGGGGGCTCCTATTTATAGACGAGGTGAGAAGTGTGGTCACCGCCCTAGAGATAGCGACACCGCCCTAGCCCGCGCGATAGCAAAACACCGTCCGCCGAGTCCGCAAGGACTTAGCCGGATACCAAGGAAACCGCCAGGAGCAAGGCAACTTTGGCGAACCCTCATCAGTCTGCCCAAGCTATGCGGACAAGGCATCAGCCCGCAAAGCTCCAACCACTGCAGGACAGCAACCCATTCAATGGCTGTCCGCACAAACCCGAGGCAGTCCGCAAGACTCAAGCCTCAATCCGCCACAAGTCCACGACAAAGGCAGATAGCAAGTCCGCCCGGTCAACAACAGGACTTGGCGGATACGACGGACACCATGGTCTTGGCACAGAGTATGACCAAGTCCAAAACCATCAAAGGCCAATGCGAGCATGGCGGACATAACTCCGTCCGCCAAACACCCTAGCACATAAACCGCCAGCAGCCCGCAAAGCTACTCGCACACCTGCCCCAAGCAACGACCATCTCCCGGACTCCATACACCAGTCCGCCAAGGACCTCCACAGCAAGGCACCTGCTGTAACACCAGATCTCGACAAGGCCTCAGCCAAGCTCTAAGCCCAGTCCGCAACAGCACAACCACGGACATGCTAGACCGCAAGCTTCCCGCGAACATGAGCCAAACCGCCAATGCACAAGCTTGCAACGCGGCCACTGAGCAATGCACCAGTCCGCAAGCCCCTATCCGCTCAGGCTTCTCCTTGGCTAAATAATCAGCCAACGCCTATCCGCAGATACCAGGTCGCACAGTCCGCGGACTACTTGCATACAACCCGCTCAGAACAGCCGGCTTCCACTAGACTTAACACTAGGCTGCAGTCCGCCCAGTCCGCCTAGTCTGCCAACGCTCTCCGCCCAGGCCGCCCGACTGTCCGTCAACCACTTACACTTCACAAATTTCAACAGAAACCAAGTCCAAAACAACGTATAATTATATTTGGGCACAGTTTATATAGATTAGTTGACTATATACAAATCATTGTAATTTAAAATCTCATATATGTACAACAACATTGTTATATTCAACCAATGTATTTTAAAAAAAAATCAAAATTTTTTTTATAAACAACCAACTATGCTATTGTTGCGGGCTAAACTCGATGCCCGGTCGGACCAGATTCAATTGGACCGCCTTAGCTTGCGGGGAGGTCGAGCGCGCGCACAGTCAGAGAAAAGGTAAGATCGACTCAAGATGTGATGATGTGGAAACCTCTCAATTGGGTAAAAAACCACATGACCAGATCTGTGCGGTCAAAATCCACTAGTTGCTTGCGATTACAATGTGTTTGGAGAATCGGGGCGACAAGCCGCTCCCGTTACAACTTGAGATGAGAAAAGAGGACTACAACTCCCCGCGGGCAACAGGTTGCGTCGCGGGAGCGTTTTGGGAATAGAATTCAAGTGACAGCACTGGGCTCTGTAGCTTGGATTGCGGGTCCGTTGCGCGCCTACTTGCAAGAATCGTCTTCTTCCTCCTTTGATCGCTCTGGGACTTGGGTTTTTTCCGGCTGGTGGTGCTCTGGTGGTCCGTGGGGCTCACGGTGGCTCGAGGTGGCTGGAGGATGACCTGAGGGGGAGTCCGGCAGAGGCTCTGGCATGAGGAAGAAGATGACCAGGAGCCAAAAAAGTGAAGAATGAGGAGGCCCTGGGGCTCCTTTTATAGCCTCTAGGAGAGGATTATGGCGGGCCCCACTAACAACTTAGTGGGTGGTTACCCGCCGGATCGGACGGCAACGGATGCTTAGTAACGATCGAACAGTGGCCGATCACTTGCATGTGGCGGTGGCGGTTGACGGCGGTCGGCGGGGAGGGGGGGGGGGGGCGGGCGGCCGTGCGGGTGACCGGGCGGGTTGTCCGACGGGGGCCGGCGGGCGGGTGGGACGGCGGGTGGCGGCAGCGACGGCGGCGGCGACCGGCGGTGTGCCGGCGGCGGCGGCGATCTCTTCTGCATGGGCGCTGGGGGTGGGGGGCGATAGTTGTTGAATGGGAGGCCATCATGATCTCTTCTATTATGATGGAGATCATGGGGGGAGTGGGTTGACTAGTCAAACCCATGATGTAACGCCCCCGAAAATTGTATTTGAGTCGGTCGTGAAAAAGGGGATTTTTGGTGCCTTATAGGGGTACACGCCTAGCACACGGGCGTGTCCAAGGCCGTGTCTGGCTGATGTTTTTGGTCTTTTCATCCCGAAAAGGACACGGCCAGGAACACGGCTAGCTGACACGGGCGT